>JAKOGI010001353.1:0-253842 GCA_029747015.1 Carnegiea gigantea
AAGAATGGTCCTCCCTCAAACACCTCCACTCAAAAATTTAGGAAAGCAAAATATCACAATCCATGACTATAGATTACAGCGTTTTTAGAACTGTAGTTATCAACTCCAATATAAACTTCTTGTGAGCCTCATTAGTTTTAAAGCTCGAGTTGAATTGAACTAGTTCGATATCTCAAAAAAAATAATTTGATGTGTACGTCCCTTCCCTTTACAAACACACTGGATCAATTCCAACATGAGAGCCCAAGCAGTGAGGAACCCCTCCCCCCCCCCCCCCCCCCAAAAAAAAATCCCACGACTATTGATTACATAATTATAATAGTGAAGGGAAAAGGCCATATCTTGTCTTTATAATAATCTCATATCTAAAACTAAAAGTAAAATCAAAATGTATGCAGATAATATTTACTTTTTAACATGAAGGATTTATTGTAACACACAAATGAGGAAAATTAATAATTGGAAATATGCAATTAGATAAAGCATTTTAAATGAAGCATTTTTCTCAAACTCATAACTAGTAATGTTAGTGGAACATTTAAGTATACATCTCCATGTAAAGATACATAAATCAAAGATTTAGTATGAGACATATTCCCATACTTCCCCAACTACAATAAACAAAGGATAAGCCAAATGTCCTCTAAAAGAAAAACCACATTAGTTAAATCAAATGTACCCTAAATCCCTATGGAGGTCAAAGTTTAAGGAGATCATGTAAACCTTGATAAAAAAAAATTATATTAATTATTTCTATATAGCATTAAATTGTTGTTTACAACTACTAATATTTCTTTACAAATCTCTATATCTACCTGTAAACTGTCGTAATTTAAAGCTAAATCTTACATCTAAATTTTACAGTTGCAGAAGAACAAGGCCCAATTGAAGGATTTGGTTCCACGAAAGATACCAGGGGCCATGAAAAATGACTACAAGGTAAGCAGGCAGGCAACGTGAGCTACAATGAACGTGCACCGCTTTAATATTAATTATTATGTGGTCTTGGGTTTTGGTAATTATGCCAAGTAACATGGTGGAGTGAGAGAGTAGGGTCAATCAAACAATGATGAAACAAACTTTCACTCCTTATATTGGTTCGTAAATCTGTCAGTCATTACACTATAGCTACATGGTGACATTATTGATGAGCATTCGTCCAGGCCACTCAAGATATTATTGTTTATAGGTTTTTATTATTTAGATTTTTGTGTTTTTTGAGTTATATGATCGTCAATCGTGAAGCTATTCTATACGTCTATGGAATTGATTTTACATTATTGAACATGATGGGTCCCCATCACATCTTGACAAATTGCCATTGAAAAATACTCTCCATCCTAGGGTTCCTTAAAAGGAGGAGAGATGAAATCTATTCTTCGATTGTTTCTTCTATTCACGTACATATATTTAGGTCTGTTGCATTGAACTATATAATAGCTTCATAGCTGTATATCTCGATAGTTTGACAAGACAAGGTTATAGAGAACCCAAGTAGATGCAAGGACATGTACGAGGCTTGGCTTTGGTGGCACATATCTTTAAGGCTTTGTTTGATCATTAGAAAATTTGATGAAAAGAAAAGTTAAAGGAAAAAAATGTGAAGGAAAAAAAGTTGGGAGAAAGCGAGTTTTTTTCTCTTATTTGGATTGAGAAAAAAATATAAGAATTTGGATGAGAAATTTGAATGTTGATGAACTAGTTGAATCATGTTGATGTTATCTAAGTAATGCGATGTTGGAATTTTCCTTAAACTTTCCTCACAATTTTATAACGAAAACTTTATCATTTATTTCTAACAATTTTTTTGCCTAACTTTCCTCCCTTTTTTTTTGTGATTTTCTCTAAACCAAACACAAGAAAAAAAGTAACTTTTTCAAATTTTTTTTCTTTCCACTAAATTTTTCAATGTCCAAACAGAGCCTAAGGATCATTGGGTAATGATAAATTTCATATATAAACCAACCACTAGGATATATCATCCCTAAGTTTTTTTTTTTTTTTTAAACAAGAGTTAAAAAAAAATAACAACAACAATGTTAGATGTCATTTCTCGAAAGAGTACACCCAACTATATCATCAGCTAAAACTGTCCTAAGAGCTAATAAAAAACATAAATCAAATGAAAATGAAGAAGTAATGGAATGCCCAAATTTAGACAATCAATCTGTTGTCATGTTTAACTCTCTGAACACATGGTTGATGATAAGTTGAATGTCTTGATCCCTCCACATTTGAATATCCTCGATAATATTATGAATCTGCCAAGGGGTGTGAATCTTCCCTTCAAAACTTGGATGAAAATCTTGTTATTGTGTTCTACAATTAATTGATCGAAACCTACTTGAATAGCCAAAGATAACCCATCACGTAGTGCTCTAGCCTCTGCCACTAATATTGAAGTGTTGCCGTAATAAGCTGCTCCTTCCTTCAGTAATATGATAGTCTAATCCCGGACGATGAATTCTCCTACTACTAAGGAGTTGATGAGTGATCCATCAAAGTTGAGTTTAATGAACCCTAGATAGGGGGTGCCACCTCACAAGATGAATTGAGGTGGAAGGGGAAGAAGAAGCCCCCTTGGTTTGCTATCAACTGACATACAAGTTCAAATTCTTCATTCTACGCTAGCTTTTTTTGCCCGATTAGGCAAGCTAGGGGATTGAAATTTTCATTCCTGATGATTGTTGCATTCTTAGATTTCCAGACGCTCAACAATAGAAATGAAAACTTTTGCTTTAACTTTGGGCGATGAGAGGAGTGAATCTTACTTAAACATTGTGATAAGTCTTGGTATCCAATAGGAGAAACGCTTAGTAGAAGCCAATTATGTTTGGCTGCAACGTCCCACACCTACTTGACTATTTCACAATATTTGAATAGGTATTCTGAAGATTCACCATCACTAAGGCATATAAGACAAACTAGATCAATATTAAGCATCCTTTCTAAAAGGATGCTTCTTATTGGTAAAACTATGTGACACAATTGCCATAGGAAGATTAGAATTTTAGGCGTAGTATCAATTTTCCATATACATTTATAAGGCCATTTAGAAGTTCCATGGGACCGGATGCCATGAGCTACCCAAGTGGCTGATTTTGTAGAGAAATAACCGAGCTATTTAATCTCCAAAAAAGGAATCTTCTGTTTCATGAATGAGTATGGGTAAACCCTGAATTTTCTGAATAATAGGGTGGCTATTAGGGACTATCTTAAGATGTGAGATATCCTATTGCGATTGTTGTGTAATTTAGACTTTTGCATAGCGTTGGGGAAGGTTTTCTTTTTCTATTCTCATTATGTCCACTAGATTCCTACTTTATATCCAATTACCAAACCAAAAAGAGATCTGATCTACTTTTCCTATTTTCTGAATAATTCCTCTCTTGAGGGGATCTCTACTTTTCAAATTATTTTTTCATATTAACGAATCAATGTTCTTCCGTTTGTAGCTAAAAAGGTCTAAATTGAATAAATACTTTTCCCTCACATATTGTAACCATAGGATTGGTGCAACTCTAAGAACTTTTCAAGCCAACTTACATTGAAAGCTTTGTTGATGGCATTTGCTTTGAATAATCCCAACCCACTCTCCATCTGGGCAAACAAATCTTATCCTAAGCAATAAGTGGTTAACCCTTCTCTGTGTTTGATTTTTTTCAAAAGAAGTCTCTATTACATTTATCTAAATATTTGCTTGTGCTTTGAGGTAATTCAAAACATTGCATTGTATGTGCTGATAGTGATTCTAGGTGAGATTGTATCAAAGTTGGTTTGCCAGCTTTAGATAAGCAGTTGGTTTTCCAAGCCTCTAGCCTTGCAGCTGCTTTCTTAATGATTTCTTAAAAGGTTGAACTTGAGGCCGTCACTAGAAAATAGAGTAACCCAGGTATTTACATAGGGACTCCCTCTGAGGAATGTTAGCGATAGCAGGTACTAAATGTTTTTGGGCGGGAGAAGCATTACAACAAAATGTCAAAACAGACTTCTTGTAATAAATTAGCTTCCATGAGCTTGAGCAAAAAAGTATAAGGTACACTTTTAAGATTATTATAGCTATTTGAATTAGCTTTGCAAAAAAAAGGACATAAGCATCTTCAAATAAAAGACGTAGGACTTTTAATGTCCTTGGACTTATCTTAACTCCCATACCCGAGTTTGGAGTATTAGCTTCTGTGTAGAGCATATGATTAAGATTAAGAGCTTCCATACATAGTATAAAGGTATAGGGGGAGAGTGGATCTCCTTGTCTAATTCCTCTAGTTGAGGTAAACAGACCCTGAGGTTCATCATTTACAATTATTGCGTATGATACTGAAGAGATGCATTCCTTAATCCAAAAGTTCCAAGTTGGGTGGAACCCCATTTCTTAGAGCCATTTAAAAATAAAATCTCATTAAATTCTATCATACGTTTTTTCCATACCCAATGTGATTGCTATCCAAGCGGACTTGGTTTTTAGATTTTTAAACTTATGTCTAATTTCATATCTTAGCAGAATATTGTCATGTAATGAACTCCTTGGAAAAAAGACACTTGGAATGGGGAGATTAGCTTATTGAGAAGTAGCCTTAACCTATTAACCAAGATCTTAGAAATGATTTTATAAATTTTCAAGCACAAGTTGATGGTCTATCATGACTAGTCTATGAGGGATTGGTCATCTTTGAGATAAGGCAATGAAAGTATGATTAATTTCCTTTAGGAATTATTCATTCATGAAAAATTCAAGAATACAGTTAAAAGGATCCTTTTTGACCGTATGCCAATGGTTCTTAAAAAAACTTGCTCCAAATCCATCAGGTTCGCGAGTTTTATTAGAATCTATATTGAAAAGTGTATTCTTAACCTCTTCCAAGTTTGGAAGCTTAGTGACTTCTATGTTGTCAATGTATGAGAGTAGCTTAGGTAGCCCAAACTTAGGGATTGTTCTAATCATGTTGTATGCGGATTAGAAGTGCTGTGTATAGTCTAAAAGTAATTTGTTTGCAATCATTTTATGATCATCAATCCAGACACCGCAGCAATCTTAAAGTTTCATAACTAATTTTCTCTTTCTTCTTGAATTTCCTCTAGTTTGAAAGAATTTTGAGTTCCTATCACTATTCACTAGCCATTCCTTTCGAGTCATCTTCCCCATATATTTTTGGTTAAACAACACCAATTTCTCCATTCATTTTAGTAAACAGTGCATCCACGAATTAAAGCTATGGCTATTAGGATTAGCTATTAACCTTTCTTCCACATAGTCAATTTCATGATCATGTTTGGTAAGTCTATAATGGAAGCTTCCAAAGTTCTTTTTCAACCAGTCTATGGCATTTTACTTAATTGCTTTCAATTTTCTTATGATTATAAACATGTGTGTCCCTTTCTGGCTATCTCTCTGGTTCCTTGAAACTACATCATTAGCAGTTTGATATTTACACCAAAACTTCTAACAGCAAAATGGAAATCCCTTAGGCCCTGCATGTTGAATTTGGGTCAAAACAATAATAGGACAGTATCTAAACATGTAAAACTACCATGTAATTCATAGGCATCAAAATAGAGACTAGCCCAATGATTTCTAACACTAGTTCTATCAAGCCTTTCGTATATAAGGTGTATGCACTCTTTTTTTTTTTCCAGGTAAATAAATTGCATGTTACTTGAAGGATTTGTGCATTAGCTGTCATGAGGAAGCTATTTAAACATTAAAACCTATTAGTGTTTAGGGTAGGACTTCCTTATTTTTTCATTAGGGGAAGATATTTCATTAAAGTCTCCCATTATACACAATGGGATGCTCCCAGAATTCATTTTTGTCTCTATTTTGTGCTGGTGCATAAATTCCTGATATGACAGAGTTCTCAGCATTTTCTATATCATGTACCATCATGTGGATTGTCCTTTGTTCTTTAATTTTAGTCAGATTGATGCATGTATATTCCCATTATTCCATAACACCGCTGTCCCCCTTGAGTGGTTAATCGGAGAGACAAAGTCATAATGTTCAAATTCCATTTGAGGGAGACTTCTACAAATTTTAGTTTTGCTACCCAAAGTTTCTAATAGAAAGATCAAATCAGGTTTATAAGTCCTAGCCAAAATTGAACTTCTCGTAACACTTGTGTTTTTTTTTTCACATCTTGAGTATTCCAGCAGATAACTTTCATTTAAAAAGCTTGGGTTATAGAATCCCCCTTGAAAAGGGGATAATTCTTCTGTAATTTTTGTGGCAATTTCTATCAAGAACTTTCAATGGAGATGTCACAAAAATCCAAAGAGGTAGTCACAAATTCTAGTAAAAGACCACAAACTTGGAGGTTTCACAAATTAGGCCTGAAAGCTTTCTGTAAAATAGCATTGGTAAGAGAGGTTGAAATGAACTAAACCAACCCATTCTCATGCCATAAGCAAGTAAACGTACTGAAAACATGAACAAAGATCACTATAAGAGCATGGTTGCTTGCCTCTTGGCCATCAAACATCATTGTGTTCTCACGAATATTGTCTGGGTACTTAAGAAAATTAGTGAGACAACATATAGGTAAGGAAATATCACTTTGTTAATGCTTGACATCAAGATGTAAACGAAGCAATAAAAACACAAAAATTTATCTAGGCTAAAGGTAGTCTGAATAAAGGCCTTAGAAATATAAGAGAGATCAATCTCATCATGCATTTCTCTCACCATAATAACTTAAATAGCAGAGACCAAAGTCATGTTACTAGGAAAGCATTCATAGAGTGATACCATTCATTTAACGATAAGAGAGATGATCTTGCAACTGGATGTGTAAATCTCAATCTCTCTCACAATGCAAGAAAAGGAGATTACCATATCACACCAAGCATAAGGCCAAAATGGAAGCCATTGATGTTCAAGTGAACCTAGGGACTGGGGAGAAAGCAAGCAAGACAAACCCACGTGCAGACAAGGAGCCCACTAACTATTAAAAAAAAAAAAAAAGTAGAGCAACACACATAACACATAAACTATTACAAGACTTAAATTAAGAACAATAACCAAATTGATGGTGCCTTTAGTGTCATCAATCCTCCTGCAGACAAACGAAATGCTTATAGGTTCAAATAGATTAATACCAACTAGCGAACTCTTGAGAAAAATAATACAATGGGCTTTATGGGACTTTTGAATCACATTACAAAGAATGGACGCTAAATTAATAATCTCTAGAGCAATAAATTGGCCAAAAAAAAAAGCCGCATCGAATTATCAAAAATGAGCAATTTAATGCCCATGATATGGAGGAGCGTAGTGGAGGTATAATAGTCACTAGGAACCATAGAATAATGATCCAAAAGGTCATCTTGAGCAATATTAATCTAGGCATGGTGAAACCCATTGCAAAATACGCTAAAAATATCACACACATTCATTGTGAAAAATATGCTATGTGTGTGGGACAAAGAGGCATCCCAATAGGACAAGGATGGATTACACGAATCGAAATCAGCAAAAAGGGGGGTCATGAAGTCTGATATATTTATAGCTATTTGATAATTCATGCCCATGGAATTTCGAGAAATCATAATCAGGATAAAGCGTACATAGCCCAACCATGAAAACAATGAACCACTAGTGGCAATAATCACATATCTTAACCCGGAGAACCCAAGATCCAAAGATCAAGATCATATAACTTCAAAGCCAAGCCAAATAAAATTCGAATGGCAGTCAGGGGGCGAGTTCCAGTTAGGCCAAACAAATTCACCAATTTTCCAACAAGTGGCACCAAAACCATAAGCAAAATTATCACAACAATGTACAACACTCTCACCTATGGAACTCACAAGCATTAAATATCTAATAGATCTCAAATGGTCTAAATACAAGCCAAATGCTAAATCCCAAATGCACTGAAGGAGATAAACATGTATGTTCGAACAGAACAGTTCAATAAAATTGGACATCAACTTGAAGGGCAAGGTGGGAATGTAGGGAGCGAAAGGAGAAACAAAAAGGAAGAAAGCATACTGTTGACCAAGTGTAATGGCCACATTGATAACTCATGGTAAGTGTGCAGGTATGGAATGATTAATTATCTATTAATCATTCCTATTTACTCCTCATAGCAAGTCACAAGCTTTCTGTTGCTATTTTAAGGTGGTCAGGTCAGGGGTTGAAATACATAACTAGTAAGCAAAGCTCCGTAATCCACTCTCTGTTCGCTCTCACGATTAATCCTAACATCACATGGGATTTGGATCTGGAGACGTGGATTCAATGGTGACTTTAGTAGCCACCGATTGATTATTCATGTTGATTCGTGGATGACTCCCGAACAATGAGATTCCACGCTTCTGCACTACGGTATGGCCTAATCTACTAACAATGGTATCACAGCTGGTCCTAATTGATTTGTTTATGATCAATTATTTAGTTTCTGTAGTTATGCAATTGAATTATGTCTAATTAACCCATGAATGAAGTTTTTTTATGTGATTGTGTGTACCAATCTAGCATAATATGCGATTTGTAAGCATAACTTGATTGTTATCATGATTCATCATTTAAGTGCACTAGCAAGATGCTGTTATGCTTTTTATTCATAAAAAGATTTTTCTTTGCTATCTAAAGTACTTATGACCCGAAAACCCTAAGAACCTGAAAACCCATACCTTGACACAAATCCTAACCCTGATATGACTCTTTGCCTTAGTGGCAGACCTTGCCTTCACCCATAAAAACCCCACTATTGGTGGCAGCAGCTAGGCCTTGGTGGCCCACCAAACTAGCTGCTTAGCCCCCTCAATAATTAAGATACACATAAAATTTAAAAAAAACAGAATTTTGAAGAAAGAGGTGAAAACGAGAGCAACCTTGACGTACCCATCAGAACCGCCTTAGAGGGGTAGTATGTGTGAGTCATGTGCCACCGACAAAGTTTTCTTTTATTGCCTTCTTCTTCTACCGCCACCTCCACATATTGATTTGCTTAAAACCGCCAAAGAAACCACGAAAGATCACACGCATCTACATAGGATGCACATTGGGCATGTTGACGTTGGATTTCGGCTCTTTGGTGGCTGACCTACAACTTGGTGGTGTCGATTTAGCGAGATCTGAGGTTGTAGGCATTCAGTTGGAGGCGAAGGGTGGTGGTTGTATCATGTGGGTGTTGTTTTGGGGTGGGGGTTTGGTGGCTAGAGGGTTAATGACACTGATATTTTCTTAGTGGCAGCCCCGAATGGGTCGGACTGCTAGCAAAGCGGTAAAAGAACTGAAGCTGGCTAGTTGGTGGGTGAGTGATAATGACAAGGATAATGAATGCAAGGAGCTCCTAGCTCTAATGTTCTCAAGTCTGGCTGACAGGCAAAAGAGAAGAGAAAGAGATGTTAGGGTTTTTGGGTTGGGAAACAAAGTGTATAATAGGGTTGGGGTGCCTTTTTTTAAGATCGAGACCTTCTTGTTCTTGTCATTTTGTTGCTGTTGCTTCATGTGACAATGAGACTATTGTTTTTCATGCTCATTGTTTTGTATTGTCGATTTGTTTTATAACTTTAAATGAGATTTACATAAAGTCATATGCACGGGTAGCTTATATGAATGTGTTCCATGGCATTACTTGGATATGTATAGTGAATAATTATACTTGACTTTGTTTCATGTTTTGAATTACATTGAAAAGTTTTACTTGAATTCGTTTCATTTCCTTTACGTTTGTAATATGATATGGATGTGTTCTATATAATTCCTTATGATTAATATTTGAATAAGTTTCATGTTACAAATTATATTGTATAAACATATTTTACACAATATTATATTACGTGAATATGTTTCATGTTACTAATATTAACATGTTTTACAAGTTACGTTACATGAATTGTTGTTAATTTGCTTATTGGCTTTGGCACTTTTCCCTTGCCCAAGTTAATGAGCATGAATTTGTTTCATGTTTCCTACTAATTATGTAATTTACAATATTTTATTAACTCGTTTCATAAAATTTAAATTTGTAATATTATGAATATGTTTTATAATTTGCGAGCGACAATTGAATATGTTTCATGTTTACTATGATTATATAAATGTCTTTTATATAACACTCTTTAGGCTTTTTTGAACTTCTTTGGTAACATGTTATGTTCGAATATATTTTACAATATTGTTTCATTTTATTATATAAATATGTTTTATGTAATAATATGATTTTTATGCTTGATATGTTAATAAATAGAGTTTTAAATGTTAGATTTTTAATTATATAAATTCATTTTATATAATATAACTTCATATAAATTTGTTTTACATGAATAAACCGAGTATCTTTGTGGTATTTCTAAATGTGTTAATTAGTTTAACAATTGAGTACTCCATAAGTTTTTTTATGAAAAAATGTGGTAATTAAGTTATAGATATTTCTAATTCATGCTTGATGTGATGATAATGAGTTTAGCGAAATTTTCGATCATACAATATGAATGATAGAATTTATAATTTAATATTTAGAAATGTGTTTTTTGTCCATCTTTTAAATATATACTTCTAGATATGGCAATTAAAGTATGATTGGTTATTTGCTTACCAATAAAAAGAGGGATAGCACTAATTATGATACATAGAGTTAGAAGATTTAGTTTCTTCTGAACGAGCATTAAGTGCTAGAACACTTGATAGTTTCTAGGCCTCTTAAAATGGCAAAGATGTAACTACTAGTGAGCAGTATCAAGAGAGAGCCTAAAGGTATACTGAAAATGGTCTGAGAAGGATCAATCAACGTGCTATGGTATATTGTATTACATGCATGACGATCTGTTAGGGGAATTTGAAAGTTATCCCACTGCTGAGTACATGTGGGATTAGCTTAGAATCAGGTTTGACTAGATTGATTTCCCCTTGAAGCTCCAGACCTAAGGGTGGTATTACCAAAAGGAAAAGGCTAAGGGCAATAAAGAGAAAAGTATAGTACGTGTGAAGTACTATAGATTATGGAAATAAGGAATGCTACACTCGGGATTGTCCTGATCCAATTAAGGTACCATCTTTCACAGCTACACCTGCATAATATATATGCTCCCAAGCATTTGTGCCAACTATGATCCCTAGTGGATTGTAGCGAGAGCAACCAAGCACATAGTTCAAGGCCAAGCCAATTTTGTAAAGTTTCAGCGCTATCGGGTGGGTTCACAAACTATCGTTTTGGGAAACAACAATGAAGAAGATGTCCTTAAAACAAGGACATACTATCTCAAACTTCGTGACAAGGATACGTTGCTTCTTCACGATGCACCTAGGGTGTGACGTTCCCTTATGTCTTTCTTCTTCTTAGATTAGTTTTCTTTTCCAATTTTCGTCTATCAAATACAATGGTAATTTGTTTGGCCATATAACATTAAAAGGTGTTTTCGATATTTTGGACGAAATAAAACATCTTCCATCTTTGCCTCATTTTCGACTTTATTTTTAAGCATGCTCAACTTGACCATGAGGGCCAAGACAGAGTAACAAAGTAGCTAAAGATGGTATTTTAAGACCGACTCATTGAGGTTATGTTGCCTAAAAGCATGCTCAACTTGACCATGAGGGCCAAGATGGAGTAACAAAGTAGCTAAAAATGGTATTTTAAGACCGACTCATTGAGGTTATGCTGCCTATGTTTGAGTCAAGTTTAGCTAGCAAAGCAACTATAAAGTCTTTGGGTAAGGCCTCAAGCGCATCGAGTCTCTTGGAGTCATTCACTCCGACATCTGCAGACCCATGAATATGAAAGCATGTCATAGGAAAATTCATTCCATAACTCTTATATATGATTCATGATATAGCTATGTGTATCTTTTAACTCACCGTTATCAGGTACTTGATGTGTTCAAATACTTTGTGGTGGAAGTGAAAACTTAATTGGAATGAAACGTTAAGGCTCTTTGTACTGTCGACATCATGAATATATCCTGATATGTTCAAAGAATTTTGTGAGGAGAAAGGTATACAAAGATAGCTAGCGATTCCTTACACCCTGGAATAGAACAATGTTGCAGTACATAGGAATCCTATATTGCTTGACATGGTCTAGTCAATGTTGGCACATGCTAACCTCCCAATTAGTTTTTGGAGGGATGTGCTACTTACGGCAGCCTATATCTTTAACTGTGTGCCAAGCAAGAGTATATCTAACATACCATATCAGTTATGGTTAGGCAAAAATTCATCCTTGGACCACTTATGCACATGGGATTCAACTAGCTATGGGCACAACTCAACCCACAAACATGTTGAATTTTGTCCAAGAGCTATTAGGATGGTGTTCATAAGATATCTCAGGCATTCCGAATGATATGTGATGTACGGGAATCACCATAACGGTGGCACAACGGAAATAAATTCCAACAATGTTGATTTCCTTTAGGATGAGTTCCTAAGCGGTTGGTGAATTTTTATTTTTTTTTTTAAAAAAGGGACCTCAAATTGTGTGAGTTACAATAAGACCTTCAACCATAGCTCAATAAGGGGGAGGGTTTGAATTCTCACTAAGTCATCAAGGATGGTACACCTCCCTTATGTGATAGAAATTAAGGAAACTTTTTTGATCAAGAGAATAAGGTTCGTCTTCAATCTCAAAATCCTAAGGAAAGCCAACCTGAGAATGAGGTTTATCATTAATCTTGAATTATTGAATGTGTTGTTAGTCCACATTTTTACGATCCCACACCTCTAAGGAATAGTGGGAGTGATTGTCCACATACTTGAGGTCTCACACTTCTTAGAGAAAGGGGGACATTCTTCACCTAGGAAGATAAATAATGAAGGTTCCAGGATCCAAATGAGTACGCGTGGAAGAATTCATTGACAACATTCCTATGCACTCCCTTGGAAGTTGAGGTACTTACCTTTTATCAAGAGGTAATTGCTTCACCAAATCAAAAAGACGGGATGAAATGCCATGAGGGATAAGATAAACCTGATGGCAAGAAACTAAGGTATGGGAACTTGTTGGTCTTCCACCCCGATGTAAGTCTATTGAAAACAAGTGGGTTTTTCAAAGATAAAATGTCGTGCATATGGTTTGATCAACAAGTTCGAGGCTCACGTACTCCTAGACCTAGTTGCCCATTTGGACTTTGAGTTGTTTCAAATGGACGTAATGATGCCATAACTTCGTTTGGCTTATTTATAGTTTCAAAAGACCATTGTGTGTGTTAAAATATCAACAGGGGGGATTATGTCTCTTACCTTATACATTAATGACATGCTGCTAGCAAGGAACAACTTAGAGATGACCGAAGCTGCTAAAAAGTGGTTGTCTTATGTCTTTGAGATGAAGGACATGGGTGAAGAAAGGTATGTCCTAGGAGTGGAAATAATCTGAAACCGTCCCAAAAAGCATACATCAAAAAGGTCTCACAACGATTTCGAATGTATAATTTCAAACTCGTAGATACTCCAGTTGAGAAGGATCTAACCTTGAGTCTTGGTCAATGCCCTAAAATAGATGATGAAATACAGACAACGGATAATGTCCCTTACGCTAGTGTTGTAGGAAGCTTAATGTAACTCATTTTATATACACGGCCTGACATTTGTTTTGCGGTTAATTTGGTAAGTCGTTATAAAACCTAGGACTTGCTGATTGGTAAGCCATCAAAAGAATCAAGTGCTACCTTCGTGGTATTGCTGATTAGTCCTTCGCTATCAAGGTGGAGACCTCAAGTGGTGCTGATACTCAAATGCCGATCGGGGTGGTGACCCAAATGAGTTTAGGTCAGGATATGCCCTTACCCTGGTTGGGGAGCCATGTGATGGTGCAGTAAAAGTTAAAAATACACAACATTGTTAACTATGAAGGCAGCTTATGTTGCATGTTACCATAGAGACAAAAGGCATTGCTATTAGGCATATATACACTAACAAGATGATTGTTATTTCCTTGATTAATCCTATTCCTAGTGATGCATTTGAAGCTTATTTGTTGGGTCTAGGAATTTATAAGGTTTAGTACTTAGATGTATCTTGTTATGTAATAGCACGAATCCAGTCCATGATTAATTACTTTAATTAATTCCAATTTAATAAAGTTGAGCGCCGTATTTTTGATTCAATATTTTAAAATCCTTATGCAGTTGCATGTTGGAACAACGAAATGGCCTCAGAATGGACAAAGTTATGTTCCATGTTAAATCATTGGGAGCTCATAAATAGATTAATAAATAAATAAATAAATTGGCAAATTTATAGAAGTGAGTAATAATGGGATATATATATATATATATATATATATATATATATATATATATATATATATATATATATATATATATATATATATATATATATATATATATATATATATATATATATATATATGTATGTATGTATGTATGTATGTATGTATGTATATATGTATGTATATATATACACAATTTGCTCAATTACATCATAGAAATGAGACTGTAATGTTAGTAAACGACATAAAAATAAGTGTAAAGGGCTATTAATTAGTATGGGTAGAATTTACAAGTTCCTTCTGAATAAACCATGGAAATACTAATAATAGCCCTAAATATTAACCCAAATTTTAGGCCAACAATTTGTTAGCTAAAAAGGAGAAAATAAGACAATAATAAAAGGTAAAAATACTTGGATTCAGGGGGATTGAACACAAAAAAAAAAAACAAAAACAAAGACAAAACAAAGAAAATTATTAAAGTAAATAAAACTAATACACCCCTTGACATCCCCCCCTAATTTTCCTGCTTGAAACCCCCTTGATTTCTTTCCCAGTCACGTAGAAACACACCAACAACCACCCTTCCCCTATTTTTCAAAGCAACAAGCCCCATGTTTGCCCAGTTTGTCGGCCAACACCACTCACTTTCCACCATGCTATACACGCCACCAGTCACGGCTGCTGCCGTCGGCCCCAACAGGACCCATCTCCTCCCTCCAACTCCCCTTTTAGTTGTTTTAATGGTGGTTTCGGAAGGTGACACCCTAAACCCTTATTATTCATTTCTACTATTTTTATTGTTGATGTTGCTAGTAAATGTCTTGTTTAGATTATATTAATATTAATTTGTGAGTATTTAAGGTTTTGATGATGAAATTGAGCTTGGAGATGCTTAGGCATTCATGGGGTGGATATAGTAAATTGGGGGCTTGTTAGTTGAATATGGATTCATGTTTAGTTATATTGATACTATGAAATTTTGATGAATTCTAATAGTAATTAAATGAAAAACTAACAGGGTATGTGTGTAGTGTTCTGGATTGTGCTATGACGAAAAAGGATGTTTGAGCTTGAGGTTAATTAATGATGGGAGTTAGGGGGGAAAATGCAATTATGAGATAATTTCTCTTGAAATAAATAACTGAATGAAATCTTGAAAGCAATTTGAGGAAATAAAATGTGTTTATATGTGAGAATTGAATGAAAATATTATTTTGAGGATTTGAATGAGTAGGTATTGTAGGTGCTCAAGGAGGAATCAGGTTTTGTACATGAGCTGTGGTTTTGTATTCTTATAATTAATTTGTTGAATTTGGAGGATTGTTTTATTGTGTCTTAAACACAACCAGAGGTGGTGGGAGCGAGGCGTGTGCTATGACATAGTTAGAGAAAAGTAGGGAGAGTCGAGTTGAGGAAAACGGTATTTAGGGCTGTGAGCATATCCAAAAACATGGGCGACTTTAGGAATAAATTGGTACTTATTGGTGCTTCGAAATATTGTGATTTTTAGTGGATAGGTAGGCCAACATGCTATCTTTCAATTGCCTTCGGAATCACTTAATTTTGAGTTTCGAGAACAAAGTGATGACTGATTTACTGAGACTGCGTAGAAAAAAATGAGAGTTGTGCACGATTTTGTTTAATCTCAATTTTAGAGGCCGTGTTGCAGCGGTTGTGTTTTGCATTGTGAATACAAGTGTTGAGAGACTTCCTAAACTTTTCATGTTAGGGCTCTAAGTCTCAATTTGAGGTCAGGAGTGAAAGATACAAAATTTCTAAGGTAGGACGTAACCGATAATAAAATATCACTAAGTGGTGAATTAGATTTTGGGGGAAGGGGGAGGCCATCTTTGCATAAATGGTGAACTGATGCTTAATACGGAAAAACTTGGAAGCAATAGTGAGTTTGATGTTCAATCTAATCAAGTAGTGAAGATGATGGGCTATAACTAGTGTCAAGAATGGCTAAAGGTGTAGGCATTACCCAAGTAAATAATTGAAAGTTGAGCGAGGTTCTTCTGAGTTAAAAATGACATATTTTCTAGGAGTTACTGGTAATGTTTTCTATAAAAATAATCATAATAGCAATAATGTTAACAATAATGGAGACAACAATTTTAATGCCCCTAACAACAATGATAGCATTAGCATTATTAATAATAATAATAATAAAAACGATGATGTTATAAAAAGGGGGAACAAAATTATTTTGCATGGTTAAGTGACGAACGGTGTTCAGTAATTAAGAAAATGTCTAGGCGAACTATGAATTATTCATTAAGGCTATAATCAGTAAAATTACGTGAAACTTCACTAACCATCAAAATGTATTTTGGAGTAGAAACAATGTCATTTTGTCATTGTCAAGCCATGAATAACTATTTTATAAAAGGGAAGAGATTTGAAAACTTTCATGTATGTTAACTGCATGTACCTTTCGAAAACTCATATATTTTCATACATATCAAAATCTCAAGATATATAGTTATTTAATTAATCATTTTCAAGCATTGTTTTGTCACATAATCAAGTGGACCCTCCATTTATCAATTATCAGGGCTTATACCATTCAGTTCACGCACGAAGCCTCAGGTCAGGATTCTCGATCAGCCTAACATGTGTACACCTATTCAAAGGTCGCATTATGCTCATGAATCTATCAATTTGAATTTTACTTCCAAATAATAAGAAGCAAATTAGTTTTACTCTTATACACTATCTGTCCCTCTCCTGTTTCGAACTAAAGTTGAAATGACATGCAGGGGCCCAACTAAATGTCCTAAGAGTTTACTTTCCTGTATAGGGGTAAACATATTGGGCTTCGGCTCATTTTCGAAATTTTTTTTGTTTTCTTATTTACATAAAGAATCAGTGAACAAACCCCTCCTTAATAATTTCGAAGGAAGCAAGAGGTAGAAGCAAAGTCTCGTGTTTATTCTATTTGACGTCGTTAGATGCTCACAATGGAGTTTAGTGTAGCATGAGGACTCGATAGGGCTTAAAGATCATGCTGCATGTACAACTTGAGTAAGCATATCTAAGATAGAGAATTAGAGGACACCTAATCCAGTTATATTTTAATTATGTGAAGGTTAAACTGTAGTTCGAAGTTGACTTAGATGCACTTAGTTTGATGGGACTTGGAATTGTGACAGTGTTTCAGTTGAAATCATGTAGATTATGTACAGCCTTGTCCAAAATGCCTCCAATCATCAAGATTTCCATTGTAGTTATGATAATAAGTGGTTAAATTAAGATAATTAGGTAATTAGTATCTGGGGGCATTACATATTATGTGATGAACATGCTTCTTTTGTAAATAAGCAAAATGCTCACGATTTATTGTTTTATGTTAGGCATATTGAAATGTCACTAGGCTTCTGATTGGCCTAGTCACACGCGCAATCGCCTTGCCACTTAAGTATTGGGTAGGATGAGATTTTATAATATTGAAACTAGGTGTGTGTAATATTGAATTATCATTATACTTGTGTTGTATGAATGATGACTTATAAAATATTATCATTGCCTTAGTAAGTCTAAGATGAGACTTTTGAAAGTTGAATATGAAGTATAATGATTTTATGTCGAAGTCTTATAGCCAAATTTTGAGTACCAAGATTGACATTAGGTATGTTGATCTAGTGGCTCGGGTTGGTTTTTAATGCAAAAGTCAGACCTACGATTCGCATGGCATAAAAGAGTAACATGCCCAGCTTAGTGGTAGCTATGTCATGACACACTTTCATACTATGTGTGCTAAATGCCGATCTATTTGATGAGTGATGAGTGCATTCCCTTTCATTGTCACTGTGTGACCTCTATTAGCAATAATCTTTGGCTTGGAATTATGATATGAAGTCAAACCTTGATATTGCTACCTTAATGTGTTATCCAAGGGCTAAGATGTATATAGTCTAGCAGAACACATTAGGAAAGTAGTTGTGTTAAGATAGATTATTTTAATTATTTAAGGAAAAATCATTTTCCCATCACCATATCAAGCCCAGGCAATTATAATCAGTATATAATCATTTGATATATCGATAGGCATTAAGGGACAGTATGTGCTGTTAGGGATGATTTAAATGATTCAGGGTATTATTATTGTATGAAAGTATTACGTCAGTTAGATGTTGATTTGATATAACACTACTAGTTTGGTTTTTTTGGACCACACACTCCATTCCCAGTCTAAGGCATGAAGAGATTAATTCGAAGAGAGATGTGTAACTTGTGATTTATGTTACCGATGGAGAGTTGTTGACCGAGTGTAACGGCCACAACGATAACATACGTTAAATGGGTGGTTAAACAATGATTAATTATGTATTAATAATTCCTATTAACTCCTCATAGCAAGTTGCAAGTCTTGTGCTGCTATTTTAAGGGGGTCAGATTAGAGGATTGAAATACATAGCTAGTAAGTAAAGCTCCCTAATCCACTCTCTGTTCTCTCTCATGATTAATCCTGCCATCATGTGGGATTTGGTTTTAGGGGCGTGGATTCAACGGTGACTCTAGTAGCCACTAATTGATTATTCGTGTCGATTCATAGGTGATTCCCAAGCAACGAGATTCTGCATTTCTGCAGTAAGATATGTCCTAATCTACCAACACATACCTTAGCTGAAGCAAGATTGACCAAAAGATTGAGTGTCTTACCTAATGGGGTTTGGGATTACCAGATCCAATGACATCCATGTATGAGTACGAGAAACTTGAGTGACTTTGAGAACTGGTCAGGCATCGAGTCGACGAGCACACCAAGAAATCTTGAAACCCACTTGAAAACATTTGGATTTAATGCAACATTGGCGGGGTTCATCTTAACTATGTAAAGGCAAGGAGCTTAGCATGGTTAAAACTTGGTCTTATGGCTTGAGCATAGGATAAATGAAGACGATTAATTAAATGAAGATGGTGGGGTAATAAGCCAGATTTCTTCATGAAATGGAGGATCTGAAGTGGAATCAAACGATTTGAGTAGCAAAGATGGCGTAAGTGGTGGAAGTGCCCAATTGATTGGATAATAGACACGCGGTATTACCAAGAATTATGCGGCAAAGCTTGACCAGAAGGTTGGGGGAATAATGGACAAAAGGCACCATTAATCAAGAATTTACTAGCATATAGACTGTTTAAAGTATCCAACAATGGTTGTCAGGACTAATGTGGATCTAGGGGCTTCTTCATGAGCGGCTAGGGTTCAATGAAGGCTATAGTTCAACTCTCATTAGATTTTCACTCATGCTCTCTATAGTTTTCTCTTTCTCACTATATCTCATATCAACTAATCATTTTAATATTTTATACACTTTGCATCACTGCTAAGATCTAATTATCTAATAGATCTTTCTATACACAAAATTTGTTTGTCTGATAAACCTCTAAAACTTTACCATTTACACCCTTCTGATTCCACCGAACTTTTCTATATATTCCCTAGGATTACTGGAAGATTTGGCATAATTTACTCCTCTTTGCTCATATTTATCTTATTCGGACTGATTCTTCTTTTTGTTGGTGTGTTGGTCTTAATTGGAAGAACCTCAGCGCTTATTGGCTCAAAAATGAACGAGGAGTAATACTACGGGAAGGAACAAGGTTCGAGGATCGAATGGAGGGTCAAAGGCTTGAAGAATCAAAGGCAAGACACTTACATGGCCAGCACTGCATGTAAGCATGGCCGTGCAGGTCAAAAATTGAAGCCAGAAAAGTGCACGGTCGGGTGTGCAAGTTATGCACGGCCATGTGCTGAGAATAGAAACTTCCTGTAAAAGTGCATGACTGGCCATGCGTCCCCCAGTTTTTCATGATTTAATTGGTTTTCGGGGGTTGTTTGGAGCATCTTATACTTTGTTTAGAGAACACTTGTTAAGGGTGATTTTTAAGGTTGACATTCTGAATATTTTACACACCTCTGATTTGCAATGGAATTAACAACGGAAAAAGTCAATTTTTCTGACGGAATATGAGCTTTCCGACGGAAAATACGACCCGAAATACCCTGCCGAGAATCAGCTCGTCGCAATTATCCGACGGTATTTCCAATGGAATTACCCGTCGGAAAATCCGTCAGACAGGAAGGTTAAGGCGCAGGCAATTTTCAGAGGAGGGAGGATTCCCGTGGAATTTCTGACGGAAAATTCCGTCGAAATACTGACGGAATCCCCACTCCTCTGAAAAAAATTTTTTGTTTTTAAAAAATTTTTGCTCCTCAAAAATAAATAAAAAGTTTACACGATCATCACATAGAACATATGTAATAATTACCAAATATAAATTTTTATATCTAAAAATGAAATTTGCTAAATTCAAAATTTATCATGACATCTACGCAATTGTTTTGGATCTAAATGCAAATCATATAAATTAATCAGATTCAGATACGTTTGTGGGATCATCGTTGTCATTTTAGGAGTCCTGTTCATCATCAGTATTTAAATCGATTTGGTTGGAAGAATCTATACTTTGTCCTTTAAGAAATCTTAAAACTTTTTTCATAATGCGCTCTGTCTTCCCCTGTTTCTTAACAATTTGACTTATGGCATCTGTTTGCTTGGTAATGCTCTGATTGAGGAATTGCGCTCGTTCTCTTGGATCAAAATACTCGGCTGATGAGTAACGCGCAGTTGCAATTGTAGCTGATTTCTTTAACTTGACCCCCTCTGTGCCAAAACCGTATACACGGCCTTTGTTATCCAGATTTGGTTTTACCCAAAACTCTTCTGGGGTTATAGGGGGTAGTTGGGACCCCCTTGAGTTACAGGTTGACTATACTCCTCCTATTTGTTGTGATGATCCCCCTGAAAGTTGTCAAAAATGAAATTATTACATACTAAACTGACAATTATAACATATATATGAATAATGTCGGAATAAAATGTGCAAAACTTACATATTGTTTTGCAGATTTTTATCAACAAAAGCTTTGTTTTTGACCTTGCAGTGAGTGTCCTTAAACAGTTCCTCACATGTATAAAATTACCCACACGTCAAAAAAGAATATACTTCATATACACACCAAAAATTAATATATACAATAAATCAAACAACAAATAAACATACTTAACATACTTAAATCATTTACCTAAACCAAATATATTATACATGTTTACCTACTTACAACTATTTAATTTATTCAAATCAACATACATTACAAATTAAATTAAAGATTAAATTATTTACTGTAAATATTATATTCACTATTGGCACTAATAAATTTATACATATTACAAAAAACTAAATTTAACAACAAAATTAAACATATATATATATATATATATATAATATATATATATATATATATATATATATATATATATATATATTACACATACAATAATGTATATATATATTACACATATATATCAAATAAAAAATTAACCATACCTCAAACAAAAATATTCTTCACATACTTACCAATAATTAAAATACACAACAAATTGAACAAAAAATAAACATAGTTAACATACTTAAACTATTCACCAAAATTGAACATATATTATATATACTTACCTACCTACAACTATTTCATTTATCCAAATCAGGATACACTACAAATTAAGTTAAAGCTTAAATTATTTAGTATAAACACTAATGACACAAATAAAAAAACTTATATTCATATTTAGTTCACATTTTATATTCTCGAATTTCTTGAAAAAATAAGTGCTAAATCTAAAATACAATAATGTAATTAAACATATATGCTAAAAAAATAAATTTAACATAACTATATTATTTGTCAAAATAAATGTAATTAAGCATCAAACACAAATTAAATTATTTATTTCGCACTTCATCCAAATAAACAAATCCAAACAAAAATAATAAAATGTAATACTATTAACATAATGAGCAAACTTAAATTAATATATACTTAATATACCTCAAAATTACAAAAATAAAATATAAAATCCTAACATATACATATCTCAAAAAAAATACACTTTACACACTTACAAAATATTAATATATAGCACAAATCAAACAAAAAATAAACATGCTTAGCAAATTTAAATTATTCACTAAAACAAAACACATTATACATGTTTAATATATTTCAACATTTCATAATAATTATACAATTATTATAAATATATGTACTTATCATATTTTATTCCACTTATTCAAATAAAAACACTTCACAAATTAAATAAAAAATCAACATAATTTACATCCATATTTTACGAAAAAATAAATTAAATATACTACACAAATGTGCTTCAAAATTAAATTCGCCAAAAGTTAACAACACATACCCAATTAATATATATAATTTCAAACTATAACATTAATTCCACTAACCTTTAAATACCCACAAATCAAAGTAGATTACCGGGGACGGCGGTGACACGGGTAGAAGAGGCGGCGAGGCGGCGGCACAAGCGGCGGGACAACGGCGGCACTCTTAAATCAATTCATGACAAATTAACCACCATAAAAAACCTAATTAACTTAAATATTTCAATTTCAAAGAGCAAATTAACTCCAAATAAATAACTTACCATTAAATTACAAGCGACGACACAAAATTTTTCCTGTCACCGGCCACCGGAAATCACAACCACCTCCTCCTTCTCTCTCTTCCTTGCTCCCTCTCTGTCTCTTCCTTGCTCTCTCTCTCTCTCTCTCTTTTCACGGTGCAAATGGTTGCAAAATCCCTCCAAAACTCTTAAAACCCGATCCGAAAATTTTTTGAATCGCGTGCTAGGAGAATCCGACGGAATTTCCTACGGATTCTGTAGGATTTTCCAACGGAAACATGCTTTGTCGGAATTTCCGTCAGAAATTCAAAATTCCGTCGGTCTCCGTCGGTTTTTCCATTGGAATTTCTGACTTTCTCCTACGGGTCGCTGCGCCGTCGCTTTTTCGTCGGAGATCAGCATCATTTTTGTAGCGTCGTGGAAATCAATTCAAGTTTGTATTTCTTTCCTCTCTAATTTCAATTTCAATCCAGTTTTCATCTTTACTCATGTTCTTCAGATTTGGATTTGTGATTGTGATTGTGAACATGTGTAGAGGCCAAATCCCCTATCTTATGTTGGGATTAGCCCCTATTATCCAAAATAGAATCATGTTCTAGGTCTTTGTGAGTCATGCCCATGTATGTCAATTGAAATCTCGCTTAGTATGTCAGGTGTTTGTTGAATTGCTCGAGAGAGATTTATTCATTGTTCTTAATTAGGATTTAGGAGATCAATGAAAGTTGAATACTTTATCTAGTGTGTTTTTGTGAGCAATTGAATTTCTTGACGTGAAAACAATTAGGGTTTCAATTGGGAATTTTTGACTATCCAATCCTGTGACTTTGATAGTTCTAGTTTCATGAGAATAGATAACTAGGATTGATTAGTCAGTCTGATGACCTCCGAGAAAAGGCGTGGATATGTTCCAACTTGTAGTCTTTCCACTTCAATAGTTTGCATGGGTAGGTTCGCATGATTCAGTTTACTATTCGTATAGCATAATAGAATGTTGAATCCCAATCTAGGATCTTTATTATTATTGAATTAGTCAAATTTATTCAGCAGAATGAAATTGTTCTTCAGTAACTGTCAACCTAAGTAGACTTTTGCCTAATTTAAGCGTTAAGAGTCAATTTGATGGTTGGAATCAAGTTCCCTGTGGACACGACCCGTACTTGCCGGTTACTAGCTACAACTATACCGTATACTTGTGATATTTTAACACAACTTTGTCTTACTCTTATTGATACCCTGATTCTCAGTAATCAATATTAGCGAGAATTTCATAGTTAAAAAGGGTCAGTTATCTGTTATTTTCCATGCTCTTCTATTTGTTTTTTTTACAATTCTACCCACATCACGCATCAAAATCTCTTATGATTTCCTGTCCCTCTAATGTTGTCGGAACAACTTGCTTTGCAACCCAAAGATTTATGGACAAAAGAAAAATATATTTTTAGCAACGTACAGACTATGCATCATTGTTTATTCGTCATTTCTCATCTTTTAGATGATAACTCTACAGTAGCGACTAGCGACCAACAATCATATACCTCTTTTACCACTTTGGGCCACTGAGACACAATTTATTTTGGTGAAATGCCACTAATTGAACATTAATTGAACATAACATATAGGAAATGTTAATTAAACACCCTTCTGTCATCACCCTTCTATTTTATTTTTCCGTTGTGGAGATCACTTGAACGTATACTACTTGAATATGACATATAGGAAATGTCGAGTTTCTAACTCTTAGAATTAAATGGTGTCTAGCATATGCGAGTTCGTAAATTAAATTGAGGACACCACTTAAACATAACATATAGGTTCTGTTTGAACCTTGGAAAATTTGATGAAAGAAAAAAATTTAGAAAAGTTACTTTTTTCTTATATTTGGTTTAGAGAAAAGCACAAAGAAAAAAATATGGAGGAAAGTTTGGTGGAAAAATTATTAGAAACAAGTGACAAAATTTTCCTCATAAAATTGTGAGGAAAGTTTGAGGAAAATTCCCAACCTTCTCCAACCTTGTATTGTTTATATGATATCAAAATGATTTAAGTAGTTCATCAATATTCAAATTTCTCATCTAAATTTTTGCATTTTTTCCTTGATCCAAACAAGAGAAAAAAACCCATTTTCTCCCCAATTTTTTTTCTTTCATATTTTTTTCCTTCAACTTTTCTTTCCGCCAAATTTTCTAAGGATCAAACGGAGCCATAGAAAATGTTGAATTTCTTACTCTTGTGTAATGTTTGGTTGGATGCACTGTAATGGCAATGCAACATAATCAATTTTGTAATGCAATCATGATTACTTAGTCTGTGGTAATTATAATTACAATATAGTTCTTTTATTGCAATACTCTCATACAACCAAACAATACAATGAAAATACAATTATAAACTTGTTTGCATTACAAGGCTGATTACATGTAACCAAACATTACATTAGAATTAAACGGTGTCTAGTTGTAGGCACTAAAAATTTATTCGTGCCGTGCCAAAATCAAATTAAATAAATTAATTGGACCAATCTTTTTAATTAATTTAATCAAGCCCAAAAACTCATAAGTCAAGTCCAAAAGACTCACAAGTCAAGTACAAAATGAAACCCAAATGACTACCAAGTCCGAACTCAGTCAAAATTCGAGTCAAAGCCCAAATCGAGGCTCAAGACGACTACCAAGTCAAGTCACGACCTAAAGCCCAAACGACGTCCAAGTCATGGCACGATCAAAGTCAAAATCAAAGTCAAAGTCAAAGTCAAAATTAAAAGTCAAGACCTACATCAGCTCACAAGTCAAACGTCAAAACGACTCTCAAGTTAACGCCCGATCAAAGGTCGAGGCGACTTTCAAGTCAATGCTCAGCTCAGGCCCAGGAGACTCCCAAGTCAAAGTCAAAGTCAAAGTCAAAACAAACGAAAGTCAAAGTAGTCTAAGATAAGGCCTGATTGAAAGGCCCAAAACCAGGTCAAGGTCTAAAACTCAAGTCAAGGCCCATCTTGACTTTCAAAGGGGAGGCTTTCCTATAAATATGCCCCTACTCCCAGTGATTCAAAGGTTGGAAAGTTTATTTTTAAAAGAGAAAGAATCAGAGGATTATATTTATAAAGATTGTACCTAATTGATTCAACTGAATCTATAAAAAATTCAATCTTTGTAATTTATAATTACACTAGTATATGGGAGTTCATAAATTGAATTCAGAATATTATTGATTGGGGCCCAAAAAACCCCCTTGCCCCCATTATTTTGTTGCATTGAAATAATTTGAGCGTACAATGTGGAATCAACTAATGCAATCCCACAAAAGTGGAGCAAATATTCATACATGATGCTAGAGCTTGGGGCGTGGTGGGCGGCCAGCAGTGGTATCAATGACATGACAGAAGAACCTTGTAGGCGGGATGGAGAGATGGGTCTGAAGAATGTCACCAAGGCTCTTGATGAGCTTTCTCTTCACCACTGAGTTGATCCCACCCATTGATATCAGCTGTGCGAATGCCGCTGGATCTTCTGTCCCCGTGAATGATATTGGCACTGACCCTTTTAGGACCACCATCACCATCTGCACCACCACCACCACATAAAATCAATGACATATTGAATTTATTTACATACCTTCAAAACTGACAGTGCATGTTCTAAAGGGTACATGTGCATACACTAGGCATGACAGTGCCTAAAAGGGAAGGCTCAACTTAGGTATGGATGAGCTTGCTGCGGACTATTTATATCTTGTCTGGTTTATCAGATATAATTGATTGTGTGAGCCAAAAATTTTATTTTGCAAATAAATGTCAATATTAAACCGTCCGTTGTTTAATACCAAACTAGGCAAATTAAAAAGTACTAAATTTAACAACTGAGTATGTGCATGCGCAAGTTGTTTGAGCACTTCGTATGTAATTCTTAAAGTTTGGGTGACATGTTATAACTTTAATAAATCGGGGAGTTTTAATAAACCTTAATGTATTTAGGAGAAGATAGACTCAACTGTTACATGAGAACTTAAAGCATGGTTTGAAATTATAATTCATATGTATAAACCTAAATAATGTGAATGATATAATAAACAGATAAATCCAACAAAAAAAGCATGACAATTACCTGGTGTGTACTAACAAATCGTACAAAAGAACAAAACCACAAAATTGAAATGAGCCAAAACTTATTAATCAGTATCAATTTTTTAGTACACCAATCGATTCACATGGCATTCGAATGACAAGAACTGAAAACTTCATAGTTGTAATTTTGCCCTTTCTAACCGGTACATTTTTTTATTTTTTTTTTTTACATGATAAACTGACCCAAATCCACTGACCCCTATCCAGGGGATCCAGCAGGCCCTTAAACATACCGTGGTTGGGGATGTCAAAATCCAGGCGATAGCCCAGGCCCACAAGCCACCACACAAAGAACACAGCACAAGGCCGAAACTTTTGTGCCCCCAGGATCGAACCCCCGAGGGGCAAGGGCGGCAAGTGGTAGTGTTGCCATCCGGGCAACACTGCTTCGACTATAACCGGTACATATACTTAACAAACAACTTGTAAAAGTGACAAGCAGTGGCTATCATCTTGCCTAATCCTAGTCGTCAGAAATACGCAAAGCAGTTCACCATGTGAAAAATGCTAAACAAGAAGACACACAAGCAATAATGCAACGCCCAAGGGTGAAAAAGAATCAGAAAACAGCAATAATGCAGCACAAAGTTCAGGAAGCAAAGAGTTGAAATGGACAGATGCAGAGAACCAGCCAAGCAAGCGTATGGCGAGTATTCCCAATCACAGTTTCATTTTTTGAAACTCAAACTTGCGACATCAATAAAAGTTTTAATTTTTTGGAACTCGCATTTCATAACTTCTTCAACCCATGAAACTTCAATTTGAATAACTCAATAAAAAAATTTATCCTAGACCATTTCATAACACACAACCCTATTTTTTAATCATATAAAAATTATATATTAAATCAAAAAAAAAAGCAAAAATATATTAAAAAACAAAAACTGCCTCGCATGGCGTGGCAATTTTCTGTCTCTCCTACAGTATGTGGACAAGTGGACAAAGTGTCGCCCGCCTTCCTTTTTCATTTCATGGCTGCGAATGCTCTTACAGGCAAAAGCGTAACCCAACACGATAGCATGATATAAACTCAATCTAAAGTAAAGTCATAGCAATTTAAATTTTACATATGAACTATTTTGACCGTTTAGTATTAAAATATGTTATTTAAGTCATTAGGTGAACTTTATTTATTATCAAACAGACACTAAAATTGAGACAATAAGAATAAATCAACTTAAACTTTTCCCATGTGCAACTTTTGGTGATAGACGGGCATACTCATGTAGAAACTCATATTATATGGGAAAACTCTAGGTAGAGGGAAACAGGGAAGACCAAAGGGAACATAAGGGTAAGAAAGATTTCCCCATGTTTAGGAATTGCAACGGGGCGGGTTGGGGACGGGGCATATTCT
The DNA here is from genome assembly GCA_029747015.1 of Carnegiea gigantea. NCBI lineage: Eukaryota > Viridiplantae > Streptophyta > Magnoliopsida > Caryophyllales > Cactaceae > Carnegiea > Carnegiea gigantea. The sequence goes on from JAKOGI010001353.1 coordinate 28,144, forward strand.
CCGTCCCCGCCCCATTCCCTGTTGCGGGAAAAAAATTCCTCCCCTGCCCCATCCCCAGCGGAGATTCAATCCCCGACGGGGTCCCAACAGGAATTTTTACTCGTAAATTTTTTTTCCTCTTATGTGAAACCTGTATTATAAGTTAGATCTTCGATGAAATGTCAAGTTACCCAGCAGACTTAACTCAATTAATTATATAAAATTCCTATAGGATCCATGCAATGCAAATTTAATAAATTTCATCAAAGTTTATAATTCAACGCAAATTAAAGTCTAACAAGTCCATGCAACACAATGAAATCAAAGTCTAAGAAGTTAAACACAACCCAATCAAAGTCTAGGAAAAAAAAATAAGGATTATATAGCTAAGGTTTTTTCAAGTAAATTTACCTTTCTACCTTTAATCTTATGTTCATAAATAAAGGATCTATATATAATTTTAATTATAAATGGAAACAGGGGTGGGTTTTTTTCCCCAAACGGGAACGAGAAAACGGGGATGGGGATGTGAATTTTTCCCCAGACAGGTAAGCGGGGACGGGGACGGGGTAAAATTTCGCCTCATCCCCGTCCCCATCCCTGCTCGGGGATTGAATCTCGGCCCCGTCCCCATTAGGGACGGGGATTTTTCCTCAAAGCGGGTTGGGGCCCCAGCAGAGACAGGGATTCTCCGCCCTCTACTGCCATCCCTACCCAGTCTCTGTAGAATGTGAACTCACACATCTTTATTGGATGGTGAGTTAACTCCAGTCCTACTAGTTGCCCAGTAGACTCTCCTTTGGTGGTTACTTTTAATTTACTTGGATTCGCATTCCTTTTTTTAAGAATATTATCATATACTCCGTGATATATTAATAAATGTTACTTTTAGTCCTCAAATTTTAAAATTATTATTTAACCTCTTTCACGACCTTGACTATTATTTATATAGAAAAATCACTATTATTAACCCCTCACATATGTATTTTATATTGAAAAACAAGGCCATATGAAAACAATATTCAATGTGAGAAGTTAACTAATCAATAATTCAAACAGTTTACGACTAAAAATAACATTTACCAATGTAGCAGAGAGAATATAATTATATTCCCTTTTTTTTGTTTGGAGTTGAATTTCATTCCGCATCTAATAATGGAATATAGTTACATATGAACCACATTAAAGCCACATTCTCTTCCACTTATTTTTCCAGAATAAATCACTTTAGCTCACTTGGGAGAAAAATAAGTTCTGTTTGATAAAAGTTCAATTTAGTTTAGTATAAAGTTCACTTCAACTCAAATAAGTTTATAAATTAAGGTAGTGTTTGATTGGAAGGAAAATGATTTTCCCGAAAAATCATTTTCTGTGGAAAATATTTTTGTAAGGAAAATTGATTTTCATATCACATTTTTCGTTGTTTGGTACAAGATAAATCATTTTCCATGAGAAAGAGGAAATCATAGACTGAAATGTTTAAATGGCAAACAATATTGATTGAATGGTCGAAGTTGAGATAAATATGGACCAAATGAAGGAATTTTCAGCTTTAAATTCACATTGAGTTTTTTTCAATACTTCCTCTCGGATAATCAAGTTCTAACCTAAACAGTTAAAATTATTTTAGTGACAAAAAAAATATCAATTGAATTGTTTAAATAGAAAAAATGTCGATTAATTGTCATAGCGGAGGAAAATGTTGACCAAATGAAGGAACATCATACTCAAAATCTAGATGTGAACCTATTTTAATCTTTCCTATCCAATGAACCAGTTTGGATCCAAACAATTGAAATTATCCAGTTATGAAAAATACTGACTGCACTGTTTAAGGGGCAAAAAATATCAATTGAATTGTCATTGTGAAAAAAACAATTGACCAAATGAGAAATAGAAGAGTAAGAATTTTAATAAATTTTAATTCATTATTTTTTCAGTTTTCAATGGCACTTTGTAGCCTTTTTATTTTGAAAAATAGATTGGTTAGTGCTTGGATTATTTAATGAGAGGCGTTCAATGATTATTTGGACCATTTTAGGGTATTCACATATACTATTCTTAACTCTTTATAAATAATACATTAAAATTCTTTTGAACCTGTAAGTGTTCATGAGATCCACAAAGATCCGCCGATGCCGGCTTCCCCCGTGGCCTGATTCAAATTCTATTAATTTAGGGTGCTAGCTTCCGCGGGCAACATCGATGGAGGGTTAATGTGTTCAGTTATCTCCGGAGTGTGAATGCCTTAATACACGTTTGGACGTAATGTGGTAAGTGGCATTACTTGAAAATCACATGCTTTTATAGCTAAGTTGACTCGTCTTTTCATACTTTTAGAGCAGCTACAACAGGAGCCTCGTGCGAGGAGAGAGAGGGCGGCGAGCGGCGCGCGTCAGCTTGAGGCAGGGCATCGGTTGGCTCACTTGGCTCGGCTCGGCGAGCGGCTACAGGGCGCAAGGTGCCCGGTGACCTTTTTTTCGTCCTATTCCCTCCTAAACGACATCGTTTTGGGGAGGTTAAGCTGTTTTTTTTTTTTTTTTTTTTTGTGGAATGGGCTGCTGGAAACGTCTCTCTACCTATTTGAATTAATTTTTTTTTGTAAATTTTTGGTGCTAATTTAATCTATAAATATATGCAATTGTATCCAACTTATTTTCCCCAAAAATTTATGACCCTTCAATTTTTTTCGTTACCAAATTATCAAATCCAACTTATTTTCGCCAAAAATAATTACACCAATTAACCAACCAAACAAAACAAATAAAACTCAAACAATTAAATATAATTATGTGTGAGGTCCATATGTATTATTTTATTTGGTGAGAAAAAGTGGTGAGTCTGTCATTGCAGAGAGTGAGGATTGTGAGGTAAAAAATTAAAGAGATAACTGATGTGTCAGTGACAAGGTTCAGCTGGTGAGTCAAAAATTGACTCACTGTTACTTTTGCTCTTGTAGCATGGGCTCGTGCATCTATATGCGCAGTCACGAAAAGACATCTGGCAATTTATTGCTCAACCGATTGCACCATAATCGCAGCACTAAATGGAATGAATGGCTTAATTAATGATGGACCACGATGCAAGCCTACTTTCACTGACTACATAGCCCAGGGTCAATTGACAGCTTTCTATCCACTTGTACTTTCTCACTAAACAAATAATCTTTGATGATAGTTGATCATACCTCATTTCAAAAGTACTATCAAAGATGATAGAAGTTAAAGTAGACATAACTAATTTTACTGATTTATATTGATTAAAATATTACAGGTTATTATGTACAAGTATTCGGTAAAAAAATGAATGAGATAATCGTTAGAAATTTAGACAGTATTTCTCAAAAACCTATTGAAAGTAACTTTTAAAGATGTCTATTTAGTAGTTGCATTACAAATTATAATTTTATTTTTTCTTATTTACTAGAAACTTTCATTTGTTGTGCCTTTCTTAGTCATGTTATATTAGGTACCTCAATAATTACATTTATCAAATACATTTATTTTTTAAATTATTAATTAAGGCCTTGTTCTTTTCATAGGTCATTTTAGATTTATTAACCTCAATCCACTTGAACCTACTTCAATCTACTTCAATCAATTTCAACCCACCTAAAAAAATACCAACCTCAACCCGCTTCAACATATTTCAACCAACCTCAACCAACCTCAACCAACTTCAACTAACTTCAACCTGGCCTTTCATAAATTTAATAATTTATAAAGTGTCATGTGAGATTTAATTATTTTTGCAAAGTAGTACGACTTGAAAATGGTGGAAATTTAAGAGTAACTTGGGGTGAGTAAAATGGTAAAGTAGGTTAAGGTAGATTGATGTAGGTTGAGGTGCGTTAAGTACATTGAAGTCGGTTGAATTTTGTCGATGTGATAAATTAAATTTGATTAAACTAAGGAAAGGAGGTTGAAGTGGATTGAAATTGGTATTTTTAAATTGACTAGATACAATTCTATTTTGTTGATTATCATGATGCATCAGGCAGTATTGATTAGATACGATTCCATTTTAATTTTCAAATTATCATCATCATATTTTGCTGTCACATGCTTTTCAAATTACATCATATTTTTATTATTTTTCACAATCTAATTTTTCGTATTTTATAAAATTAGGAAAAAGCTAATGTTATATTTTCAACCAACTCCTACATTTAAAAATTAACGACAAATCTATATTGATGATATATTTTGTAACACTTACGATCATACTTTTTTCTTTTGTTACATCGGAATTTTTCGAATACGAACCTGTTATTGTCGTCGGTAAATTGGGGCGGATAATGAGGTGAGGTGAGTTGAAGTAGGTTGAGGTGGGTTGAAATAGATTGAGATCAGTTGAAGTAGGTCAAATTTTTTTGATGCCATAAATTGAACTTTAGTTGATAGTGGAAGTGAATTGAAGTAGGTTGAAATGGGTTTAGGTTGGTATTTTCAAATTTACCATAAAAAAAGACACGTATATAAAAAGTTGTCATCAATAAATTTTGTAACCCAAATCGTTAAAGATAATTGACAAGTTGTGCCGGCCTCCAACTTCCAGAAAAATAATTACAAAATTATGAAATTACTATTCAGCAAAAAAATGTACTAAAAATTACAATAACTTCATAAATTATCACACATAATTACATTCTTATTATTTTAACCCACTTCAACCCACCATAAAAAAAAAAATACCAATTTTAACCCACTTCAACCTACTTCAACCCACTTTAATTAATTCCAACCCACTTCAACCTACTTCAACCCTCCTCAAAAAAATACTTAACCCACCTCAATTTACCTCAATCAACCTCAACCCACTTCAACCTTTTACATACCTCCATTTACCCACGAAAAGAACAGACCCTAAATAGCTAACCAGTAAGCACTAGTGGTTAACAACTTATCGTCAATAAAACTACTAACAACTAATGAAATAGCTAATTATTACTAAAATAATTAATTTTACCGAACATGTTCTAAGTTAGCTGATGAAATATTCACAGTCGACATTAATTAATCTATGGCCCTGTTTGGCAAATAGTTGTTAGCTGTTAGCTGTTAACTGTTTGTATTAGCTGTTAACTGTTAACTGGTTGTATTAGCTGTTTGTATTAGCTGTTTGAATTAGCTGTTTGTTAAAAAATTGTTTGGTAAAATTAGCTGTTTCTGATAAAGTTGTGAGACAAAAAGCTAATTCTTCAAAAAGCTCTTCCAAAAAGCTCATGGAATTAGCTTTTTCAAATTAGCTTTTTGGACCCAAAAAACTCTTTTAAAAAGCTCTTTCACCAAACACCCAAATTAGTTTTTTTACTTGGTCAAAAAGCTAATTTTGGTCAAATAAGCTCTTTTTGGCCAAAAAACTCTTCAAAAAGATCTTTGGCAAACAGGGCTTATGAAGTACGGACTTAATATGGCCTAAGTGCCTTCACTTCACGGGAATTGACTTTCGAAAGCGCATCGTTTCCCCTTAAAAAAGGGTTAAAGTTTGCTTCAATTAGATACCCAAAAAAAACAGACCATTAGTTAATCAAATTTTTTATTTAGATGTTTGGTCAAACGGAAAATAATTTTTCTAAAAAACAATTTTTTATAGACAAAAATTTTTTAAGGACAATTAATTTTGATATCATATTTTTTATCATTTGATATAAGATAAATTATTTTTCATGAAAAAAGAAAGAGTATCAACTCAAGTGTTTAAGTAACAAAAAATGTGAAATTACTGGCCATAGCAAAGATAAATATTGACCAAATGAAATAATGTTAAACTTGAAATTCATATTTGAGCTTTTTTTAAATATTTCCTATCTGATAATCAAGTTTCAATTTGAACCGTTGACATTGTTTTAGTAACCAAAAATATCAACTGAATTGTTTAAGTGGCAAAACATGTCGATTGAATTATCGTGGTAAAGAAAAATATTGACCAAATGAAGGAATGTCGTGTTCAAAATCTAGGTCTATTTTTAAGCTTTTCTATCCGATTATCAAGTTTGAATCCAAACTATTGACATTGTTTTAGCGATTAAAAATATTGAATGAATTGTTTAAACAATAAAAAAATATCAGTTGAATTGTAATGGTGGAAAAAAATATTGACCAAATTAAATGCAAGCTCAAAATCTAAAATTAATCTTATTTTAATATTTTCTATCCGATGATAAAGTTTCAACCCAAACCGTTAGAAATTGTTTTAGTGACGAGTCAACTGAATTGTTTATGTGGTAAAAAATGTCGATTAAATTACCGTATGCGAAATAAATGTTGACCAAATGAAAGAAACTTGAACTCAAAATCTAGAATTAAGTTTATTTCAATCTTTCACATCGGATAGTCAAATTTCGATTCAAACCGTTTAAATTGAATTTTGCATCTAAATTTCGGCTGACTATATTGTTAAAAAGTTAACGGAAGAATATCAACATCATATCCTCTCAAAAAGGGAACCATTTTCGTCAATTGAGAGGACAATCATTTTGGAAAATTATTTGCTGAAAAAAATCCTTTCTCCCCTCTATGACAAACTACCTTGTATTCTTCTCAGCGCTGATTAGGACTTTCTCTTTTGTTCGAACTGAGGAAAATCTAAGAAAAATAACAAAGTTTGAAAAACAAAAGAGATACTTTGTAGGAGAAGATTTGATATACAAGCTCGAGTGGTTCATATTTTTCTCCATTCTTTTTTCATTTAAGTTTCTTCTGTTAAATTTTTTTGGGGTCGCCGTCGGCTTCAACCCTTTGGAATTGGAGGTGGGTCACCTAACCTTGCAGCTTCTAGTTACTTGATAAAGATGTATATTTTGGGTTTCGGCAAATAGAAAAAATTTAATAGGCCGAATAACATGTTGACTCTGCAGTTACTTGTATTCGTAAAATAATATAATTCATTCTGATAGGGGTTATAATCTTGAATTGTTCTTTCCCTGGGATCTGACGTTCCAAATACACCTTATGTAAATCTTGAATGCCTAATTAAAGTATTGGCTATTTTTGTAATAGTTTAGCAGCCAGTTAAGTTGGGTGTCCTCATTTTCTGTTTGTCTATGCAGTACAGAGTAATATTTGACCAACCCTCCTCCCAACAAAAACAAAAAATTAAAAAAAAATTTGCTTAATAAGAACAAAATAAGTTAAACCAACCTTTATTAATACATTTAAATTTAACTAATGCATAAAGTATAAGCTTAAACTTTAACGTTCAAACAATAGAATTATGCCTTCATTTCATGAAAACTCACTTTAAAAGTATCTATTTATGCCTTGAAAAACTCTGCTTTAGATTCTTTATCTGAATTCTTTTTAGCTCAAAATAGAAGCTGTGTTGTATATTTGAACTTAGAAAATCAAAGAAAATAAAAATAGTTTGCAAAAAAAATTTTTTTTTAGCAGACGATTTGATCCCCCTCCCGAAATTTCTATCTATCATGTTTCCTTGGGGCCATAGTCGGCTTCAATACTCCAGACAGGAAGACAGGAGGCGTCTAACGACCTTGAAACTTTGGATAAATACACTAAAAATATATATTTTTGGTGTCCCAAAAAAAGGAAAAATTAATAAAGTGTCCATGCCGTATATGGTATATTGGTGTCTATAGAACCAACAAAATTCAATTTAATTTAGTTGGACTGTCTGATTCCTAATACGTGCAGATTAGGTGAATTGTGAATGCCTAACTAAAACACTTGATATTCAACGGCTAGTTGGGTTTCTTCACTTTGTAGTCGCCTATGCAGTCAAAAAAAAGTATTTTTAACTTGCAAGGAAATGATTCATGAAGCAGTGCATATTTTGGATGAACAATGCAACTAATGCACATTCTTAAGATTCATGAACACTACCATATATAATTTCCCATGATCCCTACGACAGCACCCCAGTAATTTCTGCCTCCCCATCTTTTTGTCCCTCCCCTACTCTGTCCTGATTTTGTGAACACATTGGATGTTTCCCGATCCTTCTGCCTGCCACGTTCCTTCTATCCTCTTTTTGAACGTTTTTTTAAAAATTTTTTTTAGTAGTAATTGCCTTTTAATAGTTAGAGTTGTCTCCTCTCTCCAATACCCTAATTGAGCTAATGAATGTCGGCCCATAAGGGTTATAGTTTTATGTACAAATAGAAGTCGTTCTATTCCTGAAACATCGCCTGTCGGTCTGCAAGTTACAACTCTACGGACACAAGTTTTTTCCATTCCTGAGACTTCAGATGTATCAAACAAAAAATGAACCAACCTATATTGATCTGTGAAGATTTTATTTTATAGTTGATTTGGTTTGTTTTGTATAATTGTCTGTTTCATCCCGTTGTTTAAGAAGCAGTGCTCTATCGCTTAGTTTTACCTATTTCATTACTCAAACCATCTGCGATTTAAAAGCTTCCTATTCAGGTTTGCAGATAAGACGACTGTGGTGGTGGTCGGTTGTAATAATAATAATAATAATAATAATAATAATAATAATAGATGCCATAGTTTCCAGAGCCCAAGATTGAGTGTAGAAATGTTTTTTAAAAAAAGAAGACTCATAAAACAATTACTCAAGCAATCGAGCTACCCATCTAGGGTAGATGATGAATTTATTTTTCTGAAAAAAGTAAAAGAGACCAGTGTTATCCTATTTCATCTCAATATTCACAAATCCTTGAATGGCATAAACGTACAGAATCAGACTTAATTTAATGTGACCAAATACCAGTGAAGCCTATTTAAAACGCTCAAAATTAAGCTTAACAACAAAAAGTACAGCTAATTGATTCTCAATAAAACCCAAATACACATAAAACATAAAAAATATAAAAATTAGAGAAGATAATTCATAATTAATTGTGTTTTGGGGGGGGGGTTAGGAGAGAGAGGGGGATGGAGGAAGAGAAAGAGACAAATAGAGAGAGAGAGAGGGAGGGGACGTACTGACATTTTTGGGACGACCAATAATGGAGGCGACGGCATCGGAGGCCTGAGAGAAGATAGGCTCAAGGTGAACTTCGTCTATCTTGACGTTTGTTGATATTTCCAGAGCTGGCATTTTTCGATCCCTTTCCCTTTTACTGTACTTATTACTCGTGAGTGAGCGTTAGTTGAGAACTTGAGATGAATGAGCTGGGTTCCTTTTATGCCCACTTTATATAGAAACACAAGCACTACTCCCTGAGTTTACTGTTGCTTTTTTGGCCATTTCTGACTATTTCCTTTCGTGTATTTGTGCGCTTGTGTGTGAAGTGTGAACGGTGAAGTGCGGCTATGCGCGGGTGACTGTCCGTGAAAGGTTCGCAAAGTGAAATGATTTGTTTTTTGAAATAGAACGCCCCCTACTTTTGGGCAACGAGGTCCGGATTCCTCTAATGATTGAGTTTTAGGGCACCTTTAACACTTCGCAAAGGCTGACAAAAGACAAGTTGATATTTTTTTTGTAAGAAAGGTAAGCAGTAAAATTTAGACAGCCCTCTCTCAAGGGTTCTTTCTAAATTATCCTTATAGAGGATAGAAAGAAGGTCCCTATATAGAACCACATTTCAAACAGTCGTGGAATGTAAGGAGTGACCAAACTTTGCTAACCAATTAGCTGCGCAATTACTCTCTTTAAAAATATGATGAATAATAACCTTGTTACATAATTTAGTGTAAGCTAATATATCTTGCACGAGTACTTGAATTTTTCATGGGGGTTGAATATGTCCTTGAACTGCTTAGATGAGAATTTTATTATCTCCTTCAATTTGAATGTGAGTGAAACGTGTTTGGATTGCTTCTTTAATACCATTACGCATTACTGTTGCTTCTGCTACTAAGATTGACGATCTTCCCAAATTGAATGCTGAAACTTGGATGAACTTTCCTTCCCAGTCACAGATGATGAATCCTCCTGCTGCACCTTGTGATGATTTGGATCCATCAAAATTGATTTTGATGAACCCCCGTCGTGGCTTCTTCCAAGTTACCCAATATGTCTTCTTCCGGTTGGTGGTTGAGATCATTGGGTTTGATAGTTGAATTGAATGTGTGAGGTTATGCCTAATGCGCCATTCAGCTGTAGCTTTTTTGGCTCTGATCAATGTTATTCCTAGGTTGGGCGTTTCATTACGAAACATCATATTGTTCCTTGTCTTCCATATACTCTATAGTAGGGCAACTAATCTATCCATTTTAACTGCAGGACCGGCAGCTCTGGCGTCACTAAGCATTTGTAATATACCAATTTGTGGATCAAAATGGGGGGTCATGTTAAACCAATTGTGGGAAACTGCTAATCTTCAATAATTTTGTGAAACAGCACATCCCAAAAACAAATGGATCGTATCTTTAGTCGTTGTCTGACAAAAAGGGCAACGAGAATCAATGGGCATGCCTCTTTGAGCCAAGGTTCCTCTTGTAGGCAGCAATGCATGACAAATTTGCCAAAGAAAAACTTTTAACTTTGGCATAACATCTAAATTCCAAATCCATTTATACTCCCAAACGGGTGGATTGACTAGGTCTAACTCATGTGCGGCCCAAGTCGCTGACTTAGTGAAAAACTGACTATTTTCAGAAAGTCCCCAACACACAGAGTCAGGAATGGAATTGACAAGGATAGGGGTTGCAAGGATCTATTATAAGTGGATAGAGTCAACTAGTAAACTAAGCTGTGCCGCGTCCCATTCTTTGGTTGCAGTTATAAACTGTGAGACCTTAAGAGATGTATCAATGAGGGAGAGGTCCATGATGTTGAGCATATTGGCTAAGCTGTCATTTGCACACCAGTTATCGAGTCAGAAGTTAATATTAACTCTATTACCCACTTTCCTCCTTACTCATTTCCTAAATTATTGTCGAATGTTAAGAATACACTTCCAAGTCCAGGAATCATGTTTTTTGGCTTTGAGAGCCAAGAAGTTAGCATCAATCTGGTATTTCGCCTGTATTTGTTCCACCCACAAACCATGATCATGGAACAATTTTCAGGTTAATTTATTTAGAAAAGCAATATTAACTGCTTTCATTTTTCTAAGTCCAAGACTTCTAGCTTTCTTGAGTTGACAGATTTTATCCTAGGAAATCATGTGCATCCCCTTATTTTCATGAGATTTTTTCCAAAAAAAATGTTTACTTATTTTATGTATCTGGAGGCTAGTTTCTTTAGGCAATTAAAAGCATTGCATTGTATGTGCAGGCATTGAATCGATATGAGATTGAATCAGTGCCACCCTTCCGACCTTAGAGACATGTCTGATCTTCCAAGTTTGTAATTTTGCAACTGTTCTATTTACTAAGTCAGAAAAAGTTTCTGTTTTTGGTCAACCCTTAAAAACTGGACACCCAAGGTATTTGCCAAGATTGGCTTGATGCGTAATGTTAAAAATAGACGTCACAATTTGCTTGTCATGAAAAGTAGCATTACTGGAGAATGTTAATGACGATTTATGGAAGTTAATGAGCTGATCCGAGTTACGACGGAAATTACTTAGAACTGAACTTAACTTATGGCAGGATTCAAGATTAGTTCTGGAAAAAAGTATACTATCATCGGCAATAAGCAAGTATGGGATCTTAGCAGCTCGCGATGAAAGTTTGAACCCAAACCCGCACTTTTTTCGACCCAGCGCCTTACGGAGGGCTCAGGTTAGAACCTCCATGCATAAGATGAAGAAATAAGGGGATAGGGGGTCCTCTTGTCGAATACCTCTGATAAGGGTAAAGAATTCGCATACGTTATCGTTCACAATGACTGAGTATGAAACAGTAGAAATGCATGCCTTAATTAGGTCTACCCACTTGGAATGAAATCCCAAAATGCGTAAAGTATTAAATAGAAAATCCCATTCAACTCTATCATAGGCCTTTTCCATATCAAGCTTGAGTGCTACACAAGCTTTTTTCCCTTTCATATTTTTAAATTTGTTCATGATTTCATGCGTAAGTAGAATGTTGCCATGGATGGAACGTTTAGGCACAAAGGCACTATGGGTCGGGTCAATTATCTTTTCCAGAATCGGGCACATCCGATTAGCAAGAAATTTTTGACATAAGTTTGTAAACAGTATTGCACAGGCTAATGGGTCGCAACTGGGCAGTGGTTGCTGGCTGGCTCACTTTTAGAATTAGTGCAATAAGCGTATGATTAATCTGTTTGAGTAATTTGCCGTCTTCAAAAAAGGATGTTACAGCCCAACAGACATCATCTTTAATAATATGCCAGTGGTCGTGGAAAAAAGCCACTCTGAAGCTGACAGGCCCTGGAGCTTTAAACTTGTTGTTGAAACAACCATGTGTAAGGTTTTGATGATAACAACCCAATTGTACCAGTCAATATACTATCATTCTATGCTTGAGTAGTGTGCCAGAATTGTGTGTTGAGACAGGTTGCAAACACCCTGGAGAACAGTTCGAAGATGCGTGGAACATCAAAGCGAATATGTATACATCACATCAAGGAGGTCAAAGGATCACAAGAGTCTTAGAGTTATGGTTGTATTCATCTAGATTCTTGTTAATATGCCAATTAGAAGATCTTGACTTAACACTCACCTTGAAGGAATTTCTTGCGCTAACTCAGAACACTGCTCAGAACAGTTTGAGCAATCAGGTCTGCAGTGTTCTGAGGGCAATGTATAAAACTCTTGTCCCAAAGATTTTTCAAGTGTTTTTCTGCTGCCAAAATTCCTAACATATTTAGGATTGATTTTCTGATAATATTTTGTCTTACAAAGAATCCTTCACTAAATAATATTGTTTTTCTAAAAAGATACTATTAAAAGATTTTATCTTAGCCTTTAAGATATGATTTCCAAAAAAGATAATGTTGAGAGATTCAATTTTGTTTGGAATACTGATTATTTTTGAGAGTTATTGCTAAAATCCAAAACCTCCCATATATTTACGGCACAAGCATTCGGTGGGTATATAATCTCTTGCCTCTCAACGTTTTCATTCAGGGTTTTTTAAGGCAAACATCGAGTTTTTGTAAGCTAATTCTCTGAGTGAAAAACCTTTAAGGAGTGTACTAAATTGAGTCATTCTTTCTGACATAATAGGGTCTATAAGTGTGCCTTACATTCAGCTTGATTAGAAGCATAAAAGTAAGGTGTTCTTTTATTCTTTTCTGCCATCAGTTACGTCTAAAGTGTGTTCAAGTTCTGGGAGACTTTGGACGTATTGTGTGGCTCATTCTCAGATGGAGAATAGTTACGTGTGTGTAACTAGAGTCTCGGGGGAGACTAAGTTACGTGTGTGATGTTGTCACGTGTGTTACATAGTGTAACGAACTTGGCCCATGTTAGTGAAAGCGTTTGTTGAAGTCCTACTGAGGTAGGTCATGGTTTTTACACCTCCATTGGGCCAGAGGTGGTTTTCCACTTAAAATCTTGTGTCTCCTTTATTTCCACATTCAAAGTTTCGTTTCTGCCTTACTGCAAACACATCTCCCAACTGGTTTAACGAGTGTTCTGAAACAAAACGAAAAAATTGAAAAACACAGTTCACCCCCCTCTTATGTCCGTGTGTGCCTTAAAACTTAACAATTGGTATCAGAGCAGGTTCTCATAAATTAGGCTAACACCTAAACAGATCCTGTAAGAATAAGTACACCATAAGGAATCTTAGATGGTCAATCTGTGACCAGACCTCCATACTTCAATAGACAACACTACAGTTGGTGGAAAAATCGAATGGAGAATTATATCCAAGTTGAGGATTATGAGTTGTGGGTGCTTATTGTGGATGGTCCTTACATTCTAGTGAAAGTCACAACTGATGAGAAGACTGTTCCTAAGGAGCCGAAGGAATTCGACTCAGATGATTTTAGAAAGATTGAGAAAAATGCCAAAGTCAAGAAGCTGCTATATGTTGGACTCGGACCTGACGAGTACACTCGCATCTCAGAGTGTAAATCCGCAAAAGAAATATGGAATGCCCTTCAAGTAGCTCACGAAGGAACCAATCAAGTCAAGTAATCCCGGATTGAGCTGCTGGTGAGGAAATATGAGCTACTCGAGCTAAGTGATAAAGAAACAATCATGGACATGTATACCCGATTCACCTATATTACTAATGAGTTAAAATAGTTGGAAAAATCATTTACTGCTGAAGAGTTGGTTAGGAAGATCCTATGAATTTTATCCCATTCATGGGAATCAAAGGTCACTGCAATCCAAGAAGCAAAAAAGATGAATGAGATTTCCTTGGATGAGCTTATTGGGAACTTACAAATATATGAACTAAGGAGAAACTCTCAGATGAAGGGGGAAGTGAAGAAAGATCGTGGGCTTGCACTAAAGGCAAGGAAAAGTGATAGCTCAGATTTTGATGAAGAAGGAATGGCCATGATTGCACAAAAATTCAAGAAATTTTTCAAAAAGACCGAAAGCATATACAAAAAGGGCAACACCAACAAGGCTAAAAACAGTGACCGAGATCAGTTCTCAGGATGTTTTAGGTGCGGAAGGCAAGATCATGTAGTGAAGAATTGCCCCTTATTGAAGGAAGAATACGGTTCAGAACAGCTCCGAACCAGAGGCAGAAAAACTCAGTTGACTAATGCTGAAAAACGGTTCACCAAAGTAATAATGGCAGCTTGGGGAGACACCTCAAAAGAAGAATAAGACTCTCAGGATGAAGAAGAAGTAGTGGCTCTCATGGCTCGAAGTGGGTCTGACTCAGACTCTGACGGTGAAAGTCTCAAAAAGGAGGTATGTGATCTTAGCAAGAAAAAACTTGAAAAATTAATTTTTTCATTGATGGAGGAATGTGAAGCTCTAACTTCTGAAAATTGCATGCTTAAACGTACCGACTCAGATTTAGAAAAGGATGTTAAGAGACTAGAAAGAAAAAGGCAAAAACTTGAACATATGAATGAGGCTCTCATGTATGAGAAGCTTGAAATTAATGAAAAGGCTCTTACTTTAAGTAAAGAATTAGACATCCTAAAGGACCTGAGTGACAAGAAAGAGGAAGAATTCAACACTAAAATTAGAGAGCTGGAAAGTGAGTCTTCAAAGCTCAGACATAATCTAGAATCCCAGATGAATGACAACAAACAGCTTCGAGAACAGGTCCAGAGAGCTGAAATTGACTTCATTGAAAATAGGCGCTGGAACAGCTCTTCAGAAGCTCTGAACTGGCTTAATACTCATCATAACCAAAACAGAAAATGTTTAGGTTTTGTGAATAGATATGTTACTAAGCCAGTAGACAAGAAGTATGCCAAAAAATATAATTTGTTATCATTATGAAAAAACTGGTCATTATCGATATGCTTGCTCCTTGAGAAAAAGGGCCATGGAAAGAAACTTATTGTATGTTAAACAAGTATGGATTAGAAAAGATGAGTTAAATTTCATGACAAAGAAAAGAATAGGACCCAAGTGGATCTGAGTTCCCAAGACTAACAACTAACTGTTTTGCAGGTTAAAGTGAGAGGAGGCAACCAATTGTGGTATTTGGATAGTGGTTGCTCGAGGCATATGACTGGAGATAAATCAAGGTTCCTCTCACTTACAGCCTTTGATGAAGGGAGAGTGGCATTTGGAAACGGCAAATCTGGGACAATTATTGGTGTAGGTAAGATAGATAAATCACTCTCTCACTCAATTGATAATGTGTACTTAGTTGACGGGTTACAACATAATTTGCTAAGTGTGTCCTAACTGTGTGATAAAGGTAATCATGTTGGGTTTACTTCAAATCAATCTTTGATTACCAATATCAAATCTGGAGAGGTTGTGCTGAGGAGGAAGCGACACAACAATATTTATAAAAATGTGTTCTTGAACTTCCCCAAAATCATTTGACTTGCTTGAGTGTTCTTGATGATGATATTATGCTTTGGCACAAGAGGCCAGGTCATGCTAGTCTTTCTTTGCTAAACAAACTTGTGTCTAAACTTACCTTCCATTAAATACAATGATGATAAGGTATGCGATGCTTCTGCTAAAGGAAAGCAAACTAGAATTGCATTCAAGTCAAAGAAGTATGTTAGTACTTCTCAACCCCTTGAGCTATTACATGTTGATTCGTGTGGTCCCATGAGGATCACAAGTAGGGGCGGTAAGAAGTATGTGTTTGTTATAATAGATGATTACTCTCGTTTCACTTGGACTTTATTCCTAGCATCTAAAGATGAATCTTTTGAAGCATTCGTTATATTTCTGAAGAAAACTGAAAAGAGAATATGACACTCATTGATAAGTCTTAGATCTGATCATGAAAAGGAATTTGAAAGTTCAAACTTTATTGATTATTGTAATGAACAAGGCATTAATCATAATTTTTCAGCCCCAAGAACACCCCAACAGAACGGGGTGGTAGAGCGAAAAAATTGGACTCTAAAAGACATGGCTAGAACCATGCTTGTTGCTAGTGACCTTCCGAGAAATTTTTGGACAGAAGCATTGAGCACAGCTTGTTACATTATTAATAGATGCGTGATCAAACTCATTCTCAGTAAGACTCTTTATGAACTTTTCAAGGGGCAAAAACCCAATATTATGCACCTAAGAGTCTCTAATTGCAAATGTTATGTGCACAATAATGGAAAGGAGCTCTTGGGAAAGTTTGACCCTAGGAGTGATGAGGCAATTTTCTTAAGATACTCTTCACATAGTAAAGCTTACAAAGTGTTCAACAAAAGGACTATATGTGTTGAGGAGAGTGTGCATGTATTATTTGATGAAACTAACTCCTTGATTGAGAATAATATACAGGATGAAGATTTTGATCTTAGACTTGTAAGAAAAGACAATGATAAGGTGCTTGAAAATGAACCACTTACTGAAGTTAATGGTAAGGAAAGTGGGCAGGAAGTAGACCAATCAGGGAGAAGCCTAGCTGACCCTGATATGGACCGAAACCAGCCTACTCAATCCCAGACTTCTCTGACTGATCTGGGAGCAGGCTTCCGACCTGATCTCACACCTGCTCCTGTAAACAGCCAAGAGAGAGTGAAAAGCGGATCTATGGATTCTTTCACTTCACGACCCGGGAAACACCAAAGCTCACACCCCCTTGACCAAATTATTTCTTATATTAATACAGGGTGTAGACAAGATCTAAGCTCAGAAATTTTTGTGCCTTCTATACCTTTTTACCTCACATCGAGCCTAAGAATGTTCATGAAACTCTTGCAGATTCTAATTGGGTTATACCCATGCAAGAAGAGCTTCATCAGTTTGAAAGGAACACGGTTTGACACCTTGAGCCACAGCCTAAGGACAGAACAATTATTGGAACCAAGTGGGTGTCCAAAAATAAGTTGGATGAATTGGGAACAGCCACTAGAAACAAGGCCAGGCTGGCGGTCTAAGGTTACAATCAAGAAGAAGGGATTGACTATGAAGAAACGTTTGCACCTGTAGCAAGGTTAGAGGCTATTCGAATCTTGGTAGCCTTTGCAGCCCACATGGAGATCAAGTTGTACCAAATGGATATCAAGAGTGCCTTCCTCAATGGATATCTTAAAGAAGAGGTATATGTAAAACAACCCCCTAATTTTGAAAGTTATGATTTTTCTAACCATGTTTTCAAACTTGACAAAGCACTTTATGATCTAAAACAAGCTCCTAGAGCTTGGTATGAACGATTGTCAAGTTTCTTAATGAGAATGATTTTCAAAGAGGCAAGGTAGATAATACCTTGTTTCTCAAATCTAAGGGGAAACATTTGTTGATTGTCCAAGTATATGTCGATGACATTACATTTGGTGCAACCAACAATGATTTACGTGATGAATTTTCAAAATTGATGAGGAATGAGTTTGAGATGAGCATGATGGGCGAGCTTAATTTTTTTCCTAGGCTTGCAACTTAAACAAACCTCAAACGGAACTATAATCCATCAACAAAAATATATCAAGGAACTACTTAAGCGGTTTGGGATGAAATCAGCTAAGCCCATGGACACTCCTATCTCTCCTTCCACCAGATTGGTGATCAATGTTAGAAGTCCTTTAGTTAATGAAAAATCATATAGGGGCATGATAGGGTCACTTCTATACCTAACCGCTAGTACACCTGACATTGTTTTCAATGTTGGTTTGTGTGCCCGCTTTTAGTCAAATCCAAAAGAAACACACTTGAAAGCTGTAAAAAGAATTTTTAGATATTTGAAAAACACCTCTGATTTGGCACTATGATATCGACGTGAATGCAACTTTGACCTCATTGGGTATGCTGATGCTGACTATACTAGATTTCTAATTGACAGAAAAAGCACCTCAGATATGGCTACTTTTCTTGGACCCTATTTGGTCTCTTGGTTTACAAAGAAACAGCACTCAATTGCCATGTCCACAGTAGAAGCCGAGTATGTAGTGGCTGCTTCTTGTTGTGCTTAATTGCTATAGATACAGCAACAACTCAAGGACTTTGGTATTGACACGGGATGCATTCCCATATTCTGTGATAACACAAGTGCAATTAACATTGCCAAGAACCCGTGTCAATATAAAAGGACTAAGCATATTAACATTCGTCATCACTTTTTAAGAGATGCTGTAGAAAAGGGCTTGATTTTAATGAATTTTTGTGCCGCTGACAAATAAATTGCTGATATTTTTACCAAGGTACTGAGTAGAGAACAGTTTGAGAGGAATAGACTTGAATTAGGTATGATTAAGAGAACGTGAGAGTACTTCATCAACTCCTAATGATTGACTGGTAAGGTTTTGAGACAAAATAAATTGATTCAATGGTTGCATTCCATTTTCTGTGCTGTTATTAACATATATATGGAATGTGACATGCTGACAGTCGTTGAGGTCTAATGATATTGCCCTTAGTGTCCTGAGACATCGAACTTTTAACAGTAAAAACAGGCTCTGGGAACAGACCTGACCAGTGTTTGTATCATGTGCTAATCAAGTGGCATTATTAATAGAATGTTGGAAATCGAAATTTCCTTTTTCATTACACTTAACCTATAATTTATACCATACCTAGTGTAATGATGTGCTGCATGCAAAATATTCTCTCTCCAAGAAGGGTCGAAATAAACTCTCCCATAACCTTCCTTGATTTTCGGGCCACTCATGCACTATTAAATCTCTACACTCTCTCTGTCTCCAT
The DNA here is from genome assembly GCA_029747015.1 of Carnegiea gigantea. Classification (NCBI taxonomy): domain Eukaryota; kingdom Viridiplantae; phylum Streptophyta; class Magnoliopsida; order Caryophyllales; family Cactaceae; genus Carnegiea; species Carnegiea gigantea. Next base: position 47,156 of record JAKOGI010001353.1, read on the forward strand.
AACCCATCCATCCATCTCTCTCTCTCCACCAAGAACCTGATTTTCCTCTCCTTCCTTAAACCCATTCAAAACCTTAAATCACCTCAAATCCTCAAATCCTCAATGGCAAGAACTCGTGGCGGTCAAGCATCCTCCAAGCATAAGACTTCTCACCCAAGATCACTATGAGACCAACTAGCAAGAAAAAGGGGTGAAATTGGGATGAGTTCTGAGGGAAAATCACTGGCAGCTTCATCGCCATAAACGATCTGGATTGGTTTGGGAAACCCTCCGTCATCTTCTTTTTCGATTACTCCCTCTATTTTTGGGTTCTTCAAGAGATTGGACTTAAGATTAGTAGACTTGAACCCTGCTATGGTCCCTTTGGTACACCCAATTGCAAGATGAAAGATTGTGGTGTATGAGCCGGTTGTGGCCGAGTCTAGATTAAGGGGGAATGAGGCCTAATCAGTTGGGAAGTCAAAGGATTATGATGTTGAGCATGTTAATAATGAATTTGTCGTTGAAGATGCTGAGGATAGTGATAAGGATGAATCAATTTTGCGGATTCAAACGAACTGCTCCAACCAAGTTCCAAAACACCCACCAAAACACTCTTCAAACCAATTCCATCCAGGAAACCTGCCCAAAAATGGGCTGCCCCAAAACAAGTATCTGAACTGATTGAAGAAGCTAATGCACCCAAGAAGAAGAAAATTAGAAAAATATGACACTTGCTGAGAGATATGAGCATTTCCTTCAGAAATCTGTGATTCGGGAGAAGGTAGTTAAGGTGTCATACTTTCAGGAATAGGAGCTAGGGGTGTTCTTAGAGAAGTTGGAAGCTCAAGGATGGTTAGACCTGTTCACTGATACTAGAAAAGGATGGTCAGTTCTAAACTTGATTGAGTTTTATGCGAACTGTGTTGTCACCAATGAGTGGTGTTAAGCACAGTTAATAATCATGACCTATGGTTTGATGCTAAGAAGTTAGGTGAAATGCTTGGGGTACCTTCTGACGGTTTTGATGTGTATGCTCATGAGAACAAGAGTCTGCTTGGTGATGAGCTGTTGTTGGAATTAACCCGCAAGCTAGCCCCAAAACCCCACCTGACTGAGTCCCGACATGTACGAAAGGGGGAACTGATGTCATTGCATCGATTGTTATTTTGGTTTGTCATTAAGAACATCGTTCCCCGAGGTCAGGGATGCAACCTTGCTGATCCCAAGGATATATGCTACACTAATATATTGGATAGAGGTGAGCAAATTAACTTGCTCGCAATCATGATTAGCTATATTGGGAGAATTGCCAAAACGTCCAAGGATCATAACATGGGGTATAGATTCTTACTAAAGTCAGTGTTTGAGAAATTTGGGATTCCCTTGCAGAAGATAACAGACTTTCAGGTCAGTGATGAGATTGGCAACAGCACGTTGATTGGGTGTGGTTTCAAAGTGATAAAAGGTTGCAGTGCAACTTCAGAACAGGAGCTCCAAACACCACTTGGACCTGTTCCCAGTGAAGCCTCCGCATCCAGCGCTCCCACAATTGATACACTGTTGCAGGACCAAATTACATTGAAGGGGGAGATAGCTGAAGCAAAGCAGGTGCTTACAGAGGAAAAGACTCCCAATGCCAAACGTCACGATAATTTGCTGAGTGCCCTTCTTGCCCTCACAGCCAAATTCCCTCCTCCACCTTCCTCTATCTGAACCTGTTTCTTTCCTTATTTCCAACACTATTTTTCTAACACTTGCTTATGTATGTGACTACTAATGGTATATGACTGTTCTTAAATGGTTTATGCATGTATGCTATACCTTTACTTGTGCCTATGTTATTTGTTTGTGCGTGACTCAGATAGCCAATATCCTTACTGTACCATAGACTTAACTTGTATCGCTGTTATTTTTCCTTATTACTCGTGGTGGTGAGTGCATCCCTACTGAATTTATACAGATGGTTCCCTTGACCTTTTCAATGATGTCAAAATGGGGAAGATAAGTATGACCATACTTTGATTAGTCTGCCTATTTTAAGCTGATTCTTACTCTTGCTTTCTCTCGTGTACTATTTTGGCACCAATACTTTTGCTCTTTACTTTGTCGCACTTTAAAGGTCACTTGGTTTGTCATCATCAAAAAGGGAGAATTTGTTGAAATAATCATGTGTAAGGTTTTGATGATAACAACCCAATTGCACCAGTCAATATGTTATCATGCTATACTTGAGTAGTGTGCCAGAATTGTGTGTTGAGACAGGTTGCAAACACCCTGTACAACAGTTCAAAGAAGCATGGAACATCAAAGTGAATATGCATGCACGACATCAAGGAGGTCAAAGGATCACAAGAGTCTTAGAGTTAATGACTGGTTGTATTCATCGAGATTCTTATTAATATGCCAATTAGAAGATCTTGACTTAACACTTACCTTGAAGGAATTTCTTGTGCTAACTCAGAACACTGCTCAGAACAGTTTGAGCAATCAGGTCTGCAGTATTCTGAGGGCAATGTATAAAACTCTTGTCCCAAAGATTTTCAAGCGTTTTTCTACTGCCAAAATTCCTAACATATTTGGGATTGATTTTCTGATAATATTTGTCCTACAAAGAGTCCTTCACTGAATAATATTATTTTTCTAAAAAGATACTATCAAAAGATTTTGTCTTAGCCTTTAAGATATGATTTTCAAAAAAGATAATGTTGAGAGATTCAATTCCGTTTGAAATACTGATTATTTTTGAGAGCCATTGCTAAAATCCAAAACCTCCTATATACTTGCGTCACAAGTATTCGGTGGGTATATAATCTCTTACCTCTCAACGTTTTCATTCAGGGTTTTTCAAGGCAAACATCGAGTTTTTGTAAGGTTATTCTGTGAGTGAAAACCTTTAAGGAGTGTACTAAATTGAGTCATTCTTTCTGGCATAATAGGGTCTGTAAGTGTACCTTACATTCAACTTGGTTCGAAGCATAAAAGTAAGGTGTTCTTCTATTCTTTTCTGTCATCAGTTAAGTTTAGAGTGTGTCTAAGTCCTGGAAGAATTTGAACGTTTTGTGTGGCTCATTCTCAGGTGGAGAATAGTTACGTGTGTATAACTAGAGTCTCGGGGGAGACTAAGTTACGTGTGTGACGTTGTCACATGTGTTACATAATGTAACAAACTTGGCCCGTATTAGTGAAAGTGTTTGTTGAAATCCTATTGAGGTAGATCGTGATTTTTACACCTCCATTGGGCCAGAGGTGGTTTTTCACGTAAAATCTTGTATCTCCTTTATTTTCGCATTCAAAGTTTTGTTTTCGCCTTACTGCAAACACCTCTCCCAACTGGTCTAACGAACGCTCTGAAATAAAACGAAAAAATTGAAAGACATAATTTACCTTCCTCTTGTGTCCTTGTGTGCCTTAAAACTTAACACTTGTCCGTTTGGAAAAGGGTTTCCTTTATTTCTGTTTCTTGAATGGGCTGTAATAAACTTTGATTATCTTCGGCAGTGACTAAATTAAGCATTTCCATATCAATACTAGAGGTGCCTGCCTGAGCTGATTTAAACCTAACAGTAAAGTCAGTGATAAATATTTTTTCAATTTGTGCAGATTCATCAACCCAAACTCCCGAATTATCCTTAACTTACGTAATCTTGCTTCGTGTCTTTCTTGCCTTCATAGACTAATGGAAATATCGGGAGTTTCTATCGCTGTTTACCAACCAATCTTTTCTTGCAAACTTCCACCAATATTTTTGGTTAAAGAGATGCATCTTTTCCCATTGCTTTATAAGTCTATAGTGCCAGTTATTTAAACGAGCACTATTTGGCTCATGGACTAACTTGGCTTCAACATGTAGAAGCTGTTCCGTATTCCTTTCTAGCTTATGCTTAAAATTTCCAAAAGTACGCTTGCTCCACGATTTAAGGTCCAATTTGATTTTTTTTCAATTTCTGTACTAACTGATACATAGAAGTGTCTTGCCCTCTCGTTCTCCAATTTTATTTGACAATACTGCACGTTTCCTGGTAGTGAACCTAGGAGTGTTCGTATTTGAAATTCGTGCCCATTCGAGGCGGATGCGCTGGCTCCATATTGAGCAGCACAAAAGAATGATCGGAGCATGTAAAGGGGCCATTATTGACTATGTAGGAAGGAAATAATTGCGCACAATCCTCCCTGAGCAGAACTCTATCAAGTTTTTCATAAACGAGTTGGCCGCGTAGGATTTTTTTCTAAGTGAACACCCGCCCTTAGACATTAGCATCAATACTTCGAGTGTAATTCAAAAAATCATTAACGCGTCGTGCTCGAGAACTAGTTAAAGGAGCACCACCGATCTTATTAGAAGAACGCAGCATTTCATTAAAATCCTCCATTATACACCAAGGAAAGGTAATGGAGTTGCTGAGCTGATTAAAATTGTGCCCAAAAATGTCTGTCTCTTTCCTGCACAGGAGCATGAACTACTGTCAAAAGAAATTATTTACTACTGTCCTTATCGATAACATGACAATGAATTGCCCTATTGTCTTTTGCTATGTCATTAAGATCGACATTAATGGAATTCCACATACACCAAATTCCCCCCTCATGATTGACTGTTGGTATTATATCATACTGTGAAAATCCCAAATTCCTTATAATTAATTCCGTATTCTGTTCGTTAACCATAGTTTCAAGTAGAAACAAAATATCTGGCTTAATAGTACGATTAATAAATGCTATTTCCTGTCCCTCAATTGGTATTTTTTTGCACCCTAGACATTCCAACAAATGACTTCATGCAAAACAATGATGAATAAAACTGTTCCAGTGCAGAGAGTATTCATGCTGTATCTTTTGATCCATCGGATCGGTCGGTAAGATGGCCTTGGAAAGTAAGCGATAAAGCTTGATTCCTGTAAAAATACAACATAAGGACAGAGGTAACAATTACCTCATTCATCCCTGTAAAAATACAAGAAGCTAGAATACAAGAAAACTGAGCAGCCACGTCGCCGGAAAAAATAAAAGTTCTCCTCTGGCCCCGTAAGACAATTTTGGCGTAAAGGTTGCTACAACACATACAATGCTGTCTCCAATCCACTGGAACTGGATGTGGCAGCACAAGGCCGAGACAAAAAGAAGCACATAGAATCCCACGACCTGTGCCACCAAAAAAGGCAAAGAAACGACAACGAATAATCCAACACAACACCATTGGTACAAAGAACGAAGTCCGGGACCGATCGTGTGGAACACTTGTGAAAGCCAACATAATCATGATGATACTGTTAGTAGAGGAATAGCAACTAACAGGGTTAGTAACCACTAGGAATGGCAATAGGGCAGGTACGAGGCGGGTTGAACCGTACCCGTACCCATTTTCGAAAATAATATTCATACCCGTACCCATACCCATTGGGTATTAAAAAACTAAACCCATATCCTTGCCCACCGAATTTTTGCGGGTTTGCGGGTTTTATTCGGGTTTGTATAGGAAATAAAAATTAATACCCATATTAAACCCATATTTAAATTCAATATTAGTAAATTCAACAAGTCATTAGCACGTTTTTGTTAAACGCCTACTAAACATCCCCTGCCATAATGTTTGGTCACAACAAGTAGCAACAATCCACATGAGAAGCATAGATTACCTATCCACTAGTAAGATATGCAAATTTAGGCTGCCAAACTTGATTAATTAAGTCAGATTAGATTTTTTTAAATTAATAAAAAACGGGTACAGGGCGGGTTCGGGTACGGGGCGGGTGAAGCTCGTACCCGTATCCATTTTTCTCAAATCCGCCCATACCCATTTAAAACCCATTTTCGTCACCCATTTGGGTTATAAACGGGGCGGATTTTTCGAGTTTTAAATGGGTACGAGTTTTATTGCCATCCCTAGTAACCACCCGAGCCATCTTCAAAGGATAAGGTTTTACACCTAAGACATCAAGCGACAGGATTTGCAATATCGATCTCACGAAAATTATGCGTAAAATATCGACGATAATAGGGCCATAGATAATAAAGGGAGGTAAACTTCAAGATCAGAGGACTCAGAATTAAGGAGCAGGAGAAGCAAAAGGGGTATATGAGAAATTTTATTACACAATCTCCTAATTGCTAAGACAAAACACAGAGAGAGCACCAATCAATCTGAGCTCCTTCCATGATGAAGAAATAAAAACATGTGGAGCAGCACACAAGCATGTCAAGAGAGGCATACCAAAAGGTGCAGGAAACAAAGCCTAGGAATGTACTAACACACTCAAAAAAGTGCAAGCAACAGACTAACCCCAAAACATAATCAAAGACAGATAAACAACAAAGACCTTCCAGGTAAATGAAAAGCAGATCTTGTAGCTGACTTAGTATCATTAAAAAATTGAATCAGAAAGGTTTTTTTCGAATATAAGATGCGGATATGAAGATTACAATAAACACCAACAGTATGTGCTCAAGCAATTTCATGGTTGAATTCCCTGTGGCAGTCGGTAGTCTATATCTCGATAAATAGAGAACAAGGCAGATCTCCTTCTCAGTTGTTTGAAATTCAACTTTGGAAAATATACCAAAATTACCAAACGAATTCAAAAAAGGAATGAATCTGAGGCAATACCTTTGCCTCACAGAAATCCCAAAGTGCAGTAAGTAAAAAAGGAGCAGGGAACTTACCTGAGGCCTGTAGCAGAGATCTATATTCGAGGACGATTGAATGTCTGGAACAAGAGCAGTCCATACCAGCAGAATAGCATCGCAATTAGAGACAGTCGCTGAAGATGTGGCTAAGCAAGCGATGGATGGTCGAATGGAGTGCAGGAAAAATTGGGCAGGAGAGGGGAAGAAGAAATTGAAGGCAGAAGAATAGACGAACAGAGTAGAAGCGCCGAACGAAGAAAACAGACCGAATGAACCACCAGGATCTGGGGGTTCCTTCATGATATGCTGGGGCTGAGCAGATGAATAGGAAGGAGAATCGGCTTTGGATGAGCAGATGATGCCGGAAGATGCACAAGACGGCGGAGGAGCTAGGGTTTCATGGCCAACAAAGGAAACTAGAGACTCTCTCTCAGACTTTTCTCTCTCTAGAGCTTTCTAACTGCTGAGTAGACCACATGTAAAATACAAGTTGACATGATAGAAAGTAGAGACGCACCCTTTTTTCTCTTTGTAGCTAAGAGAGGCACTAGAATAGGAATTAAAGATAGATGCAGACACCTCCAAGTTCTACATAGTTAAGCCTTTAAGGCGAACAAAAAAACTGCAGGTCCGCAGGCCTAGGAAATACTTCTATAATAATAGTAGGATTACAAAAATGACATCTCCTCGTCAAATTAGGGTACACACTTTGACCATCAATATTTACCACTAATAATGGCGAAAATTATAAGCTTATGTTATTATGAACGGATTTTTTTAAAATAAATCCAGTGGTGGTCAATTAATATCATAAATCAATATATATTTTGCAAAATTAACGGTTAAAATTTGCAAACTTTGACCTTAAAAGCTAAATGTAGATATTCTTTCTGGGCAAAGGGAGTATCAAAATTAAAGTCATATTGGTTTAAGTACATTGAGATGGATTATGTCCACATCGATAAAAATTTTGTTGATTTTAGGTCAAGCTAATTTCAATTACGGTTGACTTTACGTAGGTTGAATATTTAGCCTGATGCACTTATCTCGCTAAGAAAAAAAACTCTGGAAACTTTTGGATTGAACTCATTCAGGTCTATTTATTTCTACATTTTGGTCCAAGGGTATTTTTAAAAATAATAATAATAATAAACGGGCTGGTTGGTGTAGGAAGGGAAATAAAAAATTATATTGAAAGATCTAAGGTCATGTTTGGCAAACAGCTATTAGCAGCTATTTGTATTGGATGTTAGTTGTTAGCCGTCTCAATCAGTTGTTTGCATTAGCTATTTCAGTAAGCTATTTTAAGAAAAAGTGTTTGATAAAATTAGTTATCTTTATAAAATATATTTGATAAAATTTCATTTATGTCCATGTCTCTCATTTACTGCGGAAGATGATTTTCTTTTTAATTAGCTAGTCACTTATTTGTTTTTCGATATGAATTAAATTTATGTGATATATGCAAATTACCTTCACTTATATAATCCTATTTTGTTGATAATTCTACGAAATAGGAATTAAATCTTCTTATTGATTTATACATAAATTGTTTTTTTAATCTATTTTTATTTTCAATCTAAATTAAAAGTCATGTGATTTTCACTTAGACAAATTTCTATCTATTATTAGTTTAACTTTCTTTCAAGGGGAAGGGATGAATTGAGAATTAATTGCATTACATTTAATGTTACTACACAAAATTAGCAAAAATTAATGATTTTATCCTTTCATAAACCTGTTAAAATAAAATTATGAAGGTATGAATTTTTGTGCATTATTATTTAATTTGAATTTGAAGATGCAAGCTGAAACTTAGGAGAGATAGCACAAAAGAATATATGAATTTTATGCTATATAATGAAATGAATGACATTTTAGTCTTTTACATTAAAAACCCAAACAAACAACTTGAAAAAGTTACAATCTTTAACTTTTTAGAAAAAAGTTTTTGGGGTGAAAAAGTTATTTCACAAAACCATATATCAAACAATCCAAATAGTTCTTTAATTAGTCGTATAGTCAAAACCACTACAAAAAGCCATTCTTGAACAAAAAGTCATCCAAAAAACCATTTACCAAACACCTATTAAATGTTACTACATACAAGGCACTAAAAGGTACTTAATGATACCCCAAAAAAAAATTAAAAAAAAATACTACATGAAACTCAATGGTATTACAAATCAGCATAGAAAATATAAATAGGCATTAGTGATCATAAATAAAATGCAATCTCAGTGACGTTATATGCATACATACATTACACGCGCGCGCGCACACACACACGCGCGCGCACACACACACAACTTATATATCGATATGTATATAATATATGTATATATATATATATAATATATATATATATATATATATAATGAAAATACCACCAAAATTTACTACCAATTTGTTTTCGATTTTCAAAGTACAAGAGAGTAAGTTAGTATTAACAATTAGGCCATGTTCTTTTCATAGGTCATTTTAGATTTACCAACTTTAACCCACTTCAATCAACTTCAACCCACTTTAACCAACTTCAACCCACATAAAAAAAAAAAATTACCAACCTCAACCCACTTCAATCCACTTCAACCAACTTCGACCTACCTTAACCCACTTCAATCGACTTCAACCCATCCCTTTATAAATTTAATAATTTGTAACCCAAATCGTTAAAAAGAATTGACAAGTTGTGCCAACCTCCAACTTCCAAAAAAATAGTTACAAAATTATGAAATTACCATTCAGTGAAATAATACACTAAAAATTATAATAACTTAATAAATTATCACACATTCTCATTATTTTAATCCACTTCAACCCACCACAAAAAAAATATGTCAACTTCAACCCACTTCAACCACCTTTAACCCACTTCAACCAACTTCAACCCACTTCAAAAAAATACCAACTTCAACCCACCTCAACTAACATCAAGCCACTTCAATCTTTTACCCACCTCCATTTACCCACAAAAAGATCAGGCCCTTAATAGTGGTAAGATAATATATTTTTAATACATATTATTGTTGTGGTATGCTGAAACTTACCTGATTTTTTCAAATTTCAGCGTACGAGGATCCAAATGAGTAATAACATTTTGTTATGATAAGAATATCTTTCTTTTTAACACATTCTTAATGTGATATTCTTAGTATCAATTAAACACAAACAATTGCTACAATTAAAAAGTTATGGAATTTCGTATGCATCGTTGAGTCTTTAATATTAGTTGAAAATTAATTGAGAAGTATGTGCCAAAAATCGAGTTGTACTATATATTTCTTGTGTCTCGACCAAGGTATTGCTCCAAGCAATACATTACTGCAAGTTTCAGTATCAGTAAGCTCTATCAACACTATATATGCAGATTTCGATATGTGTATGTTTATGTGATCTGTGGGAGTACATCTTCTTGTACGTACAATACAAGAGTGATATATCATGAAATATAAATGCATATCTAGCTAATTAATTAAATATTAGTGTCTGCAAAAAAGAATTTGGATTAGAGAATTTAGCGAGCATTTTAAGTTGCGAATTGACAAGCTGGAAAATTAGCTTATAGTAATTCAGAAAATAGTTCTGTACATTCTCTTGATTTAAAATATCATTCATTAATTTTGTATTTTGACCAATCATTTATATCTCTCTGTGTCACCAATTTATATTTATTAGCAAACAAAATACCTGAAAAAACAATTCACATTTTTGTCATTAAATGACCACTATTTTTCATATCATATAAAGGTTTCTCAACACTATCTTGTAATTTTTGCAATATTCTTAAATTTTATACTACTTAATTACATGTATGTCAATTCTTTTGTTTTAACTAAAAAATCAAAAACCAAGTATTAACATTACATTAAAAAATATATAAAAAAATTAATTAAAATTTTTTATATTTAATATTTTTGTTAACAAATCTTCATATATGTCATATTTTATCATAGTTTTCACTTTGGTGAAAACTCATTCGTTTACACTTTATATGTCTTTCTACAACTTTGACAGTGTGTCGATCCCAAGTCGAGGTCATGTCAGTCTGGAAAGCGAGTGAATATGAAGACTTGCAAAAACTTAAGCAATTGAGAAACTAACTATAACACTATATGGGATGGCATTGTACGTATAGAGATCAAGTTAGAGATTACACGTCTGAACAAGAAATTAAAATAGAAAATAGTAATAAAGAAAAGATAAAGTTAGAATTAGTAGCGCACAAGAGCTATATATATATATATATATATATATATATATATATATATATATATATATATATATTATTATATATATATATATTTATATATATATATATATATATATATATATATATATATATATATAGATATATATATATATATATAGATATATATATATATATATATATATATATATATATATATATATATATATATATATACACACAGTGCATGGATCACATGAGAAGAGAAGAAGAAGAGAAAAGAAAATCTAAGCCCTTCATTTCACCAATAGCTTAGATTTATAGACAAGCCACTTTCACCTCTTTAATTAATACCAAAATTACCCTTATAAGCAAATAGTATTCATTAGCCTTAATAAAAAAATTAAAATAATGAATATATTTTAAAAGAACTCTAGAAATGAATGTAGAACAATTTAAAAGAGAAATAGAATTTGAAATCTATGAAGATACAAATATGTTACAACAAATACAATACTTAAGTTAGAATAGGTATGAATGTGTAATTTTTGAATCAAAAATAATTTCTTTAATAGAAAGAATGATATGAATATGTTCTTAAGCAAATCAATGAAATGGATTTGCAAGAACCATGGTGTAAAATAACCAGAATTCAATAGAAAATCAAGTTAATGGGACAATATAAAGAAATGACAAAAGCAAAACTAGATAATTTACTATTTTGGCTTCAACAAAGAGAACACCAATTAAGGGCTCATATAGATAAAAATTTAATTGGAACATGAATGAGAATATTAGACAAAATTAATCTAATAACATATGGACTAGAAAAAAGACAAGTAAAAGATATCGAAATAAACAATAGTGAAAATGACATAAGTGATACTGAACACTAGTGTAGTGACGAAGATTAAAAGCTAATATGAGCTTTTTGAAAATTAAAAATCAATTAAGAGGTATAAAATAAGAAATTCAAGTATCAACTAAAGGCCTAGTAATACAGATGCAACTTCTATTTACTACTTTAAAGGAACTCTAAAACCTAAACAAAAGAAAGAATGTATTCCCTTAGAAATAAAACTCCGAGCAAAAGCAATTACAGGAAGCGGTGATGAGAAAATATTTAAAAAGATACCAAGATAAACTGTTAAAAAAGACAAAACAATTACAAATAGAGAAGATAGAAGAACAAAGAGAACTTAAGGGAAAAGATAAAGAGGAACAAAGTGAAGAAAACAACTAATGGAAGAGTATGATGGAACCATTGAAGAACTCTTACAAGAATTTGAAGACTTACAAATTTTAGAAATAGTTAAACTAAATATGAGCACTGGATGGCCAACATGATGTTCTTCTAGCAATAACCTAGGGTCAGTCACTTTTAAACAAGTAGAAACATCAATCCCTACCGATGAATTTGAACAAAAATTAAAAAAAAACATATATCCCAACTATAAACGAAGAAAGAACCAAGTACTTTTAAATGTTGGAATTGTGGACGAGTAGGATATAAATTTATTAATTGCACAAAAAGAAAGAAAAATCTTGTAAAACTCTATACAGAAAAATTTGAGGAAATCAAAGATGAACTTTATCCAATTAAAATTGAAAATTTCAATGAAATTTCAATTGAAGTCAAATGCGTGCCTAGCAGCTCCAGTATACTATTTCTCACGTGTGGGCCTAGTTTGGTGCCCTCGTACTGGCCGAACAATGCCTCACCCAGCCAAGTGCTCGAGCCTGGCTAGTTTTGTCTTCCAGTCGCTCCAGTTTCATGTTTGGGCCTGCTCTATTTTGTTTCCCTTTTCCTAGCTGGACTTCAAGTTCCAATTGATGATTACCGCAAAAATTGGAAAGTCAAGATTAATGTCGACAAAGTTAAAAAAATCGAGGAAAATAAGACTGGCAATGCGGTGTGAGCAATAACTTTGTCGACACTAGAATAAACAGTCGTCCTGGGGTCCAGTTAAATCATCAATTTCTTCTCCCTTATAATTGTAGCTTGTAGGCTTAGTTTAGTGGTTTTAGAGAAGAATTTCATACAATTTTTTAGTTCTAGTTTTAATTTCATTTTAATTTTTATGTCCACAAAATTATTTTCATTCAAAATTCCAGTTTTACTTCTCTCTTCGAATTTATGGTAAATGTTGAATATTCGTGATTGACACCGGTTGAAATTCAAAATTCTCGATTGAATTTAAACAGCTGTGGTAATCTCTTCTCTCTGTATTGTCTCTCGAATAATTATAATTTTATCGTGTTCTTAGTAGTTGTGATAATCTCTTCTGCAGTTGATGCTTAGTTTACAGTTTTAATCATGTTTAGACTAGATTCAATTTCTATTAGTTGAATGATTATATTTTGCCGGTTTCTTACTTTCAATTTAATTAATATGCCTTAGTTTTTGGATGTAACTGGACTAGATTTGACCTTATCCCTGTGGAGTCAATTAGAGCTGAGAAAGCCTGAATCGACACAGTGACACGAGTGAACCCGACCCGAAATTACTGAGAGAGCAACAAACCTGAAACAAAACAAACCGATTTCGACCCGAAGTTGAAACGATTAATCGTTTAGCATGAAAACATATTCTTTTTCAATTTTGAGTAAATCTAAACTATTTCCAAGGATGACATGAAAATGACCCGTTTATTAAATGGATCGATCCGAACTGACCCGTTTTCCATCACTAGAATTGACCCCTGAATATTATTGCTAACAAATCGTATGCCTGCAGTACTACTATACATCCTTTCTGGATCGCATCAAGTTTTTGGCGCTGTTGCTAGGACAACGAATTTAGGTCGCTATTTTTCTTTTTTGTTTATTTATCTTCTTAGTTCATAACCTCTATTAGCATATTAGTTTCATATTTTTTGTATTTAGATTAGCTACTTAGTTAATTTGATTAGTATTCCATAAATGTTTTTAGTTTGTTTTTCTAGTTTGAAAAAATTGAACATCTGAAAAAAGTTAAAAATTCAAAAAAGGCCAATTTTCCGTTACTTTCAATATGAGCACGAATCCTTTTGGAGTTACTTCTCTAGGGTTAAAGACTTAAGTGCTCATCTTGTGGACCAAAAGCTTGAAAAATGGAAAATTTATGAGGTCGTCTATGTGGATGTAAGTGGGAAGACCCGGGCTATTTTCAACTTATTGTATTTTCTTTCGAAAAATCTTGATGAAGCCTAGAACTTGCTAGAAAATTTGGGTCTAGACAATTATGAATTTGAAAAGGCTAAAGAGACTCTGGGGTACTGTACTAGTGATCCATCTGTTTGTCATGCTAATTCTTATTCACATGGTCAGTTTAGGGACCCATGTGCTCAACCACACTCTTGTGTTCTTGATCATATTTCTGTTTGGTGTGATTATTATAAATCTTCTAATCATGATATTAATAGCGGTCTATATCACATGAATAATGCTTTTTGTACAATTCTTAAAAAGATAACGAATGATATGACAGAAAAAATAATTAATTGAACTACGCAGGAGAACTGGTTCAATGTATGAATAAAATAAGAGAGTGTGACAATGGGCATAAGTTGAACTTCAGTTTAGGATCTCCTACAGTTAAAGTCAGTCTTGATGATGATTTTGAGTATACTATTTCCTCTAGATTTGAGGCTCCAATTGATATACATTTGAACAACCTTAGGAAAAAGATTGTCCTCCCTATATCTTCACTATCAACCATTCCATTTGTGGGAAGAAATAGGACTAACCTGGATGCGAAAATATACTGTCGGTAATAGTCCACGATAATATAAGAATACCAATCACGCCAATAATAATACCAAGTGGCTACTAGAGTCGCTTTAGGGTTTCACATCCTAAATCCGAGAACTCGATAGATGGTAGTTCAACCATGAGAGAGAAGTAGAAGAATATGGGAGATATAATATTCGCGTCATAGCGTCTACCAAGGCTAACACCCTTCAACCCCTTTATATAGGTTAGGGGGTAGCAAGGGTTGTCGCCCTAGGCGACTTAAGTGGCCGTCGGGCCTAATCTCATTAGGCCCATCCAACAGCTCCCACTTGGCCACTTAAGCTGTAAAACACGTATTCTCCATGTATCACAACTCCTCACGCTTCATACCAGGAATAGGACGTGTGACCAAAAATAAGTAGTGTTATATTAAGTTACCATCCAACTAACATAACACTTTCACGAAATACGATACCCCAAAAATATCCCAAGACATCACCAGTGGCATCTCTAATCCCTTATGCCTGATATATCATATGATTATGTTCTCAACATAATTGCCCGGGTTGATATGGTGATGGTGGATAGATTTTTCCTTAAACACTCATGAAATCTTATCTTAACTTAATTGTTTTCCTAACGTGTTCTCGCTGAACCGTATACATCGTGGTTCTTGAGAATCACATTAAAGTAGCATCATTAAGTTTCGACTTAATATCATAACTTTAAGTCAAAGGGTTATCGTCCATAGGGTCACACAGTGATAAGTAATAGGGAATTTAATTGTCACCCCATATATGGGTCGTCTTATGAGCACACACAGTATGAGATGTGTGTCACAGTGTAGCTCCCACTTAGCTGGGTTCATCACTCTTTATGCCATGTGAATCGTCAGTCTAGATTTTCACCCAAAAATCTAACCTGAGTCACTAGATCAACATACTGAATGTTGGTCTTGACACTCAAGATTCGGCTTTTAAGGCTTCAATATGAAAACTTATTTCATACTCGGCTCCCTCGAGTCTCATCTTAGTTTTACTAAGGTGACTATATTCATTCCACTCACACACTTCCAGTGTGAGCAATCAATATTGCACCCCTAGTGCTAATATGATTCAGTCTCATCCTACTCGCTACTCAAGCGTCAGGGTGATTGCCTATGTGACTAGGCCAATCAGAAACCTGTGACATTTCAATATGCCTAACGTACAACAATGAGCATCTTACCCATAAAAGAAACATGTCCATTACGTAACAGAACATGTCTAGATACCAAACTTTATGAAATCCAAGACTCAACCAATGAGTTTTGGACACATCATTAGGAATGGGTTTAGTTAAGGGAACATAATCACCTTGTTAGTCTATATATATATACCCAATGACAATGCTTTTTGTCTCTATAGTACAAGATACACAATCTACCTCCATAGCTGACATTGTTGTGCAGCTGTGCTTCTTTGCTGCACCATGACATGGCTCTCCCACTCAGGGTGATGACATATCCTGAGTTTAACTTAGACTCATCCGAGTTACCACCCCAATCAAACTTTGAGCATCCTCTCAACTTGAGGCCTGCTCCTTGATAGCAAAATGCTGAGTTATCAATACCACGAAGGTAGCATTTGATTCTCTTGATGACTTGTCAATTAGGAAGTCTTAGGTTACTTTGATAACGACTTATCAAATTATCTGCAAAGCAATATCAGGTCATGTACATAACATGGCTTTCATTAAGCTTACTATGATACTAGGGTTAAGGACATTGTTCATTATCTCTATTTTATCATCTATTTTAGAGCATTGGGCAAGACTCAAGGTTGAACCTTTCTCAACTGGAGTATTTATAGGTTAGGAATTACAAACCCAAAATCGTTCCAAGACACTTTGATGCATGCTTTTTGGGACGGCTTTGGATTATTTTCACTCCTAGGACATACCTAGTTTCACCCGTGTCCTTCGTCTCAAAGACATGGAATGACTACCTTTTAGTAGTTTTAATCATCTCCAAATTGTTCCTAGTCAACAGTATGTCATTAACATGAGGAACGTAATCCCCATGTTGATCTTTAGACATATACAATGGTCTTTTGAAACCATTTAAGCCAAAATAGTTTTATGGAATCTAGAGTACCAAGAACTGGAAGATTACGTAAGATCACATATGGACCTTTTAAGATGACACAAATTGTCCTCTTATCCCTTTGATACAAAATCAATGGGTTAGTCTATATAAATCTCTTTCTCAAGATCACCATTGAGAAAAACAATCTTTACTCCATTTCGAACAACTCAAAGTCCGAATGGGAAACCAGGGCTAAGAGTATCCGGGCCTAAACTTATCAATTGAACTATCCATCCGATATTTTATCTTGAAGACTTACATCGGAGTGGAGTTTCAACGAGTTCTCAAACCTTGTCAGTGAGTCCATCTCATCCCTTATGGCATCCAGTCACTCTTTGTGATTTAGTGAACCAACCACCTCTTGATAAGAGGTAGATCCCTCAACTCCCAAGGGAGTGCATGAGAATATTCTTTTTTCGATTAAAAAAAAAAAAAAAACCGTCGAGGAATTCTTCCACGCTAGTCCTTGGGATCCTGGGACCTTCATTATTTGTCTGCCTAGGTGAAAAATCCCTCTTCCTTTTCTCTAAGAGGTATGGGACCAGGAGTTTCTCCCCCTTTCTCTAAGAGGTATGGAACTCTGATTATGGAGAGAAGATTACTCCCACTATCTTTTGGAGGTGGGATCCTGAACATGAGGACTAACTGCATGTTCAGGAATAACTCTCCTCAACAATTGGAAATTGAGGAAAAATCTCATTCTTCTTGACAGACAAACCTTCACCATTCTTCCAAGTAAGGAATGTGTACCATCCTTGGTGATTTAGTGAGAATTCAAATCCTCCCCCTCACCGAGAGGTGGTTGAAGGTTTTACAGTAACTTATACAAAATAAGGTTCTTTTAAATTTCATCAAATGCTAGGGAACTCATCCTTAAGAAAATCGACACTGCGGAATTTTGTTTCACGAAGAAAATATCCATGATCTCGATTGGTTCGAAGAGTTTTAATATTTCATCTCAATTGAGTCCTACTACCACTATAAAGTATATGAACACATCAAGTTCTTAGTAATGGTGAGATAGTAGGTACATATACCTATATTATGAATATATGTAGCTCCATGACATGCTTTCATATTCATGGACCCACAGATGTCTAAAGTGAGCGAGCGCTAAGGGATTTGATGGACTCGAAATCTTACAAAAAGATTTCCTATTGCTTTACGAGCTAGGCATAACTCACATTTTGCACCTTAAGCCTAGTGAGTTGGTCTTACAAAGTCATCTTTAGCTAGTCTATTAACTCTATCTTGACCCTTATGGTCAAAACGAGCACGTCTAAAACAGATTCAAAAATGAGATAAGGAGGGAAGATGTTCTATTTCGTCCATTGAAAACACCTTTTAATGTGACATGGCCAAACAAATCACCCTGCCATATGATGTCTAAGACATCTAGACGAAAATTAAAGAAAACTAACCTTAGGGACAGAAGACATAAGGAAACATCGCACCTCAGGTGCATAGAGAGTATCGGGAAGAGACAACGTAGTCCCTTCAAGGAGCCTCGAATGATTTGTCCTTAATTCAAGGACATCTTTTCTATTGTCGTTACCCAAAACGACAATTTGTGAACCCACTGTGTTGTGGTGAAAGTTCACAAGGATTAACTCATTCCTGAACTATGCGCTTGGTTGCTCCCGTATCTGCGATCCACTAAGGATCCCAGTTAGCAACAAATACTTGGGAGCGCACATATTATCTAGGAGTGGCTGTGGAAGGAGGTGCCTTAATCGACTTAGGACAATCCTAAGCATAAGATTCCTAATTTCCACAATCATAGCACTCACACGTGCTATATGCTTCTCTTTATTTCCTCAGCCTTTTTCCCTTTCGCAATACCAATCTTAAGTCTAGAACCTTTTGAGGGAATGGATCCAGACGAACCTGATGTTAAGCTAATCCCACGCGTACTCAACAGTGGGATGACTTTTAATTCCCCCACTAGATCGACATTGATGCAATACGACAAAGTATAACATCTTGATCGATCTATTCTCGAACAACTTTTGGTGTGCTTTTAAGTTTTCTAGATACTGTTCACTGACAGTACCATCTTTGTCATCCTATGAGACCTAAAACCTAATAAGTATCCTAACATTCCTCGTTCATGCAGAAAAAACTGAATCTTCCGACATTATATATCATAGTAAATGCTATCAAGTTCTTTATCGGTAAACAAATTACCAACCTTATTGCTATATCTAAAAGGTATATATTCTTTAAAGTGGACATTAGACATATTTTCAAATAAATAAATTACCAAAAACTCCATTATCCATGTCGTATGATCAAAAATTTTGCTAAACTCATAATCATCTCATATAAGCATGAATTAGAAGTTTTTATAACTTATTTATCACAATTTTCCATAAAACATAATTTATGGAGAACATTATGGTTAAATAAATTAACATTTCAGATATATCACAAAGATATCCAACTTAATGTAAACCAAATTTACATGAAGTTATCTTATTATTTGTAACTACTAATATGTCGTTTAGAACTCTATCAATGACATACCAAACATAAAATTCAAATTATTATATAAAACGCATTTATATAATAAAATGAATCTATAATGTAAAACATATTCAAAATATAACATGTTACAAAAGAAGTTCATAAAAGGCCCAAATAGCATTATATAAAACACATTTATATAATCATATATAAAATGAAACTTATTCAAATGTTATTCGCAAATTATAAAACACATTTATAATGTTACGAATTTGAATTTCATGAAACCAATTCATAAAATACCGCTAAATTACATAATTAACAGGTAATATGAAACGAATCCACATTTATTAATTTGGGCAAGGATAAAAAATGCTAAAACAATTAGCAAATTTACTACAACTCATGTAATTCATATATATATATATATATATATATATATATATATATATATATATATATATATATATATATATATATATATACTATATATATATATATATATATATATATATATATATATATATATATATATATATATAAAACACATTTATATAATACTACAAATTGGTGATTCACATGAAACATATCCATGCAATCGAACGCAACATAATTTGTAACACGAAATATATCCAAATATTAATCGCAATTAATTATATATAGAACAGATCCATATAACATTAAAGTTTGGATGAAACGAATTCATAGTAAAACTAGCAGATTATATAAAACGTATTCATATAATATTGCAAACTTAAAATTTATGAAACAAATCCATAAATAGATCAAATACCTTACATACCCAAATAATAACATGAGATAGTTACAAGAGTGACAGAACAATGAACTGATTCATAATTGCTCATATTTTGTATAAAAATATTGAATCATGAAACACATTCATGTAACGAGATATTATATAAAACGTATTTATATAATATAACTTATGAAACATATTCATTTGTTGACCAAGTGGAATCTTCATATCACGATATTTACTGAACTCGAGTAAAATAAATTTACGTCATACATACTAATTTTATATATGAAACAAATTCATATAATTTTAACCCTCATGGTCGTTAACAAGTCACTGGGTTAATAAAATGTCAAGCTGATGCATATACAAAACGAATTTATATATGACATTAAACATATTAATGTTTTATAACGGATTCACGCATAACTAATTTGCAACCTTAATTCAACGAATGAATTAACTGCATGAAACTTTATCAACTTGAATATCATTATAGTTCAATTAAAATCATGCTATGACTAATGATAATAATTAAACAATAATGACTGAAAAATAATTCAGCCCAAAATAGTCGAAAATAGTCTGACCCATATCATTGAAATGTGACAAGAAGTAAATCGGCCCC
This sequence comes from Carnegiea gigantea, assembly GCA_029747015.1. Lineage (NCBI taxonomy): Eukaryota > Viridiplantae > Streptophyta > Magnoliopsida > Caryophyllales > Cactaceae > Carnegiea > Carnegiea gigantea. Next base: position 67,638 of record JAKOGI010001353.1, read on the forward strand.
CAAAAAAAATGGTCCAAAAAACAAAATTTGGACCAAAAAAACGGCCCACTAAATCGGGCCTCCTTTTCCTCGTTTGGGCCATTCTTATTTCTGGCCCAAAAGAAAACAGGTCCAAAAAACCTAAAAAAAGACCCAAAAACTTAAAAGGTCGGGGGGGTTTGAGGGCCTTCACTCTCTCTCTCCTCTTGGTCTTTCTCTGCCACCTGAGCTCTTTCTCTCTCTCGGTGTCCCTCTGCCTAAATTCTCTCTCCACTCTCTTCGACCTCTCTGCCCATCTTTATCTCTCTGGCTCTCGAACTCTCTCGATGCCATAGCCAGGAGCACGAAGCTCCTTTCTGGGCACTTGTCGTCGTGACCACGACAGCCACCACCGCCATTGTCGATTTTCCCAAAAATACCCAAATGATGCAAAAACCACCACCGACCCCTTTGAGCCTTGATCTATGTTAAACTGGCGAGAACTGAGGGTACTGTGGTGTAGATCGGCCTAATCTGAGCCTGAGGAAGGCGCCCACGCGCCAAACGCACCACTGAGGCGGTGGCGCGTGGTCTCACGCGCCTCCTGAAACAGTGTTTTTCGGCTTCTTTTTCTCAAGGTTGCGTAGATCGGCAATGGGAAGGGGCTATGGGAGGAAGAAGATCGTGAAACGACCTTCGTCGGTGGCGCATGACGGTCACGCGCCACCTCTCCAAGGCGTTTTCTGATGGGCATGGTTCGAGTTCTTCTTTATTTTTCGTTTTTTTTTTTTTTTTAGCCGAGGCCGTGTTTCAGGCAGAGAGGAAGTTAGGGTTAGGGTTTTGGGTTTCACAATCATGCTGCTATCAAGAATTCAACGGGCATAAGAACAAATCCGAGTAGGGTTTAATATGTACACACAGTAGCATACTAATAGTACATTCATGAAATTGATTTTCAATCTTGTTATTCCAATGCTATGTGGTTGCAAAATAATCAATTTGGGCAGGATGGATTAACACATAATCAGTAAGCACAATTAAAAAACCAATCTTTAGCCAATACATGATATTAAGGACACAGAAGCATGCTTTTAGTCGCATAATTACAGAAATTAAAACAACTGATTATGCAGTCATGTTCTGGAATCTAAACATGCTTATTGATCAGAGTTTTGCAACGCATTAAACGGGACTAATCCGTTCAGTTTAGGCTAATCATGTATGATTAATAGTACGGTGCCATCCGGTAGGGTGCTCTGATACCACTTTGTAACAGCCCCACATCTCTAATTCATTATTAAATACCATTATTAACGAAAAATGCAGCAGAAATCTAAACGGGGTGTTACCGCCGTGTTTCCTTCTTGGAAACACCAGGCTGGATATCAAGTCTGACAATTAATACCAAATCTTCGCAAAAAAATCAACCTTATAGTGTTCAAAACTCTAACATTACAAATTAAATCAACTATTGTCTATTATAACTTCTATCATTCATTTCATTCATATTCCGCATTCGAATCTCGCCCTACTTTCGTGTCCCCAGCCCTAAGCATAGCTAGATCACCTGAAAACAAAATATTTTATAACAGTGAGATAAACTCAGTAACAAGCACCCCTAACAGTCAAACACACACACAAATCCATTTTGAAAACATCTGAGGGAAGGGGGCAATGATACGTTCTTCAAGCACACAACCCATTATCACAATCTTCCTTGTTAATCACTTCTAAAATCATAATTTCACAATTTAATTCAAACTGCAACTGTTCCAGTGAACGTTTGGGTGGGCGACCCTAGTGGGTCTCATGGCCTGCGCTCCGACATAGCGCAGCCGCTTAACTCATTCCTGGCCTACCGCTTCTCCGGCGGTTACCGCTTATCTTTTCCTGGCCTACCACCATGATGGATGGTTACCGATAGTCCTGGTCCACGTCTCAACCGAGCACGTGGCCGCTCACATGCATGCAATTGTTATCCGGGGAAGGAAATGGCCTTCAATCAATCCAAATCTATTTAACTCACCCCATTCAGTTTTTTTTTTGTTTTTAATGAGCCCTTACCTCTTACTGGAGGTAAACTTAGCAAAATCAGTTTATTCGTATTCAAACATCTCCCCCCACAGAACTCACAATAGAAATCCAGGAATTTCAAACACAATCGAAGTAAATTCCAACTCTCATGACATGGTAAGTTTCAGCTTCCAGACATAACACAACATACAGTTTTCGTCATGCAGTCACTTTCATTTCATACACCAATGTTCTTTCTGTTTTGAAAAGAAATGCCAGAAATTCTTACTCAAGTTCCAAAACGTTCATTGTTTCGACAACGCAGGGGAGGGGTTAGGGCATGTTTGTTACCTGAAAACCGTATAGTTTACGGGCTCGGCTATTTAAGCAAGTTCACTGCTCTGCACTTGGCCCACACACAACCCACAGTTAGTCCATGCTCACTATAGGACATCCTTGGCCCTCCCACAATTTATAAAAGGATTTCTAGATTTTTAATCCATCCAAACCTTAACCCTGGTTAAGGTTCAGGCTGGCCAGTTTCTAAGCTCAACTTCCAGAAGTTATAACTTTGGTTCCCGATATCCAATTCCAGTGTTCTAAGTCAATCCGAAATCCTTATGTGGTCCCCCACATTTTCTATGTTAGAGGTTTGGCCCGGTTCTGACCCAAACTAGGTCAAAATCTCAGTTGTTATAGAATGGTCAGTGACTATTTCCCCATGATAGTCCCTTGAAGAATTTATTGCATTGTGGGCTATGCTACTCAAAATGGTCCAATTCTAAAACGGGAATTTTTGTTGCATCTAGACGTTCACTCCCAATAAATTTCAAAATTTTTATCCACCAATTATGACCTAGAGAATTTTTCCAAGCCGTGGTTGGAACTATCCCAGTTTCAGCTTTCTAGTTTCTGTCTAGGTTTTTAACCTCACTTCCAAAATCCATAACTTTTTATCCAGACCTCCAAAAATCACGTTCTTACCCAATCCAGAAGGATAATTTTGTCTACTAAAATTTCATGATCAGTACTTCCCCAAATTCACAATGAAATTAGGTCTAAAAATTCAAAAGCCGCATCCTATACCTGTAGTCCCTGGTTTTGACAGTGCTCGGTATTTCGGTCATAACTATTTCAATTTAACTCCGATTCATACAATTCAAAAACTCATGTAATTGTCACATGTTAATCTAACTACTGTAAAAATTTCAAAAGTTTTTTGATGACCATAATAATTATACCGAATTTTCAAAGTTGAGCCAAAACAGTGTCAGTCCTGACCAAATTTTCCCCCCTTTTAAGCACGGTTTTTACCCACCTCAGGTCACCAAAAATTTTACCCATACTCGGTAGACATCCTTAGACCCTTGCCCAGACCCAATCATGCCAAAATAACCCACCTTTACTGAGATTAAAAAAAAAATATATTATAACATTGTTACAAGTACCTTTGATCAAAACCGGATCTAGATCAACGAAAATTCCTCCTTCGTTCAAATTCAACACCAAAAGTGCTGAGAAAATAACGAAAATTATATCAAATCTTCAGTCACAATGGTCATAAAATCATAAAAACACAAGGGATTTAAAAGTGGGGGTTTTGGGTACATGGAGTGCATGAATACATGCACTACTTGGCTTTTTCTTACCAACACAAGGGAGATGGGCTGGTGGAAGGAGGCGACACTGGGGCGGCTGGCGTGGTGGCGGTGGTGGTCTGGTGGCCATGAGGGAAGAGAGGGAGAGAGAGAGAGAGAGGTGAGAAAGAGAGCTAGGGTTTTGGGTTTAGGATATTAGGGTGGGGGGGTGTGCGTGAACAACCAAAAAAAAGGAAGTTTGTTTTCAAATTTTTTTTCCCCTTCTTCTTGTGAGGGAGGCGGCTGAAGGGCTAGGGTTCCTTTTTTTTTTTTTTTAAAAAATAGTAACAATAAAATGTTGATAAAAATAATAATAAAAATAATAATAGTAATAACAATGGATTTTTATAGACAAGAAATCAGAAAGGGAAATCTTGGAGATTTTAAACAATGGATTTCTAAGGCATAATTCCACAATTTGCATGCTTAATTGTGACTAATCATGTAACTCGCATAATAATCTGGACAGAATTAATGCATAATTTCACAATTTGCATGAATTTACAAACGGCTGAAAAACATAGTTATTCGGTATTCTGGGCATGAGTTCTTCTGTTATTAGGACTAAAAATTCAATCTTTTAGTCAGCTCAAGATATCAGAATCACGGAAGCATGAATTTTGTCTAATATATGCATAATATTTTTATTTTAGCAATTTACGATGAACATATCATCAGACAAAAAATAATAGGGTTCAGGGAAACAGAACATCCATGAATCTGATTAAAAAAAATTGTTCTAGATTCTGAGAGGCAGACACAGAAGCATGCTATTACTTTGTATAATTACAAAAATTAGGCAATTAATCATATAAACGAGCATGCTTTAACAAATCAGACGATTAACCTATTAATCGGGACTAATCCAAACAATTCTAGCTCTAATATCACTGTAGGAAGAAATAGGACTAACCTGGATGCGGAAATATACTGTCGGTAATATTCCATGATAATATAAGAATACCAATCACGCCAATAATAATACCAAGCGACTACTAGAGTCGCTTTAGGGTTTCACATCCTAAACCCGAGAACTCGATAGATGGTAGTTCAGTCATGAGAGAGAAGTAGAAGAATATGGGAGATATAATATTCGCGTCATAGCGTCTACCAAGACTAACCTCCTTAAACCCCTTTATATAGGTTAGGGAGTAGCAAGGGTTGTCGCCCTAGGCGATTTAAGTGGCCGTCGGGCCTAATCTCATTAGGCCCGTCCAATACCATTTGAGACTGGTAGCACTAGAGACATCATTAACAATGTATTGCTCACACATGGCCCACTTATTCCTTTTGCTTAGCCTTACGAGTTTAAGGAGGTTTATGAATTTAAGGGCAATGACAGTACTTATTTTGATAAACGGAATTACTGATATCAGGACATTTCTAGGCATGATAATTGAAAATTATTCAGAAGTGTTATTTCCGAGGAGTCATGTATGAAGTATGAGATAGGTGTATACTCTTCTAGTTTAGAGTTAGTGGGTCCCACTTCTCTCAAGATCATTGAGCTGACTTTACATCGTCTCTCTGATATCAATGATAGTTGAGTTCTGATAATAATAGCAGCATGACTCATGAAAAGTTCTAACCCCGCCAATGCAAACATAATTTCTTAAAAAACCCCCAACAAAAAGATAGTAAAACTACAAAAGTATCCCATTTTAAGGGGGCCAACACATGATTTCTAGTACTCCTTCCCAAGAAAAGAACTAAATTGTCAATCCCTCAAACTCAAAGGTAACAATTATATTTATTTCATAAACTTTTGAAACACTTTATTTGGTCGCCATACCTCATTATATTAAAGTGTCAATTACTCTATTTTTGAAGGGGTTTTGGACAATAATATACTATAATTTCGTGGTATTGGCTGATAATACTTTCAAATTTGAAGCTTGACATTTGTACATGTATTGTCAACCTTGTACTATTTATATACCAAGATCAAGCTTGAAGATATTTTGACTCATTGTAATGCAATGTTTTTATAACGATATGCAATTGCATACGATATTTAAGTGTATGCAATTGAAAATTTAATACGTACTTGCATCACTGTGCTAAAAACATTCACACTCGAACATGATATATGAACCGTAAATAAGTCGATAGTATAATGCAAGGATGTCCAAGTTTAAAATTAGGAGTATTATAGTCAAATACCCTCAAAGTACAGTATATTCTCGTCCGAAAATTCTTTTTTAAACTAAAAATGGTATGAACACTACATGATGACGTGCAAATCCAATATATCTCCATCTATCGAAAACCACCAGTGACTTTGGTTCTATAAAATTTCCGTCCCATGTTTGAAGGTTTGTGAAAATCAATAATTGATAAGTGAAAGGTAGTGTAGATAGTGTTGAGCATTGGTTAAGAGCAGGGCTTTCAGCCCCAATGCCCGAAGTACAAAACATATTAACCACAAGTTTTAGCCAGGGTGGCCTAGTGGGAGGAATCCCACCTTTCACACAAGAGACACCGAAAACTACTACCGACTTTGGTTTTGTAAAATTTCCATCACATGTTTGAAGATTTATGAAAAATGAATAATTGATAAGTGAGACGTAACATAGGTAGTGTGGAGCATTTGGTTAACAGTGCGGCTTTCGTTCCTAAGGTCCTAAATACAAAACATGCCAACCACAAGTTTTAGCCACTATAGGGGTGGCCAGTGGGAGAAATCCCACCTTCGACATGGGGGCGTTCGAATCCCACTAGAGACATGTGGAGTTTTGCCCTTTTCTTTACCCCTACGTCCTCTCCATGCCTTCCCCTACTAGGATGATAACTCATGAGATATGGGCTCCTAGTGGGCTTACTCACGCAACCACGAAACAAACAAACAAACAAAGAAAACGAAAGTGAAAGGTAAGTTTACTACAATAAACAAGTGTTTCTCTCTATCAAATCCAAGTAAGGATTAAGGGAGAAAATTTTAAAGTGAGAATAATGGTCTTCAAAGGCTAGCTCTTGCACCAAGATGAGAAATCAGTTTAATTTAGAAATAAGGTTGGTTAGCCAATAGTTGATCTAACAGACGGCCTAATAGTCAAGACATTACAAATAATTTGAAAACAGCCTTGAGTCAAGTACTTGTCTATCAATAAAGACACACAAAGAAAGAATTATGGATTTCTAGATTATTTGTTTTGTCTCACGGAGATGGAAATGTTGTAATCATGTTACTATTGTTAGCGTGAAATATAATTACGAGTTTAACGAGAACATTAACTTTTTAAGGGAGAAAAATATTACTTCTTTTAGACTCAAGTGAGGACAATAATTTTTGAAATTTTAATAATCTACTTTTACAGGCCCAAAAACAACATATTTTAAAATATTAACCTGCTATTATACTCAAAAAACGTTTGGGAGATATGAGATGAAAAAAATGAGTTGACTTGGCCTCGTCGATCTAAAATATCAACTGACATGCACACATTTATGAAAAGAAACTCAAACCAAGTACATGCAGTTTATTATTCAAAGCATGAAGATGCTGACCTAAAAGGCATACGCATGCTTAGAAAAAAGGTACTATTATGTATGAATTAAATTTGATGGAGAGTTGAGGCAATGTTGGCTGCTGCTTTGGGTCAATGAGAATGCCACTGCGACTTTGCCCATGCCTATGGTCAATTCGTTTTGCAACTTGTTTCATATGAACAATATTATTGAAGTGGCAATTGCCTAAGACAATCGTTTCTTATTGGAGATTAGACTTTATCCAAGCACTTTCAACATGTGTAATGTGTCCATGCCTTCAATGGCTCCTTGTCGTGTCAGACACATCTTAAGTTGAATCAGTTTGGGAATAGTATAATGTTAAACATTTAAACAACGTTGGGTTTAAGCATTTGGTCAATTTTTTTTTTTTTTAAAAAAAACTTTGGGTTTGAGGAGCAAGAAAGTTATGTTGTTTTTTGGTTCTTTGGTGGTCCTCCATTATCGAATTTAATTTGGCTAATCTCAAAAATGAACAAGGAAATGGTTGCACAAATGGGGCCCAACAAAGAAAAAAAAAACTTCATACATCCTTATGTGAAAAGAAAATTTTCTTTTTTAATGGAGAAAAAGAAAAACTGACTCCATCTATCTGCAAAATCTTATGTCAAGTTGAAAATCATTATTCTCCAATTGTTATATGATCAACCTAAGTGTAGAGGAATTCTATACACCAACACGTGGAGTTTTGCCCTTTTCTTTACCCCTACGTCCTCTCCATGCCTTCCCCTACTAGGATGATAACTCATGAGATATGGGCTCCTGGTGGGCTTACTCACGCAACCACAAAACAAACAAACAAAGAAAGAAAATGAAAGTGAAAGGTAAGTTTACTACAATAAATAAGTGTTTCTCTCTATCAAATCCAAGTAAGGATTAAGGGAGAAAATTTTAAAGTGAGAATAATGGTCTTCAAAGGCGAGCTCTTGCACCAAGATGAGAAATCAGTTTAATTTAGAAATAAGGTTGGTTAGCCAATAGTTCATCTAACAGACGGCCTAATAGTCAAGACATTACAAATAATTTTAAAACAGCCTTGCGTCAAGTACTTGTCTATCAACAAAGACACACAAAGAAAGAATTATGGATTTCTAGATTATTTGTTTTGTCTCACGGAGATGGAAATGTTGTAATCATGTTACTATTGTTAGCGTGAAATATGATTACGAGTTTAACGAGAACATTAACTTTTTAAGGGAGAAAAATATTACTTGCTTTAGACTCAAGTGAGGACAATAATTTTTGAAATTTTAATAATCTACTTTTACAGGCCCAAAAACAACATCTTTTAAAATATTAACCTGCTATTATACTCAAAAAACGGTTGGGGGATATGAGATGAAAAAAATGAGTTGACTTGGCCTCATCGATCTAAAATATCAACTGACATGCACACATTTATGAAAAGAAACTCAAACCAAGTACATGCAGTTTATTATTCAAAGCATGAAGATGCTGACCTAAAAGGCATACGCATGCTTAGAAAAAAGGTACTGTTATGTATGGATTAAATTTGATGGAGAGTTGAGGTAATGTTGGCTGCTGCTTTGGCTCAATGAGAATGCCAATGCGACTTTGCCCATGCTTATGGTCAATTCGTTTTGCAACTTGTTTCATATGAACAATATTATTGAAGTGGCAACTGCCTAAGACAATCGTTTCTTATTGGAGATTAGACTTTATCCTAGCACTTGCAACATGTGTAATGTGTCCATGCCTTCAATGGCTCCTTGTCATGTCAGACACATTTTAAGTTGAATCAGTTTGGGAATAGTATAATGTTAAACATTTAAACAACGTTGGGTTTGAGCATTTGATCAATTTTTTTTTTTTTAGAAAAACTTTGGGTTTGAGGAGCAAGAAAGTTATGTTGTTTTTTGGTTCTTTGGTGGTCCTCCATTATCGAATTTAATTTGGCTGATCTCAAAAATGAACAAGGAAATGGTTGCGCAAATGGGGCCCAACAAAGAAAAAAAAAACTTCATACATCCTTATGTGAAAAGAAAATTTTCTTTTTTAATGGAGAAAAAGAAAAACTGACTCCATCTATCTGCAAAATCTTATGTCAAGTTGAAAATCATTATTCTCCAATTGTTATATGATCAACCTAAGTGTAGAGGAATTCTATACACCAACACGTGGAGTTTTGCCCTTTTCTTTACCCCTACGTCCTCTCCATGCCTTCCCCTACTAGGATGATAACTCATGAGATATGGGCTCCTGGTGGGCTTACTCACGCAACCACAAAACAAACAAACAAAGAAAGAAAATGAAAGTGAAAGGTAAGTTTACTACAATAAATAAGTGTTTCTCTCTATCAAATCCAAGTAAGGATTAAGGGAGAAAATTTTAAAGTGAGAATAATGGTCTTCAAAGGCTAGCTCTTGCACCAAGATAAGAAACCAGTTTAATTTAGAAATAAGGTTGGTTAGCCAATAGTTTATCTAACAGACGGCCTAATAGTCAAGACATTACAAATAATTTTAAAACAGACTTGAGTCAAGCACTTGTCTATCAACAAAGACACACAAAGAAAGAATTATGGATTTCTAGATTATTTGTTTTGTCTCACGGAGATGGAAATGTTGTAATCATGTTACTATTGTTAGCGTGAAATATGATTACGAGTTTAACGAGAACATTAACTTTTTAAGGGAGAAAAATATTACTTCTTTTAGACTCAAGTGAGGACAATAATTTTTGAAATTTTAATAATCTACTTTTACAAGCCCAAAAACAACATCTTTTAAAATATTAACCTGCTATTATGCTCAAAAAACGGTCGGGGGATATGAGATGAAAAAAATGAGTTGACTTGGCCTCATCGATCTAAAATATCAACTGACATGCACACATTTATGAAAAGAAACTCAAACCAAGTACATGCAGTTTATTATTCAAAGCATGAAGATGCTGACCTAAAAGGCATACGCATGCTTAGAAAAAAGGTACTATTATGTATGGATTAAATTTGATGGAGAGTTGAGGTAATGTTGGCTGCTGCTTTGGCTCAATGAGAATGCCAATGCGACTTTGCCCATGCTTATGGTCAATTCGTTTTGCAACTTGTTTCATATGAACAATATTATTGAAGTGGCAATTGCCTAAGACAATCGTTTCTTATTGGAGATTAGACTTTATCCAAGCACTTTCAACATGTGTAATGTGCCATGCCTTCAATGGCTCCTTGTCGTGTCAGACACATTTTAAGTTGAATCAGTTTGGGAATAGTATAATGTTAAACATTTAAACAACGTTGGGTTTGAGCATTTGATCAATTTTTTTTTTTTTTAAAAAAAACTTTGGGTTTGAGGAGCAAGAAAGTTATGTTGTTTTTTGGTTCTTTGGTGGTCCTCCATTATCGAATTTAATTTGGCTGATCTCAAAAATGAACAAGGAAATGGTTGCGCAAATGGGGCCCAACAAAGAAAAAAAAAACTTCATACATCCTTATGTGAAAAGAAAATTTTCTTTTTTAATAGAGAAAAAGAAAAACTGACTCCATCTATCTGCAAAATCTTATGTCAAGTTGAGAATCATTATTCTGCAATTGTTATATGATCAACCTAACTGTAGAGGAATTCTATACACCAACACGTGGAGTTTTGCCCTTTTCTTTACCCCTACGTCCTCTCCATGCCTTCCCCTACCAGGATGATAACTCATGAGATATGGGCTCCTGGTGGGCTTACTCACGCAACCACAAAACAAACAAACAAAGAAAGAAAATGAAAGTGAAAGGTAAGTTTACTACAATAAATAAGTGTTTCTCTCTATCAAATCCAAGTAAGGATTAAGGGAGAAAATTTTAAAGTGAGAATAATGGTCTTCAAAGGCTAGCTCTTGCACCAAGATGAGAAATCAGTTTAATTTAGAAATAAGGTTGGTTAGCCAATAGTTTATCTAACAGACGGCCTAATAGTCAAGACATTACAAATAATTTTAAAACAGACTTGAGTCAAGTACTTGTCTATCAACAAAGACACACAAAGAAAGAATTATGGATTTCTAGATTATTTGTTTTGTCTCACGGAGATGGAAATGTTGTAATCATGTTACTATTGTTAGCGTGAAATATGATTACGAGTTTAACGAGAACATTAACTTTTTAAGGGAGAAAAATATTACTTCTTTTAGACTCAAGTGAGGACAATAATTTTTGAAATTTTAATAATCTACTTTTACAAGCCCAAAAACAACATTTTTTAAAATATTAACCTGCTATTATGCTCAAAAAACGGTCGGGGGATATGAGATGAAAAAAATGAGTTGACTTGGCCTCATCAATCTAAAATATCAACTGAGATGCACACATTTATGAAAAGAAACTCAAACCAAGTACATGCAGTTTATTATTCAAAGCATGAAGATGTTGACCTAAAAGGCATACGCATGCTTAGAAAAAAGGTACAATTATGTATGGATTAAATTTGATGGAGAGTTGAGGTAATGTTGGCTGCTGCTTTGGCTCAATGAGAATGCCAATGCGACTTTGCCCATGCTTATGGTCAATTCGTTTTGCAACTTGTTTCATATGAACAATATTATTGAAGTGGCAATTGCCTAAGACAATCGTTTCTTATTGGAGATTAGACTTTATCCAAGCACTTTCAACATGTGTAATGTGCCCATGCCTTCAATGGCTCCTTGTCGTGTCAGACACATTTTAAGTTGAATCAGTTTGGGAATAGTATAATGTTAAACATTTAAACAACGTTGGGTTTGAGCATTTGATCATTTTTTTTTTTTTTAAAACTTTGGGTTTGAGGAGCAAGAAAGTTATGTTGTTTTTTGGTTCTTTCGTGGTCCTCCATTATCGAATTTAATTTGGCTGATCTCAAAAATGAACAAGGAAATGGTTGCGCAAATGGGGCCCAACAAAGAAAAAAAAAACTTCATACATCCTTATGTGCAAAGAAAATTTTCTTTTTTAATGGAGAAAAAGAAAAACTGACTCCATCTATCTGCAAAATCTTATGTCAAGTTGAAAATCATTATTCTGCAATTGTTATATGATCAACCTAACTGTAGGGGAATTCTGTGCACCAACACCACCCATACTAGCAAAATACAGGCTAGCCTCGCAATAAATGAGTGAATATCATCAGTCTGATTTGTTGCATCAAATTCTAGTATCTTTTCGTCCTTTCTAATGTTGCAATTTTTTTAAATGTTTCTTCATTTTTTTCTTGTTAATCAAACAAATTAGTCGAAGTTTGATTTGTGATAAAAAAAATTTCCATCAAAGGTTATTCATTAAATGGAACAAGTTATTGACTTATTATTGTTTGTTTTCCAATTCTTTTTCTATTTTCTAACTTCTTTTGAATAAAAAATATTCAGTCAGTCAAATTAAGTTTGGTGTTCACAAAATAAATTTATTGTTCACAAAAAGTTAAACTATTTTTTATAAAACACTAACCTATAGTTCACAAAATATATGAACTCATTGTCCACAAAATAAACTTTTGTACTAACAATGTTCTCTTGGCCAAAGTTTCAATAAATTCTAATCTTCACAAAAGGTTAAGCTATTCTTCTCAAAACATTAACTCACAAAATAAAGTTATTATTTACCAATAATTCTTTTTTTTTAAAGGAAAAATATATCTATCAGTCAAAGTTCCAAGAAGCTTCTATTGTTTGCAAAAAGCTAACTAATTGTTGATAAAATATTAACATGTTGTTCACAAAATATAAATATGTTATTCACAAAATATAAACCAATTATTCACAAAATTGAGTTATACCCTAGCAATGTTGTATTGTTAACTTAAAAATCCTTAGTTTTTTTATTTTTTAAAAAATATATATTCTATTATTCAAACTTCGAATGAAAAAAGTTCAATTATTTACAAAAATATTTATGTGTTGTTCACAAACATTCACCTATAATTCATAAAATATAAGCCGCTTGGCCGCAAAATAGAATTTTATGCTACCAATGTTCTATTTTTCACCAAAAGTTTATATTTTTTTAAAAAATTTCTATCAGTCAAAGTTTTAATAAAAAAGTGTTCTATTGTTCACAAAACATTAACCTATTGTTCACAAAACATAAGCATGTAGCTGACAAAATATAAACCTATCGTTCCAATTTCAACTATTGTGCATAGAACGTGACCTATTGTGCATGAAAAAAGGGAAGTTACATATAATCTGAATAATAAAAGTAATATGCTAAAAGAAAATAAAAGGAAAGATAAGAATAAAATAAAAGATTAGAGTCAATAAGAAATATGCAAACAAGAAAAAGAAGAAAGAGCAATAAAATTAAATCATTCAAGAAATATCATCGTCGATATTAAAAAAAAGAAAAATAGACTAATAAAATTAAAGAATTATGTTACAAAAAAAGGAAAAGAAAAAAAAGACAACTAAAATTAAAGCATACTACCATCGCATCAACTAAAGTTACCATTATTGCTGCTCCAAAAACTTCCAAGAGATTGTGTTTGCCATTGTCCCACCTATAAAAGTAGCGCACATCTAATGACCAGGCGTATCTTTTTTTTTTTTTTTGGGATCGACAGGCATACCATGTTCTGTCTGCCCAAGTTCATAATGTAATTTGTCATTATTCTCTTCAGAAACGGCCATTCCATCCTTACTTTTCTGAACATAGGAAGATCTTTTAATGAATTTGCTTTTGTACTAAAATATTTTTCAAAATCCTGCGTTTTGTTAGCAAAAATCAAAGCAGTAGGTCAGGTTATTAACATACTTTGTGCTCTTATCAAAGTTGGTGGAAGTTTGGTGACCCATTTTTGTCATTGTCAAATGTTCGTAAGAGATTGTTGAAATATTTTGTTAGTTAATGAACTGAATTCTTCCCCTTTTTCCTATGCATATGCACGGTTGAAGGAGGCATTTTTAGGCCAAGAAAATTCAGCCAAAGCATGCAAAGCAAATAGAAAAAACCAACTTCACTATCCTCCTTTTACATGCCAAAAATCATAAAGAACTTATCTTTAAACACATAATCATTAATCCTTAGTATAAACATCTTTAGACACTAATTCAAGTACTCAAGGTTAACTGTTTAGGAGTGCACTTGGATTGGTTAACATCATGTCAATCCTAGGGAACGATCGCCCGCATGAAGTTTGCACCTTAGCTTCAGCGAAATCGTTCTTAGGACAATGGCTAAGCCACAACATGGTTTGATCTATTAATTAATTACGGTTATTATTTTTGTTATTACTAATCTCGTTACTTGATAATTTCATGTGCATTTTAAAGTTGATCGGTGTAATTCAAGTCAAACGGTTCGATCAATATCATTTTCGAATAATATATTTAGTGGTTGTAATTGCACATAACCACCTACAGCTATATTTTTCAACAATCTAAGAACGGTTTTAGTTATATACAATTATGGTTCTAAATACACTATCGCTTGATATGTCTAAGTTAGAACCATTAGATGGTAGCAATTATAATCGTTGGGCTAATAGAATGAAATTTTATCTTGAGCAAATTGAGATTGCATATGTCTTGAAAGAAAATGTTATTCCCAGAGATGAAAAGGCCAAAGCTGAATATGATCTGAAATTTGATAGAGATAATAAAATTCGCAAAGAAATATTGTTACATTATATGTCTAATGCACTACTTGACATTTATATGAAATATGAATATGCTAAGGACATTTGGCATGCTCTTAACAAAAAATATGGTGGTGATAATGCTGGGTCTAAACGTTTTGCAATTAGTAGATGGCCAAGTTTTAAGATCAAAGAAGATAAGTCTATTATTGATAAGATTCATGAACATGAAAATCTATGTTCTACTATTGCATCTGAAGGATTAAAAATATGTGATGTTATCCTAGCTGTTGGTTTGATTGAAAAATTACCATCCTCTTGAAAAGAATACCTAAAGTACCTCATGCAAGAAGAGAAAGATTGGACTTTAGAAGACTTAATTGGTCACTTAAAAATTAAGGAATAAAATAGACTGAAAGATAAAAGAATCTCTTATAACTCTCGTTTTTTTAGAGCTAACCTTCTGGAGCCTAGATTTGCTAATTTTGATAGGTTCAAAAACAAGGGAAGGAAAATTATAGAAGTGACTACAAGCCACAAGGAAATGTGCAAAAATACAAATTCAGGGGTAAATGTCATGAATGTGGGCGGCGTGGTCACAAGGCCGTAGATTGGAAATCCAAGAAAGGAGGAAATGTCAATCTAGTTGAATCCAATATTATTATTACAGTAGTGCCAGAATTCAATTTAGTTGGCAACACTATGGAATGGATCGTGGACATAGGTGCTTCCAAACGCATATGTGCCAATTGTAGACTGTTTCAGTCTTATGAAAAAATTAATGAAGGTGAAAATATTTTTATGGGTAACTCCACATCTACCTTAGTCATTGAAAAAGGGAAGATTACTTTAAAACTTACTTCTGAAAAATATCTTACTCTTGTTAATGTGCTACATGTGCCTAAAATGCGTAGAAATTTTATATCTGGTAGCTTGCTCATGAAAGCGAGTCTAAAAGTAATCATTGTTTTTTACCGTTTAGTCATGACCCACAATGGTGAATTTCTGGGAAACATTTTTTACTTTAACAGCGACCTAATTGTGCTTGCCTCACTTTCAAAAAATATGAATCAAATGGCTAGTACGTCTTCTGCTTACACAGTTGAATCATTTGATTTGTGGCATGTTAGATTAGAGCATGTAAATGTTGACTCTATTAAAAGGCTTAAACTTCTTAACTTGATTCCTAAATTGTCTAATATGGGTTTATCTAAATGTGAAGTATGTGGTGAAGCTAAGTTTCATAAGAAACCATTTAAATCCGCAAAATGACAGACTGAGTTGCTTGAGCTTATTCACAATTACGTAGGAGACTTTAAGAACCATATGACTAGAGACGGTAAAAGGTGTTATATTACCTTTGTTGACGACTACTCATGTTACATTATGGTTTATTTTGTAAGGTCAAAAGATGAAGTAGAAGAAATGTTTACTAAATATAAAGCTGAAGTTGAAGATGAGCTAGATAGAACAATAAAAAGGCATAGAAGTGATAGAGGCGGCAAATATGACCCCACAAGTCTTAAAAATTATTGTGACACTAATGGAATTATTCATGAATAGACTGTCCCTTATACTCCAAAACAAAATGGTGTAGCAAAAAGAAAAAATAGAACATTAAAAAATCTGATGAATGTTATGTTAATTAGTTTTGGGCTTCCTAATAATATGTGGGGGGAGACAATTTTATCTGCTTGTCATGTATTAAATCGTGGCCTCATAAGAAAATTGTTAAGACCCCATATGAATTATGAAAAAGGCATCCTCCTAACCTAAATTACTTAAAAGTGTGGCCGTGTTTAGCTAAAGTTGGATTGCCTGAATTTAAAAGGGAGAAAATTGGTCCAAGAACCATTGCTGCATTATTTATTAGATATGCTGATCAAAGTGTTGCACATCGATTTCTTAAATGACTCATATATGCATGGCAATATAATTGAAGCTAGAGATGCTGAATTCTTTGAAAATATATTTCCTATGAAAATTACATCCCATGATGATCACATCCCTCATCAAGTATCCTCTAAAAGACATGCATGTTCACCTTGTGTAGAACTAAGAAGTAAAAGAATCAGGAAAGAAACTAATTTTGGTCCCGATTTTATTACTGCATTTTTAGTTGAATATGTCATATTAAATAAGGAATTAAAGAAGATCCCAAAACATATAAAGAAGCGATGAAATCTATTGATGCTATTTTTTGAAAAGAAGCTATTAATAGTGAGTTTGATTCTATATTAAGGAATCATACATGTGTATTAACTATAAGGTTGTAAATATTTGGGGTGTAAATGGGTGTTTAAGAAAAAGTTTAAGGCTAATGGATCCATTGATAAATATAAAGCTTGCTTGGTGGTTATAGGATTTAATCAAAGAAAAGAAATTGATTACTTTGATACGTATGCTCCTGTGTCTAAAACAGTCACCGCTAGAGTATTAATTGCACTTACTTCTATGCATGGCTTAATTATGCATCAAATTGATGTGAAAAATGCATTTCTAAATGGGGATCGAGTTGAAGAAATTTATATGGAACAACCTGAGGGATTTAAGGTACCGAGACAAGAGCTTAAGGTGTAAATTGATAAAATTCTTGTATGGATTAAAACAAGTCCCTAAACAGTGGTATGAAAAATTTGATAGCACAATTACAACATATGGCTTTAAGGTAAATGAAGGTGACACTTGTATATATTCTAAGCATGCTTCTGATGGTTGTGTTATTATGTGCTTATATGTTGATGATATGCTTATATTTGGCAGGAATATGAATATTGTTAATGATACTAAAAATTTTCTGAGTACCCACTTTGAAATGAAAGATATAGGCGAAGCTGATGTTATCTTAGCAGTCAAAAGTAAGAGGACCCACGACGGCATTAGTCTTAACCAATCTCATTATTTTGAGAAAATACTTAAAAAGTTTGATTCATTTGATGTTGATCCTATTAGGAAACTTTATGATGCTAGCATGCATTCGGTAAATAATAAAGGTGTTCCTGTGCCCTAAATGGAATATGCAAAAATAATTAGCAGTTTCATGTTTTTAATGAATTATGTAAGGCCTAATATTGCATATGTCATAAGTAGACTTAATAGATATGCTCATAGCCCTAGTGATAGTTATTAGATTGTGTTAAAACACTTACTTAAATATTTGAAAAGCACTATTGATTGTGTTTTACATTATGAAAAATTTTCTGCTATATTAGAAGGATACAGCGATGCCAGTTGGGTATCTGATAACGATAAAATTAATTCCACTAGTGGTTATGTGTTTGTACTAAGTGGAGGTGCTATATCTTGGAAATATGCTAAGCAGTCTTGTACTGCTATGTCTACTACAACATCTGAGTTTATTACTTTTGAATTGGCAGGCTATAAGGCTGAATGGCTGAAAAGCCTGCTAGGAAGATGACTCCTTTAATTGTACTGCATTGTGATAATATGGTAGCAATTTCAGTTGCAATAAGTAAGGCCTTCAATAGAAAGAGAAGACACTTACGATTGAGCGCAAAATAGTGAAGGAGTTACTGGAAAATAGAGTGATACCACTAGACTATGTGAAGTCCAAAAGGAATATTACGAATCCGCTAATGAAAGGCCTGTCTAGGAAAATGGTCTTTAACACATCGAGGGGGATGGGATTGAGACCCATTGAGGAGTTGTAATGATGGATCCCTATTTCGCCGAAAGGGTAGTTCAAAGGGTAATAACCAAGTCATTACTCAATTCTAAGGGCACTACATAGTATCTTTCTATATGATATATGTGAGTTGTAGTGCTTTGCTACTGTTGGGAAATGTTGAGCAGTTGGCTCTTAATGGACCATGTGAGGCGTGAAAGTGGCATATGCTAGATAGATCCATCTACTTAGGTGTGGAAGTGTGGTTGCTTCCTATCGAAGGATCAGTATGGGTCTACCTCCTAGAGAACTTATGAGCTACCGGGAGTAGCATATGGTTAGTATAAGGCCCCAGACCGCAGAGCATGAGAATATATGAGATTAATGTGTACCCAGGGGTGGACTTAAACCTCCCTATCAAGTTCAAGACAATTGTCACTTGGTAGGACGTTTGTCTTTAAATTTGCTGTCACTAGGTAAGAATTCAAGTCGCAAGACAATGATATCGACGCATTAATTTCTCTGTGCCAAAACATGCTTATATCTCCTAGCCATATTTTTTTTGGGGAATTGTTAGGAAAAATCAAAGTTGGTGGGAGTTTGGTGATCCATTTTTGTCTTTATCAAATGTTGGTAAGACATTATTGAAATATCCTGTTAGTTGGTGAACTAAATTCTCCCCCTCTTTTCTTGTATATGTACAGTTGAGGAAGGCTTTCTTAGGCCAAGAAAATTCAGCTAAAACACACAAAGCAAATAGGAAAAACCAACTTCACTATCCTCCTTTTACATGCCTAAAACCACAAAGAAATTAGCCTTAAACACATCATTATTAACCCTTAATATAAATATTTTTAGGCACTAATTCAAGTACTCTAAGTTAACTACCTGGAAGTGCACCTGGAGTAGTTAACACCGTGTTAATCCTGGGAAACGGCCGCTCGTATGAAGTTTGCACCTTAGCTTCGACGAAATCGTTCTTAGGACAGTGACTAACCCATGACATGGTTTGATCCATTAATTAATTACAGTTATTATTTTTATTATTACTAATCTTGTTACTTGATAATTTCAGGTGAACTTTAAAGTTGATTAGTGTAATTCAATTCTAGTGGTTCGATCAGTATCATTTTTGAAAAATACATTTAGTGGTTGTAATTGTATATAACCACCTAAAGCTGTATTTTCCAACAAGTTTTAGGTGTGTTTATTAAGCCATGAATATTTTCACTCTCAATGACCAAAGGAGTGGTCTCGATCGTGGGATTTGACCCACCTTCCGCTAAGGAGGTGGTTCAAATTGTATTATAGGCATGAGAAAATATTCTTTGTCTGCATTTCCTTTTCATCCCCTATATCTTCTCCTACCGAGCGTGCTCACTTGATATATAAGTCTATACATAGATTACTTACCAATGTAAAAAATAACACACTCAATTATGTGCAGAAGGGTGTACATATGCATGATCAAGAATACTTAACTAAAAAAGAGGTCGGCATGGCATTTATTGAATTCACAAGAACCTTATGGGATTTTCTCATCAGGCACAATCTCTAAAGCCTCCATGGGTGGCTAATGGGCCAGTTTTTTCATATTCTCAATAGCAAATACTTGCTCCTTTAACAAGAGGAAATCAAGGAAGCTCTTTTTAGCATTGAAAATAATAAGGCTCTCGAGTTAGATGACTACACTATGGGATTCGATAAAGAAGACTTAGACATCATTGAAGATGACATTAGCGAAGCTATCCCAACTCTTTTCAATAATGGGAAAATGTGTAAGCAAATCAATAGCACTTTGATCACTCTTGTAGCAGAAAAGCCAACTGCTTCTAGGGTAACTAAGTTCATGCCTATAGCACTTTGCAATGTCTTAATTATCAGTCATCTCTAAAGTGCTTGCTACCAGATCACAATAGGTCTTGCCTAACCTTAGTAGTATGTGCTAAAATGCATTTGTGAAGGCTAGACTTATTTCAGATAATATAATGCTAGGCCACCTACTATTCAAACATTACAAGAGGAAATATATTTCTCCCCGAGCTATGATCAAGAAAAATATGCAAAAAGGCTTATGATACTGTGAATTGGGGGGGTTCTTAAGTGTTAGTAAGTTAGGGCAAAATCAATGGCAGAAGAAGAGAAATAACACTGTCTCGTGGTATATCACTGTCTTGAAAGCGAATTCGACTCGACCAAGATGCAAATCAAATCAATTGATCGCTCCCCAAGGTTAACACAGTGAGTTTCTGAACACATGCACTCGTGGCCAAGGACTTGGAACAAGCAGTGTATCAATTGCCTAGGAAAAGGAGAGAGAGCAGTAGAAGAGGATAAGAGAAGAGAGATGTGTTTGTTGTGTGTCTTCTACAGCTGAAGAGAGCCAGAATTTATAGGTGAAGAAATGCCATTGGAGTGGAGAGAAAATAGCTGGAAAAAAGGAGAGCCTTATGACTTATTCGATATAGTTGTTGAAGCCTTGCTAAACATGGCCATTTGACTGCTACAAATAGCTTCTATTGGAGCAAAATGTGGAGAAAAATCAGGGCACAATTGCTGACCAGAAATGCCAACGGACAAAAATAAAAGCTTTTTTCTCCAAAAAGATTAACAAAAGAGGCCCAAGCTTAGCCCACGGCCACGCCACGCTTGGCCCAAGTCGGGTGGGAGGCACGCACGCATGTGTTAGTCACCCTCTCTCCACACAACTAGAAGAACCAGGCCCAGTGTTATTGAACAAGTCCAAAGAAGAAAGGTAAAGATAAACCCCACTCTAACTCTCAAAATCACCTATGTAGGACTAAAGAGGATGGGAAAGGCAAGGGGCTAGTGAAATGCTATTATACACAACATTAAGTCCTCTCCTTTGACTTTTGGGTTTCGTGAGCATTTTTAAAGCTTGTTATGGCCTGTGTGTATATACGTTCTTTTTCTGTGAGTACCCCCCTATGATTTCTTCCCTAGTGCCCATGGTCTAAGGCAAGGGGACCCTTTGTTCCCCTTACTTGTTTGTCATTTGTATGGAAATACTATCTCAAGGGTTGGAGTTAGCTACAAAGAACAAATTATTCCAGTTTTGTACGAAGGTTCAATTATGTCATCTAGTCTTTGGAGATGACTTGTTATTGTCCTTAAGAGGTGTTTTGTCATCAATACAAGTTCTCTATGAGTGCTTACAGCAATTTGGTATGATTTTAGGACTTTAATCGAACAATAACAAGTCATAAGTTTATTTTGGCGCAGTTCTACCAGCTAAGCAGCAAACTATACTTTCGCAAACTAGTTTTGCCCAGTAAATCTTCCCTTTCAGGCATCTTGGGCTTCCCTTAACCACCAAAAGGTTATCACACTAGCTTTGCCAATCTCTCATTGATAAAATCAAGCAAAATGTTTGTTCTTGGACTGCTTGAGAACTTTCATATGCTAGTAGACAATTTCGGATTCAGTCTATGCTCACTGGTATCATTTTGTTATGGTCTTTTTGTTTCGATTTCTACAAGTATACGGTTTATCATTATAACACTTATAGGTGTCAATCCATAGGAGTGTACTGTGAAATTAAATTGCTAATACATCGAATTGACTAACAAAGAAGCAGACGATAATAACAATTTAATCACAATAAAACTAAAGCAATCAAAAGAATGAAGAACAGAATCCTAAAATTATCCTTAAATGAAATCCATAAGCTTGGCAGAACAGAAGAAGAGCAAGATCAACAGCGCAGAAAAATGACAACAGATACATAACTTAGAACGAAACTTCAAATGATTCCATCAACCTAAAATCGAAATCAAAAACTTGAATTTCATGACCCACAAAAACCGAATATTTCCACACTAAACTCTTGAGTCTTGGAGTTGAATTTGAAACAAACTCAGAATGAGGGAAAGAAACTAAAATCAACTACTGTCGCCTACTATCTATCCGTCTTTAAACTGAATTTTTTTCACTTTTGTAGCCTCCAGTTGACTTTTCATCATCCTTCAATTGTTCAATTAATCCTCACTTAATCCCCTTTGTAACCAATCTTATGATTGCTCCAATTAATGCCCACCTTCTTGGGAGAACAAAATGGATTGAAGATGCTAATATGGTTTAATTGATGAATGGATTTAAGAAGAGAGAGATAAATGTAGTCATGGTTTATTGTGGGGAGATGAAGACCGAGGCTGTGGGCGTGTGAGGACCGAAGAGGAAGAAGGAAAGATGGGGAGGGGGCGGTTTCTGGGAATCACTTGACAAGCACATGCCAAGTAAATGAAGAAAAGAAAAAGGAGTAGTTGGGCGTGTGTGCCGCGGCCTGGAAAAGGAGAACAGGCCCGAAGACTGGCTGGACCGGCCTATAAGAGAGAAAGAAAAGGTGAGGCCAGGCAGCGTTCGGCCGCAGCTGTAGGAACGCCTAGACAGGCCCACGCGTGAAGTAAGGGAAAGAAAAGAGAGCGGGAGTTACCTAGGAAAGGAAGGGGCGGACTGGGCCAGGGAAAAGAAAAGGGACCGGCCCAGTTGGGGGAGAAGAGAAAGAGTGAAGGAAGGCCCATCTTTGGGATTGGGCCGCTAAGCTCGGATGGGCCGCTGGGCTTAGATCTTTCGTCTTCTTTTTAGTTTGATCCAAAACTTCTCTTGGGCATTATTTATTATTTTTCCCAAGTTTTTCCAATTCCTACAAAATGAACAAAAACACTATTAAAGTCCTAATTTAATTATTTATTTCGAGCAATTATTAGACAATAAAAGGGTATAAAATGATATAATTTTAGGTTAAACAAATACCCTCACACCTAAGTTTCGCTCAGCCTCGAGTAAAATAAAAATAAAAATCCTAGAAAATAAAATAAAATTCTAACTCACTTTCATAGGAATTACGGAGGCACTTAGCATGTGTAACAAGCCCTTCAAATTATTAGGCTATCCCTAGTGGACGAGGAAGGTCTCGTGAGGGTTTATAGAAGGTGTACCCATAAAATCTATAAAAGAAAAACAAAAAAAGAAAATAGAAAATGAAAAATCTTTTTGATTTTTTCTTTCAAATTATATATACAATATCGGGGAAAATACATACACATTCTAATGAACCACATCACTCAAGTAACCAAAGCACTAGATCACATACAAACGCAATATACACATTAAGAAATCCCTAATCCCCACCAATGATATCTATACACGATCTTTCATCCTACTTAAAAATTATGTACAAACATGACTGGTAGAACCTCACTTTAGGGGAAATGTGGAACACTCCCACTCATGTGTTCATAATATAATAAGGTTCACTCAATTCTCTTCCAATGATACCCACTATCATAAGCTTAGTAAGATTCTTAATTCTCCACCACTAAAGTGCAATATGCAAAATAATAATCAAGAGGACTTTTCAGGGTTGTAATAGGGTTAAGGGTTAAGGGTAAGAGAGGGACAAATTATTTGGGAAATGATGAGCTAAAATCCATAGCTAATAAGCAACCAACACTTGCTCCGATTATGATGAGCGCACACTCTTTCAAAATGCAAAATAAGAACACACCCCAATTAAAATTGACCATTGGAAATGAGTATATAAGGATATATCAATGCCAAACACTCTTATTCACAACCTTTTTGGATTTCTTTTCTAGATTTTTTTTTCTTCACTTTTCCTTAAAAGCTTTTTTCAATTGTTTTTTCACTTTTCCTGCTTTTTTTTTTCCCCAAGAAGCGGATGAATGAATGGCATGTACAAGAACAATACAACTCAATTCCAAATGGTCACCATGCTACATTCCCAAACATAACCCAAATCAACACCAATTACATAAAATGCCCAAGAGTTACCCACCAAATAATAAAGTGTTGCCTTACTAGCCTTTGCTTAGAGGTAGGAAAATGTGCTTAGGCCAAGAGCTAAAATGAAGGGTTCACAAAAAAGGGTCAAATCTCAAAAGGGATAACACAAGGGTAAAACATTTCAAACAAAGGTAGCAATTTCGCTATATGTAGTTCTCAAAAACAAATAATGCCTCGATCATATTATCATAATGCACATTCTAAATGTGGTTTCAAAGAGAACCAAAGCAAGTTCTAGATATGTAATCATGGAAGAGACACACATGAAAGAAAAATGTGAGGCTAAATTGATGAATTAGTACATAAGGCTAAAAATCTCACAAGTTCATTTACCATAGTCCAACTTGCTTAAATAGTATTGGGGGTTAGGATTGTATACAAATATCATACTTTGGACTGAAGTTCTATCAATGCACACCACATCTATATACAGCCTAATATTAAGGTACAAGAGAACATAGTCAATTGGAAACGGCACATATATTCCCAAAAATCTTTTTGAATTTTTAAATTTTTCCAGTTTTTTAAAAATAGTTTTCAAAGGTTTCCCCACCCCTCCACCTAAATCTCACAATGCCCTTATTGGGAGTGAAAAGAAACATAAAATAGAAAATAAAAAATAAAAAGGAAAACAAATATACAAAAAGAAAACAACAGAACCAAAATAAAGCAACGAATATATACAATAGAAGGCAAAATAAAAACAGAAACTAGAGACATGTGGAGAGTTTTGCCCTTTCCTTTACCCCTACATCCTCTCCATGCCTTCCCCTACTAGGATGATAACTCATGAGATATGGCCCCTGGTGGGCGTACTCACGCATCCACAAAACAAACAAACAAGAACGGAAAATGAAAATGAAAGGTATGTTTACTACAATAAGTAAGTGTTTCTCTCTATCAAATCCAAGTAAGGATTAAGGGAGAAAATTTTAAAGTGAGAATAATGGGCTTCAAAGGCTAGCTCTTGAACCAAGATGAGAAATTAGTTTAATTTACAAATAAGGTTGGTTAGCCAATAGTCTATCTAACACCCGACCTACTAGTTAAGACATTAGAAAAAATTTTAAAACAGACCTTGAGTCCAGTGCTTGTCTATCAACAAAGACACACAAAGAAAGAATGATGGATTTCAAGATTATTTGTTTTGTCTCACGGAGATGGAAAGGTTATAATCATGTTACTATTGTTAGCATGAAATATGATCACGAGTTTAACGAGAACATTAACTTTTTAAGGGAGAAAAATATTACTTTTTTTAGACTCAAGTGAGGACAATAATTTTTGAAATTTTAATAATCTACTTTTACAGCCCCAAAAACAACATATTTTAAAATATTAACCTGCTATTATACTCATAAAATGGTTGGGGGATATAAGAAAAAAAAAAATGAGTTGACTTGGCCTCATCGATCTAAAACATCAACTGACATGCACACAATTATGAAAAGAAACTCAAACAATGTCCATGCAGTTTATTATTCAAAACACATGAAGATGCTGACCTAAAAGGCATACGCAAGCTTAGAAAAAATGTCCTATTATGGATGGATTAAATTTGATGGAGACTTCAGGTAATGCTGGCTGCCGCTTTCGATCATTGAGAATGCTAATGCGACTTTGCCCATGCCTATGGTCAATTAGTTTTGTAATTTGTTTCATATGAAAAATATTGTTGAAGTGGCAATTGCCTATGGCAATCGTTTCTTATTGGAGATTAGACTTCATCCAAGCACTTTCAACATGTGTAATGTGTCCACTACTTTCAGTGGCTCCTTTTCGTGTCAAATACATTTTAAGTTGAATCAGTTTGGGAAATGATTTTCAAAGTATTATAATGTTAAACATTTAAACAATGTTGGGTTTGAGGATTTGATCAAATTAAAAAAAAAAAAAATACAACTTCATGTTGTTTTTTGGTTTTTTGGTCGTCCTCCATTATCGAATTTAAATTGGCCAATCTCAAAAACAAACAAGGAAATGGTTACGCAAAGGGGCCCAAGAGAGAGGGGAAAAAAAAAACCCTTCATACGTCCTTATGTGAAAAGAAAATTTTCTTTTTTAATGGAGAAAGAAAAAATTGACTTCATCCATCTTCAAAATCTTGTGTTAAGTTGAAAATTATTATCCTCCAATTGTTATATAATCAACCTAAGTGTAGAGGAATTCTGTACGCCAACACGACCCAGACTAACAAAATACGGGATAGCCTCGCAATAAATGTGTGAATGTTATCAATCTGATTTGTTGCATCAAATTCTAGTATCTTTTCTTCCTTTCTAACGTTGCAATTTTTTTAAATGTTTCTTTCATGTTTTTTTTTCTTGTTAATCAAACAAATTAGTGGAAGTTCGATTTTCAATAAAAAAATTTTTCATCAAAGGCTATTCATTAAATAGAAGAAGTTATTGATTTATTATTGTTTGCCTTCCTATTCTTTTTCTATTTTCTAACTTTTTTTGAATAAAAAGATATTCAATCTGCCAAATTAAGTTTGGTGTTCACAAAATAAATCTATTGTTCAGAAAAAGTCAAACTATTTTTTACAAAACACTAACCTATAGTTCAGAAAATATATAAACTCATTGCTCACAAAATAAACTTATATTCTCTTAGTCAAAGTTTCAATAAATTCTAATCTTTACAAAAGGTTAACCTATTCTTCTCAAAACCTTAACTCACAAAATAAAGTTATTATTTATCAACAATTCTATTTTTTTTAAAGGAAAAATATATCTATCAGTCAAAGTTCCAAGAAGCTTCCATTGTTTGCAAAAAGCTGCCTAATTGTTAAGAAAATATTAACATGCTGTTCACAAAAATAAATATGTTATTCACAAAATATAAACCCAATATGCACAAAATTGAGTTATACCCTAGCAATGTTCTATTGTTAACTTAAAAATCCTTAGTTTTTCATTTTTTAAAAAATATATATTCTATTATTCAAACTTCGAATAAAAAAATGTTCAATTATTTACAAAAATATTTATGTGTTGTTTACAAACATTCACCTACAATTCAGAAAATATAAGCTGCTTGGCCGCAAAGTAGAATTTTATGCTACCAATGTTCTATTTTTCACCAAAATTTTATATTTTTAAAAAAATTTTCTATCAGTCAAAGTTTTAATTAAAAAAATATTCTGTTGTTCATAAAACGTTAACCCATTGTTCACAAACCATAAGCATCTAGCTCACAAAATATAAACCTATCATTCCAACTTCAACTATTGTGCATAAAACGTAACCTATTGTGCATGAAAAGAGGGAAGTTAAATATAATTTGAATAATAAAAGCAATATGCTAAAAGAAAATAAAAGGAAAGATAAGAATAAAATAAAACATCATGATCAATAAGAAATATGCAAACAAGAAAAAGAAGAAAGACCAATAAAATTAAATCATTCAAGAAATATCGTCGCCGATATTTTTTAAAAAAAAATAGACTAATAAAATCAAAGAATTACGTTACAAAAAAACGAAAAGAAAAAAAAGACATCTAAAATTAAAGCATACTACATTACTACTAGCTATTTTCGAACATGTGACCATCGCATCAACGAAAGTTACCATTACCACTGCTCCAACAACTTTCGAGAGATTGTGTTTGCCATCATCCCGCCTATAAAAGTACCACACATCTAATGACCCGGCGTACCTTTTTTTTTTTTTTTGATCAACAGGCATACCATGTTCTGTCTGCCCAAGTTCATAATGTAATTTGTCATTATTCTCTTCAAAAAAGGCCTTTCCATCCTTATTTTTCTGAACATAGGAAGATCTTTTAATGAATTTGCTTTTGTACTAAATTATTTTTCAAAATCCTGAGTTTTGTTAGCAAAAATCAAAGCAGTAGGTTAAGTTATTAATATACTTTGTGCTCTTGTCAAAGTTGGTGGAAGTTTGATGACACATCTTTGTCATTGTCAAATGTTAGTAAGAGATTGCTGAAATATTTTATTAGTTTTTGAATTGAATTCTCCCCCTCTTTTCCTATGCATATGCACGGTTGAGAGAGGCTTTTTTAGGCCAAGAAAATTCAGCCAAAACACATAAAGCAAATAGGAAAAACCAACTTCACTATCCTCCTTTTACATGCCTAAAACCATAAAGGACTTAGCTTTAAACACATGATCATTAACCCTTAATATAAACTGCTGTGATTTCCTGCAAGTATATGATTTATCATTGTATAACTTACGAGTGTTATCCTCAGGGATGACTGTGAATTTAGATTATCAAAAATTTCTGATTCAAACTAGAAGCATTCCAACCTGATTTCCAAAAGAAAATTAGAGTACCTAAATCGCTGAACTATAGCACTTAAAGAGGTTGCAAAAAAATAATTTAGCAAAAACAGACACCATATCCAAATAAGTGCAACCAACTAACACTTAGCTGAAATTAACCAACCAAATCTCTCTGTGGCTGCTGGGTAGAACGAGCGTATTGATGATTCTGCACCAAGCTTTTCAATTTCCACACAAGGAAACAAACCCAAAATTCAACTATAGCAACTATAAACTATAATCTAATCTCTCTTAAATTGTAATTATCAAATGTTGAATCTTCGAATGCAACAAACTCGGAATCGAACAATGAAAAAAAATGAAAGCAAATTAATTGTGATGAAACTCAGATGTTATACAAACTGAAAGCAAAGAAGAATGATGAAGACTCTTAACAGTCATCTACTTTGCCACTCTACTCTACTCCTAATCTGCTTCTCATCTCTCCTCCAACTCCTCTGTTTCGATGCCCCATAAAAAATGCCTCAGCCCACTTCGTCACCTTCATTGCCCCCAAATAATTGCTTCATTCATACCTTGAAACTGTTGGATTTATGATGGTAATGATGATAGCAATTGATGGTGAAGAGAGAGAGAGAGAGAGAGAGAGAGAGAGAGAGAGAGAGAGTAACGGGTGGGAAGAAAGGTGAGAAGGCCCTCTATTCTATGTCGTCTGCTTTCCAGTCCTTCATGGTTGCAAACAGTCAGAAGACAAAACGAAGAAGAAGTGGTGAAGGGATGGGAGGGCTGCGTATGCATCACATGCATGGCATGTGGCTCTACATGAGAAAGGATCTTTCGGGCTGGACTGGGAAAAGAAGGGAACTAAATTGGGCCAGGGAAAGGAGAAGAATGGACTGGACCAAGGGAAAAAAAGAAAGGAAAAGAAAAAGAGAGAGAGCCGATCTGGGCGCAGTTGCTGAGGACTGAAGTGGGCCTGGCCCACACAGGAGAAGAAGAAAGGGACAAAAAAGAAGAGAAGGGGGGAAACGCTAGGCTGGTCTACTGGGCTCGAGAGACTGGGCTTTGGTTTTGGGTCGTTGGGTTTATCTGGACCGGGGAAAGAATAATCCAATGCTTCTCTTAAGCTTTATTTATCATTTTCTCAAGTTTTTCCAATTCCTGCAAAATGAACAAAAATGTTATTAAAATTCTAATTAACCAATTTATTTTAATTATTAGATAATTTAAGGGTGTAGAATATCATAATTTATGGTTGAACAAATACTCCCACACCTAAGTTTTACTCGTTTTCGAGCAAAACAAAACTAAAAATCCTAGAAAAAGAAAAACAAATAAATTCTAACTCACTTTTGTAGGAATCACGGTCGTACTTAGCGCGTGCAGCAAGCCCTTTAAACCCCTAGGTTATCCCTAGTGGACGAGTAAGGTCTCGTGAGGGTTTGCAAAAGATATACCCAAAAAATCTATAAAAGAAAACATAAACAGAAACTCGAAAATCTTTTTTTGGTTTTTTTCTCAAAAATTAATATGTACAAAATTGGAAAAAGATATATACATATTCTAATCAGCTAAATCACCCATGTAGCAAAAATATTAGTCTGCATATAAACAAAATGTACTCATTAAGGCTCTGTACCCCATGGATGACATCAAAGCACTAATTTTTCACCCCACTGTGCATTAAAACTTTGGATTAATCCCAGTGCTCGTATGCTAGTGCATCAACATCTTAGGGCTTAGGTTTACCAGAATTAAACTCATTCCTACTTGACTGACGCAAACTATATTATTGACTTATTAACATAGGAAGCAAGCTTTCTTAGTAGCAGTATTGCCTCAAAAGGTAACACCCAATAGCACGTGCCTCAAATGATAATGCCCAATAGCGCATGCCTCAAAGGGATACTTGTCATTCCTTATCTTATTTCATTTCATTTTCTTTTCTTTCATTTTCATTCTCATTTTTTCATTCTCATTTTTTTTTCTTCTTTTTTTTTTCCTGAATACAAATAAAAAACCAAAGTAATCATGTCAAAGGCTTTTTTTTTTTTTTTCCTGAATACAAACAAAAAACCAAAGTAATCATGTCAAAGGCAAGTGGGACAGCCAATAATGGAAAACTAAGATCCTAAGATAATGATGATATAATTATAAATTGGATTAGATATCAATAATGAATAATTGGGGTGAGAATTAGGGCTTAGAATGACACACTAAGGTCAGAGACCTATCATGCACATCATGCTTACATACAAGCTAATAAGCAAAGCCCATGGGATTTAAACTGATTAGAATAGCACGAACCCCCCCAAAAGAAAACAAAAATCTTTTTGAATTTTTCAAATTTTCAAAAAATTTTCAAAGTTTCCCCACCCCCACACCTAAATCTCATAATGTCCTCATTGGGAGTGAAAACAAACACAAACTAGAGTAAGACTCATTACAATTTTTCATACTTTGATTAAGACATTGAGAATATTCAGCAATTCTCATTTTTATTGTCTCTGACATTCTATCAGTCAATTCATTATTCATCTTTTCAACACTTGCACATTTAGCATCAACATAAGTACGATATGGACAAGTGTGAACATCATGATCAGAAGAGTCACAACATTCACACAAAATAGGGGACACACAAGAATAAGAGGGGTCATGTGAATTCATAAAGTGATCATAAGGGTAAGGATTAGCATGAAAAACAGACTCATTAGGAGTTGGGTATCCAAAATTATTTTTAGCTTGTTCAAACGCATAAGTATCCTAAGCTAATTTTTCAAAAAAAATCCCAAACCTCTTCTTGAGTTTTAGTTAATAATCCTAGTACTCCTCCACGATAAATAGACTCAATATAACCCCAAGATGCAGAATTCAAACCCACATCGATGACCTCACAAATTTTCTATTTTTGAAAATTGTGATTCAATTGAGCACGATAATCATTAAGTCGCAATAGATAGCTCCAACAAGGTTCATACTCATATTGTGGGAAATTAAAAACTAGCATTCTTGAATCCTTTTTTCAATTTTAAGAATTTTTCAATGTTTTTTTGGACTTTCAAGTTTTTAATTTTTTTATTTTTTAGGAAAGAAAATGCATTTAGGGCACTATTTACAAATTAATGACAAAAAAAAAAAAAACAAGAGAATCAAATAATTAAGTGAACAAGACAAAATAAACTAACAAAAATAAAACTAAGGTACCAAAATAAAAGAAAGACCAAAAAGGCTAACACATCAAACAGTAACTTAATACAAAAAATAGAAAAGAAGCACACATACAAAGCATGTACACCATTTTTTTTATGATCTTGTTTTTGGGATTTTTGATTTCTATTTTTTTCCCCTTTTCTTTCTTTTAAGCCACAAAAGAAAACAAGAAAGTGAATCAAAACTATAAACACTATAAAAATAGAAAATAAGCAAAAATAAAACAAAAATACAAACACAAAGAAACTAAAAGAAAATAAGAAATAAAACTACACCTAAACAACCTAATTCCCCGGCAACAGCGCCAAAAATTTGTTATGATTTCTAGCAAGTATACGGTTTATCATTGTAAAACTTACGGGTGTCGTCCTCAGGGATGGCTATGAAATTAGATTACCAAAAATTTCTAATTCAAACTAGAAGCGTTCCAACCTAATTTCAAAAGAAAATTAGAGTACCTAAATCTTTGAACTATAGCACTTAAAGAGGCTGCCAAAAATAATTGAGCAAAAACAGACACCAAGTCCAAATAAGTGCAACCAACTAACACTTAGCTAAAATTAACCAGCCAAATCTCTCTGTGGCTGTTGGGTAGAATGAGCGTATTGACGATTCTGCACCAAGCTTTTCGATTTCCACACAAGGAAACAAACCCAAAATTCAACTATAG
This sequence comes from Carnegiea gigantea, assembly GCA_029747015.1. Lineage (NCBI taxonomy): Eukaryota > Viridiplantae > Streptophyta > Magnoliopsida > Caryophyllales > Cactaceae > Carnegiea > Carnegiea gigantea. The sequence goes on from JAKOGI010001353.1 coordinate 99,887, forward strand.
CAACTATAAACTGTAATCTAATCTCTTTCAAGGTGTAAGTATCAAATGTTGAATCTTTGAATGCAACAAACTCAGAATCGAACAATGAAAAAAAATGAAAGCAAATTAATTGTGATGAAACTCAGATGTAATACAAACTAAAAGCAAAGAAGAATGATGAAGACTCTTAACACTCATCTACTTTGCCACTCTACTCTACTCTTAATCTGCTTCTTATCTTCGTTCCAACTCCTCTGCTTCGACCCCCCATAAAAAAAGGCCTTAGGCCCCTTCATCCCCTTCATTGCCCCCCAAATAATTGCTTTATTCACACCTGGAAACTGTTGGATTTATGATAGTAATGATGATAGCAATTGATGGTGAAAAGAGAGAGAGAGAGAGAGTAACAAGTGGGGAGGAAGGTAAGAAGGCCCTCTGTTCTACCTCATATGCTTTTGGGTCCTTCATGGTTCCAAAAAGTCCGAAGACAAAACGAAGAGGTGAAGGGATGGGGGGGCTACGTTTGCATCACATGCATGGCACATGGCTCTAAATGAGAAAGGATCTGTCGGGCTGGACTGGGAAAAGAAGGGAACCAAACTGGGCTAGGGAAAGGAGAAGAATGGACTGGACCAAGGGAAAAAAAGAAAGAAAAAGAAAAAGAGAGAGAACTGGTCTGGGCACAGTTGCTAAGGTTCGAAGTGGGCCTGGCCCACACATGAGAGGAAGAAAGGAAAAGAAAAGAAGAAAAGGATGGAACGCCAGGCTGATCTGCTGGGCTTGAGAGACTGGGCTTCGGTTTTAGGTCGTTGGGCTCATCTGGATTGGGGAGGGAGTAATCCAATGCTTCTCTAGAGCTTTATTCATCATTTCTCAAGTTTTCCAATTGCTACAAAATGAACAAAAATGTTATTAAAATTCTAATTAACAATTTATTTTGAGCAATTATTAGATAATTTAGGGGTGTAAAATATCATAATTTATAGTTGAACATAAACATCTTTGGGCATTGATTCAGATACTTAAAGTTAACTATTTGGGAGTGCACTTAGAGTGGTTAACATCATGTCAATCCTAGGGAGTGACCTCCCGCATGAAGTTTGCACCTTAGCTTCGGCGAAATCGTTCTTAGGACAGTGGCTAAGCCACAACATGGATTGATCTATTAATTACATTTATTATTTTTGTTATTACTAATCTTGTTAATTGATAGGTTCATATACACTTTAAACTTGATCGGTGTAATTCAAATCTAGTGGTTTTATCGGTATCATTTTTGAATAATATATTTAGTGGTTGCAATTGTATATGACCATCTAAAACTATATTTTCCAACAATCTAAGAATGGTTTCAGTTATATCCAACTATGGCTCTGAATATGCCATCACCTGATATGTCTAAGTTAGAACCATTAGATGGTAAAAATTATAACCGTTGGGCTAATAGAATGAAATTTTATCTTGAGCAAATTGAGATTACATATTTCTTGAAGGAAAAGGTTATTCCTAAAGATGAAAAGGCCAAAGCCAAATATGATCTAAAATTTGATAGAGATAATAAAATTCGCAAAGGAATATCATTACATCATATGCCTAAGAACGGTTTCAATTATATACAATTATGCTTCTAAATATACTATCCTTGATATGCCTAAGTTAGAACCATTAGATGGTAACAATTATAACCATAGGACTATTAGAATGAAATTTTATCTCGAGCAAATTGAGATTGCATATGTCTTAAAAGAAAAGGTTATTCCTAAAGATGAAAAGAGCAAAGTTGTATATGATCTGAAATTTGATAGAGATAATAAAATTTGCAAAGGAATGCTATTGCATCATATGTCTAATGCACTACTTGACATTTATACAAAATATGAATTTGCTATGGACATTTGCATGCTTTTAACAAAAAATGTGGTGGTGATGATGCTAGGTCTAAACGTTTTGCAATTAGTAGATTGCTAAGTTTCAACATCGAAGAAGATAAGTCTATTATTGATCAGATTCATGAATATGAAAATTTATGTTCTACTATTGCATCTGAAGGACTAAAAATATGTGATGTGACCCTAACTATTGCTTCGTTTGCAAAATTACCACCGTCTTGGAAAGAATACCGAAATTACCTCGTGCAAGAAAGGAAAGATTAGACTTTAGAAGACTTTATTGGTCACGTAAAAATTAAGGAAGAAAATAGATTGAAGATAAAAGAATTTCTCATAACTCTAGTTTTTCTAGAGCTAACCTTTGGGAGCCTAAATATGCTAATTTTGACAGGTTCAAAAACAAGGGAAGGAAAAATTGCAGAAGTGATTACAAGACACAAGGAAAGGTGCAAAAATACAAATTCATGGGTAAATGCCATGAATGTGGGCGGCATGGTCACAAGGTCGTAGATTGCAAATCCAAGAAAGGAGGAAATGTCAATCTAGTTAAATCTGATACTATTATTATAGTAATACCAGAAGTTAACTTAGTTGGCAACACCGTGGAATGGATCGTGGACACAGGTGCTTCCAAAGACATATGTGCCAATTACAGACTATTTCAGTCTTATGAAAAAATTAATGAAGGTGAAAATATTTTATGGGTAACTCCACATCTACCTCTATCATCAACAAAGGGGAAGATTACTTTAAAACTCACTTATAGAAAACTTCTTACTTTTACTACTGTGCTATATGTGCCTGAAATGTGTAGAAACCTCATATCTAGTAGCTTGCTCATGAAAGCGAGTCTAAAATTAGTATTTGTTTTTTACCATCTAGTCATGACCGCAATGGTGAATTTCTAGGAAAGGGTTTCTTCTGTAATAATGGCCTGATTGTGCTTGACATAATTTCCAAAAATATGAATAAAAGGGCTAGTATCTCTTCTTCTTACACTATTGAATCACTTGATTTATGGCATGCTAAAATAGGGCATGTAAATGTTGACTCTATTAAAAGGCTTAAGCATCTTAACTTGATTCGTAAATTGTATAATATGGATTTATCTAAATGAGAAGTATGTGTTGAAGCTAAGTTTCATAAGAAACCATTTAAATCCATAGAAAGACAGACTGAGTTGCTTGAGCTTATTCACAATGACCTAGGAGACTTTAAGAACCATATAACTAGAGGCGGTAAAAAGGTATTATCTTACCTTTGTTGATGACTACTCATGTTACACTATGGTCTATCTCCTAAGCTCAAAAGATGAATTAGAAGAAATGCATATTAAATATAAAGCTGAAGTTGAAAATCAAGTAGATAGAAAAATAAAAAGGTTTATAAGTGACAGAGTTGGCGAATATGACCCCACAAGTCTTAAAAATTATTATGACGCCAATGGAATTATTCATAAACAGACTACCCTTATACTCCAGAACAAAACGGCGTAGCAGAAAGGAAAAATAAAACATTGAAAAATATGATGAATGTTATGTTTATTAGTTTTGGGCTCATAATATGTGGGGGAAGGCAATTTTATCTACATGTCATGCATCAAATCATGTGTCTCGTAAGAAACTTAATAAGACCCCATATGAACAATGAAAAAGGCATCCTCCTAACCTAAATTACTTAAAAGTGTGGGGGTGTTTAGCTAAAGTTGGACTGCCTGAATTTAAAATGGAGAAAATTGGTCCAACAAGCATTGTTGCATTATTTATTAGATATGTTTATTAAAGTGCTGCATATCGATTTGTTACTAAAGCTGCAAATGACTCATATATGTGTGGTAATATTATTGAAGCTAGACATGCTGAATTCTTCAAAAATATATTTCCTATGAAAATTGTGTCTCATGATCATCACATCACTGATAATTCATACTTTATATATAATTTTCTCCTTTATTTTACCTACTTTTAAGTCTTTGAAATGTATCTTTAATGATAAATAATGCATAGTTTGTATAATTTTCAGGTGAAAGATAAATGTGAAAGATGATAAAAGGATTCAACCTAGCAAAAAGAGAAGAAAATCAGTCCAGCCCGAACTGGGCTTGCTCTTGTTAGTGTGTCGCAGCCCAAGCCGGTCCAACCGGAGCTTCAGCCCAAGCGCCTAACTCTTCCCCCCTTCTCTTCTCCCTTCAAGCCACGATTGGACCTTGCCTATGGCCTAACCCTAGTCTAGCTACCTTGCTCTCTCACTCACTCCCTCTTCTCCCATAGCCCGTGTGGAACTTGTGAACCGCGGCCCAGCTCTGCCACCCAGAACCCAACATCTCTCTCTTCTCCTTTTCTTCCTCCACCTAGGCCTGGCCCAGCGCTTCTCTTCTGTAACGCCCCAAACTAATCATGTTTCACTGTTTATATTCTCCTTAATTAAAATCTAGACAATCCAATAATAGGGGCATTACCGCCATCCAAAAGGACAAGGCTTGAAACATAAGTGCTATAAATAACATAGCTAAGCATAACCTCAAACATATACACTCACATCAAGTGTTAACAAATGAAGGGTTTATAAACCATAGTAAGATAATTCACCATGTAATCTACATCTTAATCCATAGAAGAATTCAAAATACAACTTTAAGGTATACATATATGGTATTACTTCTGATCCATCCGGATTTTCCTTCTTCACTTATTCTCTTCAGTTGCTTCGCTGGCATGAGGGCAATACTTTGAGCATTTGCCTAAAACAAAACATGAAAAACATTTCGAACTGTGAGCCGAAGCTTAATACATGCATTCCTGAATTGTTAAATGATCATTGAACACTAGTTGGGCCCGCTTTGTAATCCATTTTAAGTTAAAAACAGTGAATGAGATGAATGTAAAACCGCATTGCTAATTATTATCTGATAGTGAACCCATTGATACCGTTACGATCTATGGATAGGTATACACCTGCCAGCCGACTGGGAGACCTGGCTTAAAGCCGCGCAGGTAACTGAAGGGCAATACCCTGTAACTGATAACCGATGGGGTCACTAATTAATTGATAAATCACTGTGTAAACTGATTCATTGATGTACTTACCAAAACATGATAACATTGATAAATACACTCTGATTTCTAAAGATAGAGGCAATGCACGTACCTTGAGTATTTAAAAATGTCATCTGACTTGATACAAGTCAGCTATTTCATAAATGTCAACTGACTCGATAAATGTATTCTGACTTGATAACACTTATGGAAAATGGGGAACGATAACTACGCCTCAACTCTGTTTCATAAATGTCATTGTAAGTATGTGTAGTCAGTAAATGATCCTTACTTGTATAATTGAGAAAGTAAAAGTATGTGTAATAGAAATTGAGTAATGAAAGGGGATATATAACTTGTGCATTTTAATATAATAAACTGATTTTAATTCAATATAAGACACGTTAAACCAAAATGAACTGATTTAAATCAGTTAGGGTTATTGAACTTGAAATACAACAAATTGAAGCAAAATAGGCCAAATGGAAATGATTGAGGTGATAATGAAAAGATTTTAATTGATATAAATGAAATATGGGTTTCTGATATTTCTGAAATGGATAATGAAAAGTGTGATGCTTCTGAAATGGATAATAGAACGGTTAATGCTTCTGAAATGGGTGACAAATGGTTTATACCATATGGGGTATTGTGAGGTTCATAAAAGCTCATATAACACCCTAACTTGGTTTGAAGAACACTGATTTTGAGTTATTACTCTGCTTACTTCCCAAATTTCAGTTTCATACTTATTTAACTCAGTTTTGTTTTTAACCCAAGTAAGCTTCTGTACATAATCAAACTTGTTGAACTCACTACACTTTACAATTTCCTTGCAATACCCATAATTATATAGAAACTTCTGAAAATATTTCCAAATATCACAAAGTTCTATTTTCACTCATGTTACCGCTTGATGGTCTGCATTAGAAAATCTATATCTTTCACTTCCGACCTCCAAATGAGATGTAAGACCCCAATATGAAAATCTCACAATGTCCACTAAAACTTTAATTTAGGGCAAAAAGTATGATTCATATAGTAAGGTTCCTAAAATTAGGGTAGAACACAAACGTGCATAGTTTCAGTTTAATCTGCGCAGTCGTAGCAAAACGACTATAACGTTTTTCACAGAACTCGGATTAAGGCGATTCAAAAGGCATTTGAAAGATAACTCATTGATCTATCCACACACCAAAAATCACAATTTTTCAGTGACCCAATCAATACCAGTTTTCCTGTAAATTCACTATTTCAGTTCAGTTCCCAGTTTCAATACATTCTGCACAGTCTTGAGTAAATTGGTCATAACTTTGTCCACACAACTTGAAATTGAGTAATTCCAAAGCCTATTGAAGGCTAACTCATTGATGTATCTTCACATCAAAAATCATAATTTTCTCATGTCCCACGAAATACCAGTTTATTCCTAAAGTCACCCTTGTTTTGGGTCTGTTTATAGCACAACAACACTTATTTGCAAGCCTTTCTTGACATAACCACCCATTAAAATCACTCTTTAACTTATTTAAATCAGCATAAACATCTTGATATTCATTACCAATGCCAAAGATCACAAAATCTCATTTAAAACAATCAAAATTCAACACTTGAACATGAAGCTTGCATGATTAAGATAAAACCCTAGCCCTAGTTTCAACTCCACCATGATCCATCACCAAGATGACTTTTAGTTCAATGAAAACAACGTGATCCATCATCAAAATAACCAAAACAAGAAGCAAAAATCAAAAATTCAAAGAACAAGATTGAAGTCACTTACTTTGAGCTTGAAATGAGTGGAGATGGAGATGATATTTGGTGGTTTTAAGGATGGAAAATAGTAGCCAATGGAGTGAGGTTGTTTGGGGATTGAAATCCTTGCCGGAGAGTGGCCAAAAAGTGGCCAGAAAACACCCAAAAGAGGGCTGGTGGTGGCTGCCAGAGAAAGGAGAGCTTTGATGTTTTGCCACTTGGTGTAAATACTTGGTGCAAAATGACCTTAAATACTTGGCTAAAAATTGCCCTCCCAAAAAAAAAATATCTTTGCTCATTATCATTAGGAGTTAATCATGGTAATTAGCTAAACAAATGAATTAGAAACTTGTTGGGCTGGAATTGGGTCTAAATGAGCTCGGGTTTGGAAAAGAACTGAAACCGAGTGCATTTGATTTTTTTTTTTTGGGGGAAGCTCGGGATTAAAATGTAATATCATGAGAAATAATTTAGTCTCTTAAATCATAAATATCGAGGCCTACTATTAATTTTCCCCGAAATTATCCAGTAAATGAAATTCGAATTGCAAAGTAGGGCCCGAAATGAATTTTTCTCAATTGGGATGATTCAATGAGATAAATGAATGTGAAAAATGAATAACATGGCTTAATTAAATAAATAAATATGAGTTAGGGTCGGGCTATTACATCTTCTCTCCCTTTCACACTTCTTCTCTTTTCTTTTCCCTCACATCTCGGTTGGGCTTGTCTCTCAGCCCAGTAGCTAACTCACATCCGTCCACTACTTTTCTTATGTCCCACATGGCCAATTGTTAACCTAGTCAAAGCTAATTAAACTTGATTAATTTTAGCTTAAGACTAGCCTTTTTCATGCAATGTAACAGCCAAATTAATTGAAAACTAATTATTTTCATTCATTTTTGGCACCAAGAGAGGGGGAATTTTTACTATAAAAAGGGGTCATGCGTTGGGTTCATTGGACATTCATATACTCATCCATTCATCCAAGCATTCTACCCTCCATCTTCTATTTTTTTTTAGAGAGTTGAGAGTATTTTGTAAGACAAAATCATTTGGGTTGAGGGGTTTGGAAGAAAATAAGCTTTGTTGGCTATTTTTCTCTTCTCTTCTCATCTCATTTGTGAGTCAAATTTGAGAGTGTGTACTTCATTAGTTTGTACTCGAGTATAAAGTTTGGACATAAGTAGTGAAATATACCAATTATCATGGTGTTTTCACTAACTATGGTCGGCTAAACTACTCATTTCTAGGATTAGGATGGATCCTTGATAATAATATTATTTTTGCTAATTTCTTTTGGGGTAATTTTTGTCTCTTTGATTGCATAATTTTGAGTGTAAACTTGATCTTAACCTACTTATGCATTCTAATACTATTGTTTAATCATGTTGATTACAATAGTTTAATTTGCTATCTCAAATGAATATTAGACCTTGTAGGCTAATATGACATTATGCAAATTGGACTTAAAATTATAATTGTTAAAATTGAATAATTTATGCTAGAAATTAGATGAGTTATATCTAAAAAGAATAATTCATGCTAAACCACTAGATAAATAATTTTATTTGAGAATTATAATTCATCTTTTCAATTCATGACTTAATGCTTGTAGCTTAAATTGCACAAGAGACAAATCAAATCCCCATTTGAATTAGCAATTCAATATTTGCATGAAAGGTGAAATCCGAAATCCTAGAACATTCTGTCATCTGAATTCTCTCTACTTGACACTTTTACTCTTCTTTTTGCTTCTTTAATTATATCATAATTACACTCCTCATTCAACTTATTCTTTATAGTTGGAAGAGTTGAAATTAAAAATCAATATTGTTGCTCGTGGGATCGACACCCCTATACTCGCTTGTCTACAATTAACCTTGTGCACTTGCAAGTAAAAAGGGTTTTAAAACAAAATATAAAATCCACACCAAATTTTTGGTGCCGTTGTTGGGGAACGAATAGTGATTTTTGATTTTTTCTCTTCCTTTTATTTTAGTTCCCCCTTCCCGCTAATCTAACAATTTATTTATTTATTTATTTCTCTATCCCATCCCTTTTATTTCAGTTATTTTTTTTCTTTCCCCAATCCCTTCTAATCTAACTATTTTATTTTTGTTATACCCTATTCCCTTCTAATCTAACTATTTTTTCTATCCCTTCTAATCTAATCTAATCTAATCTAACTCTTTTATTTCTGTTATTTTATTTATTGCATCTAATCTTAACAATCCCCCTCCTTTTTATTCCATTTTTTCCTTTTATTTTTCCCCATCCCTTTTATTTCTGTTATTTTATTTTGCTTTATTTTCTTCAGTTTTTCCCCCCTTCCCTTGGATCTTTTATTCATTTTTTAATTCATTTTATTTTTTTTTTCTTTTCTTTTCTCTTCTTATCTCTCTCTTCACTTTTCTTCTTCTGTTTGGTGATTATTATTATGGCGGTGATTTCATTCTATTCTTTCGGTTGTTTGTGGGTACATGCATGGTAGACGTTCTTTGTGCTTAGATCTCATACCATATAATCCTGAAATTGAATGCTCTCTTCGAAAGATAAGAGCTAAGAAAAAGCAATGTAAGAAAAAGATGGCTGAAGAACAAACCCCACCACCTAAGCAATTTAAGAATTATTTCACTCCCCCACATATGACTCACCTACAAGAACATGCATGCCCACTGTTACGGTGCCATTTGAGATTAATATTCTCTTATCCAAACATTACTGTTGTTTTATGGGCTAGACTCTGAAAATCCTTTCAAGTGCGTTGATGCATTCTTAGAGATTTGTTTTACTGTATTCTTGAATAATATCTCTGATGATGCTTTTCGCTTGCGGCCTTTTCCTTTTTCTTTGAAAGATAAAGCCAAAGCTTGGTTGGATACTAAGACAAATATCACCACTTGGGATCAATTGCAAAAGGAATCCTTGAAAAAGTTTTTCTCTATTGGAAAACTGACTGCTTTAAGACGTTCTCTAACCACTTTCTCACAGAATAAAAATGAGCAATTGCATGAAATTTGGAAAAGGTTTAAAGAGTTGTTGCGAAGTTGTCCTCACCACGAGGTCCCCATGTGGCAACTTGTCCAGAGTTTTTACTCTGGTTTAGATGAGCATAATAGACAAATGATTGATGCATCATGTGGTGGTGGTTTCTTGTACAAAACTCCTGAAGAAGCTAGGGAATTATTTGAGCATTTGAGTGAAAATTCACATCTGTATGCTACTTCCTCACATTCTGATTTGCCTAGGCAATTAGGAAGTAAAGGGGAGATTTATGAGGTTTCACATTCAATTGACCTTTCTAGTAAAGTTGATACTTTAGCTAAGAAATTTGATCAATTGTTGTGCATGAATAAAGTGTCCAATGCCCCTTCTATGCAAGATGTGTGTTCGATTTGAGCTAGTCCCATGCATGCTTCTGTTGACTGTCCGTGTATTAGTAAGTCTGACTGTGTGCCTGAACAAATAAATGCTGCCCAAGGATTTCCTCCTACTAACAATCCGTATTCGAATACCTATAACCATGGTTGGAGGAATCATCCTAATTTTTCATGGAGGTCTCAAAATATTGAGAATCCTCAGGCCCAGTCTAGCAGACCTACCCCTCTTGGTTTTCAAAACCAAAGATATGCTCCTCCTTCTTCCCATCCAGCTCCATCTGGAACTCTGAAATTGACAAGGTAATTTCTGCCCTTGGTACCTTGACTTCTGTTGTGCGAAATGTTGATTCTAAAGTTCAAGGAATTGAGTCTAAATTACATATTGTTGACTCCCACTCACAATCCATAGCTAAGTTAGAAACCCAACTTGGGCAACTAGCCATAGCTGTAGGTAAAAGAGAAGAAGGAAAACTTTCAAGTCATCCCATACAGAACTCTAAAGGCCAACAATTTGAACAATTAAAAGCTATAATGGTTCTTAGGAGTGGTACAGAAGTAGATAACAAGGTGAGTGAGAAGGAACATGATAAAAAAGAAAGACTTAAGACCTTAGAGAGTGACCTCGAATCTGAAAAAAAGAATAACCCATCCCCTTCTCCTGTTATGTTTGACTCTTCTGTGATATATAAGCCAAGGGTTTCTCACCCTCAAGCTTTGGATGCGCCATTCCCTTCTAGGAAAGACAAGCAAAGAGATGACATCCTAGAGACCTTTAAGCAAGTTAAGAGCAATCTTCCTCTCTTGGAAGCGATTAGACAAATCCCTGCCTATGCTAAGTTCGTTAAAGAAATGTGCACTTTTAAAAGGAAATCTAAAGATGACAAGTCTAAAAAGTTCTTCTAAGTGAACGAGTGAGCTCGATTTTGAAATGTGACACTCCACCTAAGTTCAAAAATCCTGGTATCCCTACCATCTCATGTTATATTGGCAATCATAAAATTGAAAAGGCACTTTTGGATTTGGGTTCTAGTGTTAATTTGATACCATATTCTGTTTACTTAGAGTTGGGAGTAGGTGAACTGAAACCTTCCAACTGTACCCTTCAGCTTGCTGATAAGTCAGTTAGGACTCCTAGGGGGCGAATAGATGATGTCTTGGTGCAAATTCTTAAAGGATTCTTTCCTGTTGATTTTGTTGTATTAAACATGGACCCCAGTCATGCTTCTAAGCAAATCCCTCTTATTTTAGGACATCCCTTCCTGGCCATAGCTAATGCTACCATTAACTGTAGGTTGGGAGTGATGGATGTCTCGGTCATGAACATGAGGGTTAGGCTTAATATTTTCAAAGCTTCTGCTCAAACTGTGTTTGAAGATGAATCTGAATGCTTCTTTGTTGGTATGATTGATGAAATGATTAAGGAAGCTTTGCTTGCTATTCTGAGTAGTGATCCCTTGGCAACGTATCTCTCCCGTGGGGATTTGAGATTGTGTGATTTAGGAAGTACAATAGATTAGATGGATTCTACTCTTGATTTCACTCCTCATCTTGAGTCTTCCTCTTGGGTGTCTACTTATGAACCCCTTCCCCCTTTAGCTAGTTCTCCTATGCCACCTTCTGTTGTGTCCCCACCTAGACTTGAGTTAAAACCTCTTCCTGATTCACTCAAGTATGTGTTTGTAGGCCCCAAAGTGACCCTACCTGTTATTATATCTTCTCTTTTATCTTGTGATCAAGAGGAAGAGTTGATTCGTGTCTTATCTGATCATAAGTGTGCTATTGGGTGGTTAGTGGCTGATTTGAAAGGGATTAGTCCTACAATTTGTATGCATAGGATTCATTTAGAGGACAATGCTAAACCTATTAGGCAAATACAACACAGACTAAACCCTCACATGAAAGAAGTTATTTAGAAAGAAGTAGTAAAGCTTTTAGATGCAGGCATTATGTACCCTATTTCTGATAGTCAATGGGTCAGTCCAGTTCAAGTAGTCCCTAAGAAATCTGGCATAAATGTGGTTAAGAATAATGAAGGTGAATTGATTCCCACTAGACAAACCACAGGGTGGAGAGCATGTATTGATTACAGAAAGCTGAATTCTATAACTAGAAAGGACCATTTTTCCCTCCCATTCATTGATCAAATTTTGAAAAAATTAGCTGGACAGAGTTTTTATTGCTTTTTAGATGGTTATTCTGGTTACAACCAAATACTGTCTATCCTGAGGACCAAGAGAAAATGATATTTGCATGCCCATCAGGTACCTTTGCCTATCGGAGGATGCCTATTGGGTTGTGCAATGCACCTTCCACATTCCAGAGATGCATGATGGCCATATTTACTGATTATATTGATAATTTTCTTGAGGTGTTTATGGATGATTTCTCTGTTTTTGGTTCTTCCTTTGGTGTGTGCCTTGCTAATCTATCCATGTGCTAAAAAGATGTGAAGAAGTGAATCTTGTTTTGAGTTAGGAAAAAAGTCACTTCATGGTCCAACAAGGGATTGTGTTGGGTCACAAAGTGTCTAGAAAAGGGATTGAGGTTGATAAAGCTAAGGTTGATTTGATTTCTAATCTACTTGTGCCTTCTTCTGTGAGGCAAGTCAGATCTTTTCTTGGCCATGCTGGTTTCTATAGGAGGTTTATTAAGGATTTTAGTAAAGTTGCTCGCCCACTTACTAATCTCCTCACTAAAGATGCTCCTTTTGTGATTGATGAGTCTTATGTGAAAGCTTTTGAGAAGCTTCGATCTTCATTGGTGTCAGCCCCTATTGTGCAACCCCCTGATTTTTCTTTGCCATTTAAGATTATGTGTGATGCTTCTGATTTTGTTATTGGGGCTGTTTTGGGTCAAAGGGTGAATAGAATGCCTTATGTCATTTACTATGCTAGTAGAACTCTTACTGATGCTCAAAAGAATTATTCAACTACTGAGAAAGTGTTGCTAGCTGTTGTATTTGCACTTGATAAATTCCGTCCATACCTTTTGTGTTCAAAAGTGATTGTGTTTACTAATCATGCTGCATTAAGACACTTGTTAGCTAAGAATGACACTAAACCAAGACTCATTAGATGGATTTTGTTGCTCTTAGAGTTTGATATTGAAATAAAAGATAGGAAAAGTTCTGAAAATTCTGTTGCAGACCACTTGTCTAGAATTCTTACTAAGTTTACTGATGACTTAGTTGGATTTTCTGACCACTTTCCTGATGAGCAACTATTTGCTGTGTCACATGCTCCTCTCCCTTAGTTTGCTCACATTGTGAACTACCTTGCCATTGGGAAGATTCCTTCTCACTGGTCCAAATAAGAGAAAGATAGGTTCTTCTCACAGGTAAGATATTACTATTGGAAAGATCCTTATCTTTTCAAACATTGCCCTGACCAAGTGGTACATAGATGTACCCCCGAGAGTGAAATTCATAGTATTCTCACCTTTTATCACTCTTATGCTTGTGGTGGTCACTTTGAAGTTGTAGGATAGCTGCTAAAGTCCTACAAAGTAGGTTATTCTGGCCCACTTGTTTAGAGATGCTCACCGATTCTGTCTTGCTTGTGAGCGTTGTCAACGTACGGGTGCCCTATCCCGTCGTTACATGATGCCCCTTTCCCTATTCTGATTGTTGAAATATTTGATGTGTGGGGCATTGATTTCATAGGTCCCTTTCCCTTATCTTTTGGCTTTGTATACATATTAATTAGTTGCTATTGATTATGTGTCAAAATGGGTGGAAGCTTAGGCTATTAGGACCAATGACCACAAGGTTGTGGTTAAGTTTGTGAAAGAGTGTATTTTCTGTCGATATGGTACCCCTAGAACTCTTATTAGTGATGGAGGTAGCCATTTTTATCATCGATCTTTTGAGGCTTTGCTTAGAAAGTATTACGTGACTCATAAAGTAGCTACTCCTTATCATCCTCAGACTAGTGGTTAAGTTGAGGTGTCTAATCGTGATATCAAGTCTATACTTAAGAAAACGGTTCGACCCGATAGGAAAGACTAGTCTTTGAGATTGCATGATGCTCTTTGGGCCTGTCGTACTGCTTTTAAGACTCTGATTGGGATGTCTCCTTACCGGCTTCCTTTGGTAAGACTTGTCATTTGCCAGTTGAATTAGAACACCGTGCTTTTTGGGCTATTAAAGATTTTAATTTTGATATGAAATAAGCAGGTTCTAACCATAGGCTTCAATTGAATGAATTAGATGAATTGCGTAATGAAACCTATGAGAATGCTAAGATTTATAGAGCCAAAACCAAAGCTTTTCATAATAAAATGATTTCTCGTAAATGTTTTGAACCTAATTAGAAGGTTTGGCTTTTTAACTCTAAGCTAAGCTATTTTCTGGCAAGTTGAGATCTAGATAGGATGGTCCTTTTGTTGTCCAACAATTGTTTCCCTCTGGGGCAGTTCAAATTATGGATCCTCACGATGGTAGAGTTCTTATGGTAAATGGTCAACGTTTGATACCTGTTATGACTCATGATATTAACCTTGGTTTGATTGAATCCATCAATCTAGTAGACCCTATCTACTATGATTAGTGGGTGGGACCTTGTCTGGCTGAAGACACAAAACTTAGCGCTTGTTGAGAGGCAACCCAATCTTTTTAGGAAAGTTTGAGTCTTTTATTTTCTTTTCTTTTCTTTTCTTTTTGGTGTGCTTGTGGTCTTGGGTGTGATTCTTCACTTGGTTTTTAGCTTTTGTGGTTGGTGGTGGTTGTGAAGGTACTTTACGAGTTTGACTTATTGGGCTTATATGGATATAATTTCCTCGTGCTGTCAGGTTGTGTTGCTCTTTTCTCCGTTTCCCTCTTTCTTATTGTTTTCTACATTAAGGGCAATGTAAGGTTCAGGTGTGGGGGGAAGTTAAATTGAAAATTTTGAGGAAATTTAAACTTGAAAATCTTTGGGTGAATTTGATTTTGGAAAGAGCTTGAGTGCTATGATTATGCATGTTCTACTCTTATTATGTGGATTTGATTCATGTGATCCATACTCATTAGAGATTATTTCTAGCTTTGACTAGTTGAAGGCCAAGATTTTTGCTGTGTCAATGTCACTATGTTGCCGATTTTGAGTTTGAGATGTAACCCCATTTTCAATGTCACCTTGAGTATTTGATAAGCATTGAGTTCTCCTTTGACTTTTCATTCAATAATTAAAATAAATTGAATTACTCAAGTTCTGATTCCGGTACTAATGTTCAGATTCTATCTTTATCCATATCTTTAATTGCCTGAATATGTACTAAGTGTTTCTTTGAGTGTCATCTATACTCATATCTTTATCCACTCAAGAAAGCACATGGAATCAAGTAGCTTTTGACAAATTCAAGGTCTCAAAAAAATTTAGAAATTAAAAAAAAGGGGTTTATAAGGTGACTTGGCATTGGGGATTTGATTTTAAATATGCTCTTGTGATTTTTGTTATGTGGGGTGAAGTTTTGCACTTACGGTTTACTACATGGTGTCATTATGTGCTTAATTTGCTTGAATTTTGGCCTATGGACTTAGTTGGAATTAGAAGTGTTTGATAATGAGTTGTGGGTTGGCAGTGAATTGAAATATGTGATGTGAAGTGGGCATTCATAGTTGGATCACTTGATTTTCTTCCTTGATCTTATTCTACTTGATGGATTAAGTGAACTTATGCATTATGGTTGTTCTTTGCTCGAGGACTAGCAAAGTTTGGTGTAGGGGAGTTGATAACTCATATTTTATATATAATTTTCTCCTTCATTTTACCTACTTTTAAGTCTTTGAAATGTATCTTTAATGATAAATAATGCATAGTTTGTATAATTTTCAGGTGAAAGATAAATGTGAAAGATGATAAAAGGATTCAACCCAGCAAAAAGAGAATAAAATCAGTCCAGCCCGAATTGGGCTTGCTCTTGTTAGTGTGTTGCAGCCCAAGCCGATCCAACCGGAGCTTCAGCCCAAGCACCTAGCTCTTCCCCCCTTCTCTTCTCCATTCAAGCCACGGTTGGACCTTGCCTGTGGCCCAAACCCTAGTCCAACCACCTTGCTCTCTCACTCACTCCCTCTTCTCCCACAGCCCATGTGGGCCTCGTGAACCGCGGCCCAGCTCTGCCACCTAGAACCCAGCTTCTCTCTCTTCTCCTTTTCTTCTTCCACCTAGGCCTGGCCCAGCGCTTCTCTTATCTCCCTTTCACACTTCTTCTTTTCTTTTCCCTCACATCTCGGTTGGGCTTGTCTCTCAGCCCAGTAGCCAACTCACATCAGTCTACTACTTTTCTTATTTCCCACATGGCCAATTGTTAACCTAGTCAAAGCTAATTAAACTTGATTAATTTTAACTTAAGACTAGCCCTTTTTTCATGCAATGTAACAGCCAAATTAATTGAGAATTAATTATTTTCATTCATTTTTGGCACCAAGAGAGGGGGAATTTTCACTATAAAAAGGGGTCATGGGTTAGATTCATTAGACATTCATACACTCATCCATTCATTCAAGCATTCTACCATCCATCTTCTATTTTTCTTTAGAGAGTTGAGAGTATTTTGTAAGACAAAATCATTTGGGTTAAGGGGTTTGGAAGAAAATAAGCTTTGTTGGCTATTTTTCTCTTCTCTTCTTATCTCATTTGTGAGTCAAATTTGAGAGTGTGTACTTCATTAGTTTGTAATTGAGTACAAAAATTTGGACATAGGTAGTGAAATATACCAATTATCATGGTATTTTCACTAACTATGGTTGGCTAAACTACTCATTTCTAGGATTAGGATGGATCCCTGATAATAATATTATTTTTACTAATTTTTTTTGGGGTAATTTTTGTCTCTTTGATTGCATAATTTTGAGTGTAAACTTGATCTTAACCTACTTATGCATCCTAATACTATTGTTTAATCATGTTGTTTACAATAGTTTAATTTGCTATCTCAAATGAATATTAAACCTTGTAGGCTAACATGACATTATGCAAATATGCTTAAAATTATAATTGTTAAAATTAAATAATTTATGCTAGAAATTAGATGAGTTACATCTAAAAAGAATAATTCATACTAAACCACTAGATAAATAATTTTATTTGAGAATTATAATTCATCTTTTCAATTCATGACTTAATGCTTGTAGCTTAAGTTGCACAAGAGACAAATCAAATCCCCATTTGAATTGGCAATTCAATATTTGCATCAAATGTGAAATCCGAAATCCTAAAATATTCTCTCATCTGAATTCTCTCTACTTGACACTTTTACTCTTCTTTTTGCTTCTTTAATTATATCGATAACTCCTTATTCAACTTATTCTTTATAGTTGGAAGAGTTGAAATTAAAAATCAATATTGTTCCTCATGGGATCGACTCCCCTATACTCGCTTATCTACAATTAACCTTGTGCACTTGCAAGTAAAAAGGGTTTTAAAACAAAATATAAAATCCACAACAATCACTCATGAAGTATCCTCTAGAAGACATGCACGTTCGTTTGGTGTAGAACTGCGAAGAAGTAAAAGAATGAGGAAAGAAGCTAATTTTGGTCCAGATTTTATTACCGCATTTCTAGTTAAATATGGCATACTAAATGAGGATTTGAAGAAGATCCCAAAACATATAAAAAAGCCATGAAACCTATTGATGCTATTTTTTGGAAAGAAGCTATTGACAGTGAGTTGATTCTATATTAAGTAATCGTACATGGGCACTAACTGATCTTCCCTGAGGTTATAAACCTTTAGGGAGTAAATGGGTTTTAAGAAAAAGCTTAACGCTGATGGATCCATTGACAAATATAAAGCTCGCTTGGTGGTTAAAGGATTTAAATAAAGAAAAAACAATTGATTACTTTGATACGTATGCTCCCGTGTCTAAAATGGCCTCCATTACAGTATTGATTGCAATTGCTTCTATTCATGGCTTAATTGTCCATCAAATGGATATGAAAATTACATTTCTAAATGGGAATCTAGATGTAGAAATTTATATGGAACAACCTGAGGGATTTGTGGCATTGGGACAAGAGGGCAAGGTGTGTAAATAATAAAATTCTTGTATAGATTAAAACAGACCCCTAAACAGTGGTATGAAAAATTTGATACCATAATTACAGCATATGGGTTTAAGGCAAATGAAGGTGATACTTGCATATATTCTAAGCATGTTTCTAATGGTTGTGTTATTATACGCTCATATCACTACCAGAAAGCGGCCCAAATTTCGACCCTTACATACCGACCTTTATCGTTTGTGCCGATACTAATTGAGAAATCTTGACACTTTTCATGGTTGTTATAAATTTTCCGCAAGCGTACGATTTAACTGTTGTAGTACTTACAGGTGTCGTCCTCAAGGATGGTTGTGAAACTAGGTTACTAGCTTGATTACATTAGCAACTAAGGTGACCTAACACAAACAAAAGATTGCATACTAAAATTTAAAGCACTTCAGTTATAACAGAGAACAGAATGTAAGGCAAGACATTCAAAATCAGAACAGGCACGACAAGGAATCCAAAATCACTAATGTCCCTGCTCATTAGCTTAACCATGAATAAGCCCAAGCAACCAAAAGCTAGCAAAACTAAACCGACCAAAGTTGAATACGACCAGAATGGGGAAAAAGTCAAGAGACTGCCACTTCACCAAATAGAATTCCCAGTGTCCTTACTCGAACCAAAAATTAAAAACAGGGGAGGGGAATTTCGCATCCTAGGCCAAATAAATTCAACCCAGATTTCTAGAATTTAGAGTAAATAGAATTTCCAGCAACTAAAATTTCTAGCCAAGCTTAACAGTTTGCACGCCACAAGGGATTTTGGACAACCCAAAAATCATCGAACAATCCAAACATACACGCATAGAGGAGTCGAAACAGGGGAAAGGGGAAACCCAAAATCAATCCAAAAGTGCTGAAATCAACGCTGAAAATCATGAATGTCAACTCCAAAATGACAAAATCGAAGCCAAAGTACATGAATTTGAAGGCTAGGAACAAATCTGAAAGTCGTCATTCAAGCCAAAAGGCCCGAAAAATAGCCCTAATTTCCAAAAATGAACTCGAACATCATGCTAAATTTACTCAAGGCTGAAACGAAAACTAACTAAACCTTAAGAAAAACCTAATTGATACCTCCCTTATGGCCGGGCAACTCTCCATTTGTAGCCCTCGTGACCGCCTTCTGCCCTCCTCCATTCACTACTTCCTTTGTTCCCCTTGTAACCAATGCATTAAAGATGAAATCGATGATGGACTGGTAACCGTTGCAAGGAGGGAGATGAAGAAGCAATGGTGTGAGAGGGAGGGATTCATTTCGGGTGACTAGGTTAGAAGAAGAAGAAGGAACAAAAAAAAGGGGGGGGGGCTCGGGGTATCTGGGACCAAGAGCAAAAGAGGGAGGAGAAAGAAAGAAATGGGAGGGGGGAAGGCATGGCCGGGTCACGTGCGGCGCACGTGACTGGGCCCTTTTTTTTATTTTTGTCTTCTTTTTTTTTTGGGGTTTGTTCTTGTTATTGTTGCTTGGTTCGGGTTTGAATCAACTTGGCCCAGTTCTTCAATTTTCAGCCTTCCTTCATCTTTTTCGCGTCTTTTTCCCAAATTATTCAATACCTACAAAACAAAATAAAAGCAAATAAAAACCTAAAAATAACAATTATTTTGAGCATAAATTAGGTAGAAGGGTACTGTAGAAATAGCACATTTTTAGCGTCAACAAATACCCCCACATTAAAGTTTTGCTCGTCCTTGAGTAAAATGAAACGAAAAAGCCTAGAAAAACAGAAGAAAATCCTAAGTTACTTTCGTAGGAATTACGGTTGCACTTAGCATGTGCAACAAGCTTTTTAAACCCCTAGGTCACCTCTAGTGGACGAGTGAGGTCTCATGAGGGTTTATAGAAGATATACCCACAAAATGTATAAAAGAAAACATAAAAAGAAACTCGAAAATCTTTTTTTTTAAAAAAAAATAACATGTACAAAATCGGGAAAAGATATGTACACATTCTAATCAACTAAATCACCCATGTAGCAAAGATATTGGCATGCATATAAACAAAATGTACTCAGCAAGGCTCTCTACCCATGAATGACATTGACGCCCTAACGTTTCATCCCACTGTATATCGAGATTGGGAATCCATCCTATTGCTTGTGTGCATGTGTATCATCATCCTAGGGCTTAGGCTTGACCAGAATCACACTTGACTGACACAAATTACATTATTGACTGACTTAATAATATAGGAAGTAAGTTTTTCCAGTAGCAGTATTGCCTCAATGGGTAACACTCAGTAGCGCATGTCTCAAAGGGTTCCTTATCATTCCAAATTTATTCCATTTCTTTTCCTTCATTTTTTTTTGGGGTTAGTTTCTCTGTTTCTTCTTTTTTTTCATTTTTTTGCATGCATTTTTTTCCTCTCTTTTTTGTCTTTTTTTTTTCAATAGAACATCAAAGTAATTGTGTCAAAAAAAACAAGTGGGAGAGCCGATAATGGAAAACTAAGGCCTTAAGACAATGAAGATAAAATGAATAGGAATTGGATCACACGGCGATAATGAACAAATGGGGTTAGAATCAGGGCTAAGAATGACACATCGAGGATGGAGACCTAACATGCACATCATGCGTATATACAAGCTAAAAATCAAGTACAGGGGATTCAAGCTGATCAGAATAGTACAAAACTTCCCCAAAAATAAAACAAAAATCTTTTTGGGACTTTTCAAAATTTTCAAAGTGTATTTATTTTTTTTGGGGGGGGGAATTTCGAAAAATGGGCACCTAACCCCCACACCTAAACTCCACAATGTCCTCATTGTGGGAACTAAGGCGCTAAAAAGCAACACCAAAATCAAGACAAAACACAAATATAAACAAACTCACGGAACAAAACCAAAGAAAATCAAAGAAAATCAAAAACTCACAAAACAAAGTACAAAACAATCCTAGATATCCACAACTTACAAAGAGACACAAAACTTAATATAACCAAGCGTGATCACAGCCAACACGACTCAACAAATCCCAAATTTCTCCTCAAGAATGATCACCCATCACAACCACAATTCTAAATATCTACAACTAAGAAAAAGAAAAGAAACGAAAAAAGAAGAGGGAAGAGAAGAGAATGGAACGATCATACCAGGTCAGGTACAGAATTACACCTAAGCTAAAGCCTCCTGATATAACTAGAGGCTCATGGAGCGTCAGCCACTCCATCACAATGCATAAGCTGTTATTCAAATCAAAACCTATTAGTGCACGTAGCAGCTTATCATATAAACAAGACCAACTCTCAAGAAGATGGAAACAAGAAACAGCAACGAGGTGGAACAAGAAAGAGCACATCCACCATTGCAATTCAGCACAAGTAAGGACCTGTTTCAACTTGTCAAATCGGTGGGTCCAATTGGCAAAGAGGTAGACATACTCAAAAGTAGCCAGGAAGTGGGTCATCGGCCTAGAAATGTAATCATTATGAATGACCGGTCTAAGCAAATCAGAGGGTCCTAAGTCCACAAGTCCTTTAAGGTCAATATGTGTATGAGTCTTGTCTAAATCAAAATTTTCAGGGGCAACATTCGCAGACTCAACAAAGTCAGACTTGCAAGATTCAAAGTGCAGGTCAGCTTGGATTGGGTTAAAAGAAAAAGATTCATATTCAACATGCAGATCCACTTCCAACCCCCCATGGACATTGAAAGTGAATGAGTCATATTCAATAGAGAATGACTCATGAGGTATTAGAGGGTCAAAAGAGAATGATTCATATTCAATACAAAAACCCTCATCAAAACTTGCAGTAATATCAAGCCCATATGAAAAAGATTCATATTCCATAGACAGAATATCATCAACAAAGTCCAAAATGATGGGTTCAATGTCCTTTTCACGTGACTCATGTGAAATAGCATTTGAGTCATCTAAATCATGAAGCTCAACTACAGATGGGATGCTCATATCTAACTCACCAGTATGCTCAGATTCCTGACCCTCCTCAGACTCAGAAGATTCATCAAAAATAGTGAGCGGGTCGGCATAAACTAGGATGTTTTCAATGATATCCTTGTGGGAGTTAGTGTGGAGTGCACGGTCGGAAGATAGAGACATAGGGAGATCATCCTTTTGTCCTAGACTAGGCAAAGACAGATCATCATTCAAGCTAGACCTAGAATGATAAGAAGGCTCAAAATTCTCATAAAGACTAACTTCAGGTTTAGAAGATTGTAAACTAGAGTCAGGCTGATTATAATTCTCTCTACTTTGGGTAACACCGTGAGAATATTCAGTAATTTGCACTTTTATGGTCTCTACCATTTTAGTAGTCAATTCATTAATTCTCTTCTCAACACTAGCACGTTGAGCATCAAAATAGTCACGACATGGATAAGAACAAACATCATGAGCAGAATATTCATAATAATCGCACCAAATAAGAGGCACAGAAGCATAAGAGGAGTCATACGAATCTATAAAATGACCTCGAGAGCAAGGATTAGCATAAAAAGCAGACTCAGCATGAGTTGGGTACTTTAAGTTCATTTTAGCTTGTTCAAACTCATAAGTATCCCAAGCTAACCTTTTAAAGAAATTCCAAACCTCATCTTGAGATCTAGACAACAATCCCAGCAAACCCCCTAAGCACATGGACTCAACAAGACCCCTAAATTCTGCATTTAGACCCAAAACAATGACCTCACAAATTTTTCATTTCTCAAAAGGTTGATTCAACTTGGTATGGTAATCGTTAAGTCTAGACAAATAACGCCAGAAAGATTCATACTCATATTATGAGAATTTAAACACTGGCATTCTTGAATTCTCTTTTTTTTTTTGAATGTCAGAAAAATGATTCTAGGACACTAATAACAAAAACAAGAGACTGAAAGAATCAAGTTAAGCACACAAAATAAACCAACAAAAATAAAACAAGATTACCAAAAGAAAAAGACCAAAACGACAAAGCATAAACACTAAGCATGAGCATCATTTTTTTTTTTAAGGATAACAAAAATAGAAAATAGAAAATAAACTAAAACAAAAATAGAAAATAAACTAAAACCCTAAACAAGCAAAGACTAACCAGAAAGTTACTTTGTTTTTTTTTCTGCACAAAAATCAAATTGGTCAGAACTGCAAAAATCACACCAGAGTGATTTCTAAAAATTGAAATGAAACTAATCTAAACAATAAGAATCAAAACATGAACTTGCTTCAACGATCGAAAATAATCTAAATGAAATTACTAAAACAAAATAAAAACCCAAAGAAACCTACTAAAACAAAAATAAAACTAAAACGAAATTGACGCAAATGACTCGAATAACTAAAATACGACTCGAAGCAACCTAATCTCACAACGCCATCCCCGGCAACGGCGCCAAAACTTGATGTAAATTTTCCACAAGCATACGGTTTAACCGTTGTAGTACTTATGGGTGTCGTCCTCAGGGATGGTTGTGAAACTAGGTTACTAGCTTGACTACATTAGCAACTAAGGTGACCTGACACAAACAAAAGATTGCATACTAAAATTTAAAGCACTTCAGTCATAACAGAGAACAGAAGAAGAGGAAACCAGAGCCCAAACACTGAACCCAAATTCATATCGTAAACCCAGAAACAGAATGTAAGGCAAGACATTCGAAATCAGAACAGGCACGACAAGGAACCCAAAATCACTAACGTCCCTGCTCATTAGCTTAACCATGAATCAGCCCAAGCAACCAAAAGCTAGCGAGACTAAACCGACTAAAGTTGAATACGACCAGAATGGGGAAAAAGTCAAGAGACTGCAACTTCACCAAACAGAATTCCGAGTGTCCTTACTCGAACCAAAAATTAAAAACAGGGGAGGGGAATTTCGCATCCCAGGCCAAACAAATTCAACCCAGATTTCTAGAATTTAGAGTAAACAGAATTTCCAGCAACTAAAATTTCTAGCCAAGCTTAACAGTTTGCACGCCACAAGGGATTTTGGATAACCCAAAAATCATCGAACAATCCAAGCATACACGCACAGAGGAGTCGAAACAGGGGAAAGGGGAAACCCAAAATCAATCCAAAAGTGCCAAAATCAAGGCTGAAAATCATGGATGTCAACTCCAAAATGACAAAATCGAAGCCAAAGTACATGAATTTGAAGGCTAGGAACAAATCTGAAAGTGAAAATTCAAGCCAAGAGGCCCAAAAACTAGCCCTAATTTCTAAAATTGAACTCGAACATCACACTAAATTTACTCAAGGCTGAAACGAAAACTAACTAAACCTTAAGAAAAACCTAATTGATACCTCCCTTATGGCTGAACAACTCTCCATTTGTAGCCCTCGTGACTGCCTTCTGCCCTCCTCCAGTCACTACTTCCTTTTTCCCCTTGTAACCGATGCATTGAAGATGAAACTGATGATGGACTGGTAACCGTTGCAAGGAGGAAGATGAAGAAGCAATGGTGTGAGAAGAGGGGATTCATTTCAGGTGTCTAGGTTAGAAGAAGAAGAAGGAACAAAAAAAGGGGGGGCTCGGGGTATATGGGACCAAGAGCAAAAGAGGGAGGAGAGAGAAAGAAATGGGAGGGGGGAAGGCATGGCCGGGTCACATGCCGTGCACGTGACTGGGCCGTTTTTTTTAAAATTTTTGTCTTCTTTTGTTATTTTTTTTGGGTTTGTTTTTGTTATTGTTGCTTGGTTCGGGTTTGAATCAACTTGGCCCAGTTCTTCAATTTTCAGCCTTCCTTCATCTTTTTCGTGTCTTTTTCCCAAATTATTCAACACCTACTAAACAAAATAAAATCAAATAAACACCTAAAAATAATAATTATTTCAAGCATAAATTAGGTAGAAAGGTACTGTAGAAATAGCACATTTTTAGCGTCAACAATGGTCAAAGTTGTCGCAGCCATTAAAAGGGTCGAGATAAATCTCATCGGAACCAGTGCCCAAATTTTATAGAGTCCCCTAAATTAAACAAAAAATCAGAATTACCGGGTGGGTTTCCAAACCCACGATTTCTTTTTACCTTCAACATATCGAAAGCCATTTTGCATTTGCCCAGAACATTCACCCAGAACAGATCGAAACTCATGCACGAACCCTAGCCTATCTACCTCCTAGATCAATTTTGCGTTTGCCCAAAAACTAGAACCCTAACTCCAGCTCTCTATCAATTGCGCCCAGAACCGCGAGTCTCGATTAATTTCATGCAGAACCGTGAGCTACAATCTGTCATGGAACTCAATTTCTCTTTTTTGGCCGGTAATTTGCTCAACTTCAACGCGTGCCTATGAATTTGTTGAGGTTTGTGGCTTTTTTTTTTTTTTGAAATTTTGGGTTTATGGAACGGTTTTTGGTGTTGATTGTGTGTTCTTTTAATTTCTACAATCGGATGGTAACAAGGGGATGGTTGATGGTCTATTAGGGTTCTGCTGAAGTGCCCTACCTCAATGGAGAAATTGAAGCCTACTAAGAGCAAGGGATTGACGCTGACACAAGGTGAGTAGGAATTTCTTTGCTCAGTCTGTGTGTATGCCTCCTTCTACACAAGTTACTTATGTTCTTCTGAAGTTACCCTTTGAGCAGCTTGGCATTTTCATGCTTCGAGGTTGTACTGGTAGAATTGTTGTTATCACATATTCCTCCATTGTAATTCCAACAATAATTGGTTCATCAATATAATGGAAAAATGATTCTTTTCTGGTTCATATTTACTGCATTTTCCAATTTGTTAGAATGCTCAGCCTGCTCACATGCGTTCAACAATTACGTTGCTCAAACCTCTGACATCTTGATAGTCAATTTGGTAATTTAAATATGTCGTCAGTGGTGTTGACATGCTGTGTTGAGAATAGAGATACAATGGTATGATTGTGTATTTATAACTTGTAATTAGTGAGATTAACAAAAATTAAAGATCATATATTGTGTTCATGTTATAAATAAGATACTAGGCCGTAAAAAAACTAAGTGAAACTATGTTTTATTTGGTGATGGTATATCCATGAACCTATAGAAATTGTTGCAAATTGATTTATTTTATTTGTTCTTTAGGACTCATAACATTACATTTTAGATGTGAGGTTTTCATCTGTTGCCTAGCACTTAGGCAACTTTCAATCCTGGCCCTTGATGTTGAATGTTAGCCACGTTCCTTCAAAGCCCTTAATAATGATTTTAGTGTAATTGAAATTTACTTCATTTGATTTGGAAAATTTATCCTCCGTTAGCTTTTGTTCATAGTGACATCTTTTCGTTCGAGAAAGCGATTTGAATTCCCTTGATAAATCTCATATCACAAAACAAATTGACGTAAGACTCACATTAGTAACATTGAGTTTCTACTCACTAGGGACCTAATTAAGATTAGGCTAGTTCAGAATATCTTCTCAATAAGTATATGCTAAAGAAACATATTTTGTAAAGATAGTTACTTAATGGTTTGTCAAGTTATCTCATAGAAAATAAATGCTACTTACATTCCTTTGTAATATCCATTTCATTAAAGTGCCTTTTGGCCTTAGTTAATTATACATTGTCTTGTCAACATTTAGGTTAATATTTAACCTACTACTTGGATTTTTCCTAACATTCATCTCATTTGTTGCAATGTATGTATTAGTCAAACTTTAAGTGCGAATCTGATCCTTTAGGCTTGAGTCTCTTATGGATGTCTCATGCTTGTTTTAAAACTTTATATTTTCAATGTTTGACTTTACATTCCTTTGCATCTAAAGCGAGAATCATACCGTTAGACCAAATGCCCACGTTTTGTTCTTGATCAATGCTGTTATTCTTCTTGTGCATCAGTTTTGCATTTCCTTCCATTCTTTTTAGCTCTTATTCTGACGTATCTTGATTTCTGACTGTGCTCCTGAACCACAACTGCACTTGCAGCAAAAATAATGTGGTTCTAGCGTCCTAGATGAATGCCTTTATTTTGTTGTTATCATTTTGTTTGTCTCAATTATATATTGGTCAAACTTTAAGCCCCAATGTGATCCTTTATGCTTCAGTCGTGTGGATGTCTGATGCTTCTTGTAATAGATTATATCTCCATTCTTGG
Source organism: Carnegiea gigantea (assembly GCA_029747015.1). NCBI lineage: Eukaryota > Viridiplantae > Streptophyta > Magnoliopsida > Caryophyllales > Cactaceae > Carnegiea > Carnegiea gigantea. Next base: position 126,956 of record JAKOGI010001353.1, read on the forward strand.
ACTGTTGTTGCAGAGTAGTTTTTTAGTTTGCAAAAGAGAAAATGTGACATAGCAGACACAATATTTCAAGACTTTCACTCGGGACCTCTTGCACCCAAAGCGAGAAGCATACCAATAATCCAAATGCCCTATTTTTCTTAGTCAACTATATTGTTAGAACTTGTCCTTCGGTTTGGCTGTTTCTTTCCAATCTTTCTAGTTGTGATGGAAATGTCTGTGGATTTTTGAGCATGCTCCTTTAGCCAAAATACTCTTGCAGTTTTAAATGAACACCTTGATTTTCTTGTTATCATCTATTTCTCAGGCTCTTTTGGTTTAACTTCAAGTGAACATTTGATGATGTGGGCTTGATGATTTGAATCTCTGATGCATCTTGTGATATTTTATAAATTTGTGGTTTGGCTTTTGTGGTAGAATGGTTTTTGAGTTTGCCAAAGAGAATGTTAGATGTTGCCGACAGGGCACCCTAATAATTAATTAAACTCAGGCTGGGATCTTCCTATGGGCTTTGGATCTTCTGTATCGAGCATCTCGTAAGCATAATTTAGACTTTATAGCACAATAGGTTTGGGGTTAGCCAAAGAATTTGCTAGATAATTCTGAAGGGCCATTCCAATTGAACGCAAGGCTTCTTGCACCTAAAGCGAGAATCATTCCAAAGGCAAAATGCCCTTCTTGTTTCACATTCAGTTTTAATTCTTCTAATGTTAGTTCTATCTCTTATCAGCCCTTCTTGCGTAACCTGATTGTCCTTGAATTTTTAGGGCTGCTCCTTAAATAATATTTGTTTTATTATCATAAAATAAAGTGTATAAGATATTGTATTAAATTATTTTATGTTTGTAGAATTGGACTCAAGTTGGATTGAATTACCAAATGATCATCCTGATTATCTTGATGGTGCTGTCATATTTGTTAAGCTTGCTAAGGAAAATCTCGTAGAAGGAAGAACTCGATGTCCATGTAGGAGATGCAAAGTGGATAAATGGTTACCTATAGAAGAAGTGGAGCAACATATTCTATTCAAAGGTTTCTATAAGGAGTATAAACATTTTATTTTTCATGGCAAAGGGGACATTCTTGATAATGTAAAATATAGAGGAAGCACAAGTTGAGAAACAAATATTGACCCGCCAAATTTCACTAGTGGAGATGATGTGGAAGGTTTATTGAGAGCAGCTTTTGGAGTTGATATACCTAGGTGTAAGGATGACATTCTTCATGATATGGTTGATGAGCCACTTGATGAAGGAGTTGAACCTTTTGACATCTATGGTGACCAAATTTTCTCGGATTAATTTTACGAATCAGCAAATCCTCCATTGGATGATGAAGAAAAAGTGAAGTATGAGAGGCTACTGGATGCGTCCAATAAGGCACTTTATGATGGGTGTACTACCTTTTCAAAATTATCTTTCCTCCTACGCTTGTTTCATATGAAATGTATGTTTCATTGGTTAGCTGAGTCTTTCATAATGTTGATGAAACTTTTAGGAGATGCATTCCCTCAAATCATAGAGTTTCCCTCCTTTTATTATGAAGCTAAGAAAATGATCAATAACTTGGGCTTTAGATATGAAAAGATTGATGCTTGTCTTAATGATTGCATTCTATATTGGGGTGAGTTATTAGAAAAAGATAGTTGCCATGTTTGTGGTGTTTCAAGATGGAAGACAGTAAAAGGCAAGGAAGGTAAGACATGTGAAGGAAGTTCAAATGCTAAGGTAGGAGAGCCGGCTAAGGTGATTGCGTTACTTCCCTCTAATCCCTAGATTAAGGAGGATGTACATGTCATCTAAGTCATCTGAACAAATGACATGGCACGACAGGGATCGTGTGAAAGATGGAAAGATAAGACATGCAGCTGATGCTATTGTATGGAAGGAATTTGATGCCTTATATCCTGACTTTGCTTCTGATCTCCACAATGTTAGACTTGCCCTCGCTAGTGATGGCTTTAATCCATTTCATCTTATGAATACAACCTACAGTACATGGCCTGTAGTGTTAATCCCTTATAATTTGCCTCCATGGGTATATATGAAGCCATCATTATTTATTCTTTCACTGATTATTCCTGGAAAATCAAGTCCTGGAATCAATATTGATGTATACTTGTAACCACTAATACATGAGTTGAAATTGCTGTGGGATGGTGTTGTTGTTTTTGATGCTTATAGCGATGAATACTTCAATATGCGAGCAGTTCTAAGATGCACCATCAATGATTTTTCTGCTTACGCTATGTTGTCGGGTTGGAGCGCCAAGGCCTATAAAGCATGTCCTTCATGTGCTAATTCCATGCATTCATATATGTTTGGTGTAAAATTTGTTACTTAGGCCATCGAAGATGGCTACCTCGTAATCATCCTTATCGTTTCTAGAGCCATTTATTTGATGGGATAGAGGAATTTAGGGATACCCCAGTTATTTTAGATGGGATTGAAATTTCAGTGCAACAAGATGGAGTCGATTATGTGTATGGAAAGTCTAAAAAGGCTTCAAAAAAGAAGAGAGGAAGACGACAGGCAGGTACATTTACTTGTGAAATTGAGGATGATTGTGATAAGGACTATGATGATGATGCGACCGATGATGTCCTTTAGACTAAAAGAAATATATTTTTTGAGTTACCCTACTAGAAGGTTAATCGATTAAGACACAATTTAGATGTCATGCACATTGAGAATAATGTGTCTGATAATTTATTAGGAATCCTTTTGAATGTGGATAAGAAAACTAGAGATGACACGAATGCAAGAAAAGCGCTTGAAGAGATAGGGATAAAGCCTCACCTTTGGCTTCAACCTCGACCTAGTCGAGATCTAGTTATGCCTCCAGCTCCATATTCCATGTCTTTGGAGGAGAAAGAAAGATTCTTAAAAGTTCTACAAAAGCTTAGAGTTCCGGACGGATATAGGTCTAACATCTCAAGATGTGTTAATTTGAAACAGCGAAAACTCTTAAATCTTAAGAGTCATGGCAATCATGTTTTAATGCAAGATATTCTTCCTGTAGCTTTACGAGCATCACATGCCACGGAAGTGATTGACCTACTCTCTGATCTGTGTTCATTTTTCAAATATGTGTGCTTACCTACCCTTGACGTGGATGAACTGGAGCACGTTCAATCGAGGCTTATTCTTACTCTTTGTGAGCTGGTAAAAGAATTTCCTCCAACTTTTTTCACGGTCATGGTCCATCTCATAATTCATTTGGTAGATGAAGTTAAACTTGGCGATCCCGTTCATGATAGATGGATGTACCCTATTGAAAGGTGACAATTTTAAATACTCTTTTTTTTTCTCTCTCTTTTTTATTAATATTTTATTGTATTATTTATTAGAACTTCTTAAAAAAGGTACTTGGCCCATTTGAAATCTCATGTCACTAATAAAGCCCAGCCTGAAGGATCCATGGCTGAAGGGTACATTCTTGAGGAGACTATTGCCTTTTGTTCAAACTTTTTGGAAGGGGTTGGGACTATATTTTGCAGGAGCAAGAGGAATGATGATCATAATGTTAATATGAGTACCTACTTGTTTAACTCTGGTGGCCAAGTGGTTGGGATGCAGAGGACTTGTCGTCTTGATGACAAGAGCTTAGGGCAGGCACATCCCTATGTACTGCTTCATTCAGATGATATGAAAGAACTCATTGAGTAAGTGTCATCTATGCACCATGATGCTCCACTAATTAGGTTTTCATGTTTGGTGATGAAATTAAATGAGGAAACCCCTTTTGCTAATTATCTTAGGGAATTCTTAAATGAAAGGGAAGCCTCTAATCAATGTTCTTCAGTAACTGCGAATGAAACTCTTCGAAGTGATTCGATAATTAATGAATTGGATGGATGGCTGCAAAATCAGGTTATCTTTCTATCTTCAAGAATGTATGCCATGAATTTGTGTATATGGTGTGCTTGTGTAACTACTTTTATATAACTAAATGTTTTCGTATTATAGGTGGAGTACATTGATGTGAGCATGCCAGAAGGAGAGTTGAGAAAAGCTTTAGCCGGTGGTTTAAACCCTATAGCTAAAAGCGTTAAAAGCTTCATAGTTAATGGCTACAAATTCCAAACAGTACATCGTGAGTGTTACCGAAAGACACAAAATTCGGGGGTTATGGTGGAAGCTGATGGCCAAGCTTACTATGGAAGACTGACGAACATCTATGAATTAGATTATTATGGGGCATATAAAGTTGTGGTTTTCTTGTGATTGGGTAGACATAAATAGGGGTTTGAAAACTTTTAGAAATGGCCATGCTTGTGTGAACTTCTCAAAGCTCATTCATACCGGTCGATATTTACATGATGATCCATTTGTCTTCCCATCTCAAGCAAAGCAAGTTTTCTACGTTGAAGATGAGAAACAAAAAGGATGGTTACATGTTATTAAAACCAAGCCTAGAGACATTTTTGATTTAGATGAGGATGTGTCGTAGGCTTTTTAGTGTGTAGTATATGATTATTATGTGTCAAGCATTATTTCGGTATGGAACAATGTTATCTCATTGCTATTTTATTGTTGGATTACTTATCTATCTTTTGTGTTTCCCATGTTTGATAAGTGTAGTTACTTATTCTTAATATTATATCTAAGTCCATGGCTTGAGTTAAGTTGGTTTTATCAACTGTTGGATATTGTAATATTATGCTTGATATTAAATCAGGTACTATTACATCTATTGCTATGAATTGACATTACATATGTAGTTAATGACTTGAATTTACATGTGTAGTTATCCACAGTTGGTTTTATCAACTAATGTACCTCATGTCACTGATCCAGGTAAATGTCTTTATAACTCTTATTGTCAGGTGTTGAGTACAAAGTGAGGCATAAAAGATGAGTTACAGGAGCAAAAGAACACTCAATGTACTGGCTGCCAAATCATCCACAGCAGCACAATCACTTGATCACCTTAGCTCCAGTGCTGCAACAGCACAACCTGCTTCCTCCTTGAAAGCATCAGAATCGCTAGTGCAGCAGCAACCACCTGTATTATGCCTGACTTCTAGTGGAGCCCTACGGCCACCCACACAGCCCCTTTGGCCACCCACTGCTGTGGCTGGAACATCAGCAGAAGTTCCTGGACGTTTTGGACAAAAACTTCCTCCACCTGGCATTAGAGCTGGAGCTTCAAAACTAATTGTGCAGCAGCAACCAGTTGGGCTAAGTAGATCTATTGGAGCACCAAAACCACTTCCACAGCAGCTTCTTCAGCCTACTCCATCAAGTGGAGCATCGTAATTGCCTTTGCAACCATCTGTCAAAAGATCTGTTCATCATGCAACATCAACTCAAGCTTCAATTGAAGCGCCACGACGATCTGGGCAACTACCTCCCCCACCTCGTACATCTACTAAAGCTTCAAAACAAATAGGTCAGCAGTTGACTAGATCTACTTAAGGATCAAAACTAATTATGCAGCAGCTTGTTCAGCCTACCTTTTTAAATGGAGGATCAAGTGTGTTTACTCTATCAGTTAATCGGAACATATTTTTGAGAGGTTTTCACTGATTTAGCTTTCTTTGAATTTAATATTCTGGTATTTGTCTCACTATTATATGTGCATTGTTTTTGCTTTTAGCATCTCAGCCATCCCTCCAGCCGCAACCTACTGCCTCTATTGCTGCATTACGGCCTATATATATGCCCACTTCCCTAACTGGAGCAGCACAGCCCCTGATTCGCCCATCTACGATAAGATTTGGTCCTTTTCAGCTGTCCTTTGCTATTAGAAGATCAAATCCACCTTGTCAGCCCCACTCTCTTGTTGAAACTTCATAAGTAAATCCCTCAACTACAGGATCGAAGCGACCTTGTTAGCCCCCTTCTATTGTTGGAACTTCCCAAGTAAATCCCTCAACTAGGTCAATATCGTTACACAATCAATCCCACTCGACTACTGTTAAAGTTGCTAGAGGTGCGGCAGAATAAAAAGTGCATCAAAAAACAGGCTCTACTAGCCAAGCAAGTAGAGAATCTCCCTCAAATTACAATAATGATCATGAAGACTTAGCAAGGAGTTCTCGAAGTCAGTTTAATGATAAAGGAAAGGGTCATGTTGGAGGGAAACAAAAGAAGTCATCTATATCCAAAAGCACCAGATCTTCTCAATCATCTTGGAAAGATAACATATAGTTCGATGCAAAAGAAGAAGTCCTGACCATTGGTAAACAATATTTTTGCTTTGTTGAACATATATTCAAACTGTCTTTTGGCCTGCTAATCAAAACTGTTTTTGAAAGATATTTTCAACCTATTTTTTTAGCATGTAAATCAAAACTATTTTTAAAAATATTTTCTGACTATTATTAGCCTGGCTAATCAAAACACCCCTTCCTAGCTTTGGACTGTTAGTTTCAGTTAGTCACTGTCATAATTGATGCCTTCTAAATTATATTCTTTTTAACAGATGATCAAGGGAATGAGGAGGTGATAAAAGGATCAATTCTACCTCGAGATGTTATGAATTACAAGTAAGGGGTGAGATTTTGTGTGGCATTTAACAAGTACAACCAACCTATTAGAAAGGGAGGCTACATTTTCGTGAGGTTTCTTGGCTACATTGCAAGGTTAGAGAGATTTTGCCCTATTAGGACAATTAGCTGGCAAAAATTGAACAAAACATATAAAGCCGATATAATTGAAATGGTTCAAGTAATTATTTTTTTAATCTAATTTAAACATCTATCTATCTAAAGTTTAGAGTGGTCAAGTTCATTCATTCTGAATTTATAACTTATAAATGATGTATAGTCCAAATTCATTTATCCAGCAGATAAGGGCTTCGATAAACGTGTCCTTAAACATGTTGCTAAGCATTTCAAGCAGTATAAACATGGTTTGAAGAGAGACTACTTCAAACCTGAAGAGAAAACAAGAGAGGACATGCATGAGATTGTTCTCAAAGAGCATTCTCATGATGGGTGGATGCGATTGGTTGACTATTGGTGTTCAAAACAACATGAGGTATATATATCTAACAACAATTATGATTACAGAATTGCTTACACCTTGAACCTCCATATTTACTTAATTTTTTTCCCTTTAACCTCCATTTTTGCTTATTTTAATTTATGTATATGTATTGGTATCTACTAATTTGTTTTAATCTATGTATATCTACTAATTCATTTTCCTCAAACTAGCATTTTTGCTTATTTTAATTGTTCAAAACAGCATTTTTGCTTATTTTAATGGTTCAAAACAGCATTATTCCTCAAAACAGAATTGTTCAAAACAACATTTTTGCTTATTTTAATTTATGTATATCTACTAATTCGTTTTCCTCAAAGGCATGTAGCAATGAATATATGTATATGTCTTGATTCTATGATGACAGTTTGTATTCTATATATCCTTGAGCTCAAAAGTGTGACCACTAGAATATATATATACATGAGCTTAAGGCAGGCGCAACCCTCTGTCCGTGCTTCTTTCTCCTTCTATTCATGAGCTATTTTTTTCTTTGAACTCCATATCGATCTGCTTATTTTTTTCCTTGGATTGAGCGTTACACTTACAGAATTGCTTAAACCTTGAAGCTATTTTCTTAATCTACTGACATTGGCTGAAATAGGTCGAGATGCACGAGCTTCACAAACTCATTATCAAACAACTGGTTCTACCAGTTATGCAGAAAAGCGAGCTGACTTTGTGTGTTTTCTTTGCTTTTTTTGGAGCAATTTATATCCTATTACTACTCTGATCTAGACTTGAGCAACTGTTGCAAGAATGTCGAAATTTCCTCTCATTTTTACTATGTTAAAATGGGACAATCTATATAATGTATTAATGTAGACTTTATCATGAGATTTGTAATTATAGGTGGAAGCTCATGGAAGAGATCCAACACACTTGGAGTTCTTTGTAGCTAATACGGCAACTGAAGGTTTTCTGGTATATGTTCTTATTCTACTATTTGTCGTTTTTAGTTTTCTATTTTTGTGGTCCAATTATGACACTTATTCTATTTCCTCTTAAATTGTACTAGAATGAAGTGACTTCAAAAGTTCAAGAGCAACTTCTTACCTCTTCCCCCTCAAAAACTCAAGTTGAAATTGAAAACGAAATGTCCGATGAGCTTATGTATGAAGAAGAAAATCCCAAGCAACCGATCGGTTTTGGCTTTAACATAGATCGAAGTGACGTCTTTGGTGTAAATGTTGTCCTTAGGAAAAGAGGTTACACCTTCCCTGACAACAATATGGAACTCAAGCGTGTGAAAGAGGAATCAACATTACAGAAGGCCATGTTCTTACTTATGCTGAAGGCGGTGCGTAATGAAGAAATTATAGATGAATTCCTAGATGCTACTGAGGCTGCCTTATATATGGCTGGTGATCAGGTTAGTCTTTCAAATGCTAATGTTTTATACTTATTTTTTCTGTTGGGGGGTGCATTGGTCAACAACTATTATTTATGACTGGAGCTAGAGTAATACGTACTGATGCATGGTTTTGCAATTTCACAACAATGGTTCTGCCAGTTATATTGAGATTAGGGTTACTTTATATTTTGATGATTGCCTTGAGCTAATGTCAGCAATTTTTGAATCGATCATTGCGAGTGTTTGTTGTTTTGGTGTATTTTGCTCATGTTGATTATGGTTTTATTGTATTTTAGTAGCGTGAATGGAAAGATGTTCAAGACTGGTATACTTTATGCCTACTACTTAACCAGGTACTAAGCCTGGAAGATACCCTGCTTACATATAGGAGTGTATTATATCAAGACTGGTATGCCCATGGTCTTCTTTGTGTATTCATTGAAACAACCTAATCCGAAAGTACTGAAAGTGCAATGAGATAGAATTTGAAATTTATTGCTAAGTTTAGTTTTGCACTTTAAGGGATATTTGAAGGGGTAAAAAAGATCGATAAGGTACAGACAGTTTGATCCTTGTTCTTTTCTAGTTCCGATATGTAGTGGGTTCCAACATATGTTAGTACTTTGTCCACTTGTCAGGGAAAACAGATTTGAGATTAAGCATGTTTTTCAATCCGTTGCAACGAAATGCAATATATCTTGAGCTCTGGATAGTATTTGCAGCGTAAACCTCTTTAAAATGTTGAAAAATTGATGTGCACACATGAAAACACCAAATTAATTACAATGCTTGAGTTTAGGAGTCTGACTAACAGTATGGTCCTGTTTAACACTAAAAATAGCCTTATTGATCTTTTTTACCCCTTCGAATATCCCTTAAAGTGCAAAACTGAACTTAGCGATAAATTTCAAATTCTATCTCATCGCACTTTCAGTACTTTCGGATTAGGTTGTTTCAATGAATACCCAAGGAAGGCCATTGAAACTAGTCATGTTTAACGGTGCATATATAAGCCTGAATGGAGTGTGGTTTTGTGAATTATGGTTGCTCTCTGCATACCGAGGAACATATGCATAGGACTATAGTGTATTCAACCTATTACCACTGATTCTCGGTCGCTCGGAGCCCAAGAAAGTACAAACTACCTGCTATTTATCCTATATCAAAGACCTATTAATTCGTTGCAAGGGACGGATGTGATGCTTTGAACCTCTCATCCCCCTCCAGGGTATGTTTCCTTTATATACTTTCACAATTTTCATTGGTATGGTCATGTCCATCTGATGCTTTCACAGTTTCAATTGGATACATTCATATCCATGTTGGGGCATTTTAGTAGCGAGTACCTATTGCACATTTTAGATTTTGCACTCTACCATTTTGGGAAATTTTGTTCATCTATACTCTTAAAACATGTGATCAAAATGTCTATAGTCCAATTCCTATGATGTATTTGATGTGGATACTGATGGTGAATGAAGAATTCGAGTAGTATTTTGCATTCTATCCCATACTTATGCAAGGGCCTAAACTGGACAGCCCCTGAACTAGAGAGTGGGTTTTGTTGTTCTTCGGTGCCTCTTTTCATCTTTTAACTTTTTGCTATTATTTTCTTGGGCCACATAAGCTTAAGGCATGGTATTTACCACTGTAATAATATGGGCAATACTTTCTTTTGAAATGAATACGGTGACAAGAGTTTTAATGGGGTTATGCAAGTAGTGATGGCACCAGCAACGAAGTTGTTTCTGTTCCAGTCAGGTCTGAAAAACAAAAGCAAGTTGGGCCGTATAAGCGATTTCCCCATCAATGAGGGCTAAAGGATAGCTTTACAAATAATTGATTATGAGGACATATTAGATCCACATGAGACTGACAACTACTTGCTACAGAGAAACGAACTGATGCCCTTGTGTTACTTGTCTAGTTACTAATTCCCTGTTTCCATCATTAAATGTTGAAGACTTTGAATGACTTCTCCCAAAGTTGACTATTTGCACACCTTTCTTCCAGGTTCTAAAATAATCAAGTGGAAATGACCTTAGCAATGAATCGAGGCACACTGGACCTTCAACCTCAGCCTCACAAGTTAATTATCTAGCTGATGTGTGCTTGTTCAAGACTTCCAATGACTGGACACATTGGCAAACTAATTTGGGAATCTTGAATCATTCCAAATTTAGTCCTTTAGACTTTTGGTTTTTTGGTTCTGTTGTATGCATATTTATCACTTCGATTTGTGACAGAGCTTTTGTCATGGGACTCTAATTAATTTCCTATAGCTAGCTTTTGTCAAATTTGGTGACTTTTGAATTGGATCAGCCTATCAGGCCACTTAACTTTGAATTCAAGGAATTATATACATACTTTTTAATGATCCTAGTTGAAGTATGAATCTGTTGTTAATCTTTAATTTGTTACGTACGTACATTGCTATCTTATTCATTTCTATTTAATTTATGTTATATATATATATATATATATATATATATATATATATATATATATATATATATAAACGTATACACCCACACTAAACAACATATATATTATATGTTCCCTGGTAATTTTGATTTATATATAGGCAAAAAATAATTTTCATCTCGACCCTTTTATGAGCTGCCATAAATTCCGCTAAATGGTTTCCAAACTCCCGCTAAAACAAACACAGTCCATAAAGAGGGTCGAAATATTAACACGGGCGTCCACGAAAAGGGTCGCGATTTTCGTATATTTCAACCAAAAAAAGGTTCGAAAAATCTCGGCCTTGAATACCTCAACCCTTTTTGAAAGCGTCGACTGAAAATATAACGACCCCATGTACGCATCTAAATAAAGGCAAAATAGGGTCGCAAAATGCCCCTTTTTCTAGTAGTGTATGTTGATGATATGCTTATATTTGGCATGAATATGGATATAGTAAATGATACTAAAAGTTTTCTGAGTACAGGATTTGAAATGAAAAATATGGGCGAAGCTGATGTTATCTTAGGAGTCAAAATTAAGAGGACCCAAGATGGAATTACTCTAAACCAGTCTCATTATATTGACAAAATATTTAAAAAGTTTGATTCATTTGATGTTGATCCTATGAGTACACTTTATGATGCTAGTATGCATTTGGTAAACAATAAAGGTGTTCCTCTGTGCTAAATGGAATATGCAAAAATAATTGGCAGTGTCATGTTTTTAATAAATTATACAAGGCTTGATATTACATATGCTATAAGCAGACTAGGAGATACACTCATAACCCTAGTGATAGTCATTGGATTATGTTAAAATGCTTACTTAAATGTTTGAAATGTACTATTGATTGGGGTTACATTATGAAAAATTTTATGCTATATTGGAAGGATACAGCAATGCCAATTGGTTATCTAATAATGATGAAATTAATTCCACTAGTGGTTATGTGTTTACACTAGGTGGAGGCGCTATATCTTGGAAATATGCTGAACAGTCATGTATTGCTATGTCGACTATTGAATTTGAGTTTATTGCTCTTGAATTGGCAGGCCGTGAGGCTGAATGCCTGAAACGTAGAGTAACGGATCACGGCTCCTTCGATTGCACTGCATTGTGATAATATGGTAGTAATTTTAGTTACAATAAGCAAGGCCTTCCATAGAAAGAGAACGCATATGTGATTGAGACACAGAGTAGTGAAGGAGCTACTAGAAAGTGGAGTGATATCACTGGACTTTGTGAAGTTCAAAAAAAATATTGCAGTCTGCTAACGAAAGGCTTGTCTAGAAAAATAGTCTTTGACATATCGAGGGGGATGGGATTGAGACCTATTGAGGAATTGTAATGACGCATCCCTACTTCGCTAAAAGGGAAGTCCAAAGGGTAATAACGAAGTCATTACTGAATTCCAAGAACACTACATGGTATTCGTCCCTATGGTGTATGTGAGTTGTAGTGCTTTGCTATTATTGGGAAAAGATGAGTAGTTGGCTCTTAATCGACCATGTGAGGCGTAAAAATAGCACACGCTAGATGGGTCCACCTACTTAGGTGCGGAAGTGTGGTCGCTCCCTGTCGGAGGATCAGTATGGTCTACTTCTAGAGCACCTATGAGCTATCGAGAGTGGAGTATGGTCAGTATAAGGCGCTAGACCGTGGATTATGAGAATATCTGAGATTAATTTGTACCCAGGGCGAACTTACACCTCCTTATCAAGTTCAAGACGATTGTCACTTGGTTTGTTTTTAAATCCTGGTGTCACTAGGTATCAATTCAAGTCACGATACATTAGCATCGGTGCACTAATTTCTCTGTGCCCAAGCATGTTAATATCTCATAAACCATACTTTGATTTTTTGGGGGTTTGTTAGAAAAAATCAAAGTAGTAGGTCAAGTTGTTAACATGCCTTGTGCTGTTGTCAAAATTGGTGGGAGTTTGGTGATCCACCTTTGTCTTTGTCAAATGTTGTTAAGAAATTATTGAAATATTTTGTTAATTGGTGAACTAAATTCTCCCCCTCTTTTCTCATATATATATGCACGGTTGAGGGAAGCTTTTTGAGGCCAAGAAAATTCAGCCGAAACACACAAAGCAAACAGGAAAAACCAACTTCACTATCCTCCTTTTACATGCCTAAAACCATGAAGAACTTAGCCTTAAGCACATAATCATTAATCCTTAATATAAATATCTTTCTAATTCAAGTACTTCAAGTTAACTTCCTAGGAGTGCACCTAGAGTGGTTAACATCGTGTCAATCCTGGGAAATGGCCGCCTGTATTAAGTTTGCACGTTAACTTCGGCAAAATCGTTCTTAGGACAGGGGCTAAGCCACGGCACGGTTTGATCTATTAATTAATTATGATTATTATTTTTGTTATTACTAATCTTGTTACTTGATAATTTCATATACACTTTAAAGTTGATCGGTGTAATTCAAGTCTAGTGGTTCGATCGATATCAGTTTTGAAAAATATATGTAATAGTTGTAATTATATATAACCACCTAATGCTATATTTTCCAACAAGCTTTAGGTGTGTTTATTAAGCCATGAATATTTTCACTTTCAACCACTAAAGGAGTAGTTTCGATCATGGGATTTGACCCACCTTCCACTAAGGTGGTGCTCCAAATTCTACTAGATGCATAAGAAAATATTCTTTGTCTGCATTCCCCTTTCATCCCCCATATCTTCTCCTACCAAGGGTGCTCACTTAAAATATAAGTCTCTACATAGATTTACTTGCCAATATAAAAATTAACAAACACAATTATGTGCAGAAAGTTGTAGATATACATGACCAAGAATGCTCAACTAAAGAAGAGGTAGCCGTGGCATTTATTGAATTCACAAGAACCTTATGTGATATTCTCATCAAGCACAGTCTTTGGAGCCTACATAGGTAGCTAATGGGCTAATTTTATCATATTCTCAATAGTAAATACTTTCTCCTTTAACATGAGGAAATCAGGGAAGCTCTTTTTAGCATGAAAAATAATAAGGCTCTAGGGTTAGATGGCTACACTATGCGATACTATAAAGAAGCCTGGGACATCATTGAAGATGACATTAGCCAAGCTATTCTAACTCTTTTCAATAATGAGAGAATGCGTAAGCAAGCACTTTGATCACTCTTGTAGCGAAAAAGCCAACTGCTTCTAGGGTAACTAAGTTCATGCCAATAGCACTTTGCAATATCTTAATTATCAGTTCATCTCTAAAGTGCTTGCTACTAGACTACAATTAGTCTTGCCTAACCTTATTAGTATGTGCTAAAATGCATTTGTGAAGGCTAGACTTATTTTAGATAATATAATGCTGGGCCCCCAGCTAATTAAACATTATGGGAGGAAATATATTTCTCCCCGAGCTGTGATCAAGATAAATATGCAAAAAGGCTTATGATACTGTGAATTGGGGTTCTTAAGTGTTAGTAAGTTATGGCGAAACCAATGGCAGAAGAGGAGGAAAAACACTATGTCGTGGTATACCACTACCTTGAAAGCGATTCGGCTCGACCGAGATGCCAATCAAATCAGTCGATCGCTCCCCAAGGTTAACACAGTGAGTCTTTGAACACGTTTACCCGTGGCCAGGGACTTGGAACACACAGTGTATCAATTACCCAGGAAAAGTAGAGAGAGCAGTAGAAGAGGAGAAGAGAAGAGAGTTGTGTTTATGTGTCTTCTGTAGCTGAAGAGAACTAGAATTTATAGGTGAAGAAAGGCTGTTGGAGTTGAGAGAAAATAGCTGGGAAAAAGGAGAGCCTCATGATTCATTCAATGTAGCTATTGAGGCCTTATTAACCATGGCCATTTGACTACTAAAAATAGCTTCTACTAGAGCAAAATGTAGAGAAAAATCAACGTATAATCGCTGAATAGGAATGTCAATGGATAAAAATAGAAGTTTTTTTCTTCAAAAATATTAGCAGACAAGGCCCAAGCCCAGCCCATGATCACACCGTGCCTGGCTCGAACCGGGTGGGTGGTGCGTGCATATGAAGTGGTCACCATCTCCCCACACAACTGGAAAACCAGGTCCAATGTTACTGAACAAGTCCAAAGAGGATGGGAAAAGCAAGGGGCTAGTGAAATGTCATTACACACAACATTCAGTCCTCTCTTTTGACTTTTGAGTTTCTTGAGCACTTTTAAAGCTTGTTATGGCCTGTGTGTATATACCATCTTTTTCTGTAAATACCCCCTTGTTATTGTTGGAATAGTTGGTGTAATGGCTGCTGTGAGGACAAAGGAAAAAACTGTGTCGTGGATGAGACCACTGACCTGAAAGCTAAATTCGGCCGACTCAGGTGCAAATCGACAAGGCAAAAAAGCTCCCCAAGGTTTAACACAGCAAGCTTCTCATTCGTGCACTCGAGGGAGAAGCTATGGAGTATAGCAGTCTATTGCCCAAGAAGCGAAGAAGGAAGAGAATATGAGAGAAGGTTTCCATGTTTTTCTATGCCCTCTTAGAGCTACAGAAGAGCTCTTTATATAGTGGTCTGATGAAGCAAGGGAGCTGTTGAATAGCCATAATTAGAGGAGAAAAAAGGAGACGGAAAAGCAGGAAAGGGAGAGAATCATGTAACTGAAGCAGTAATGGGGGAGAGGATCATGCTGATTGAGGCAGAGATAGAGGAAGACTCAGACAACTAGCCGTTACGATTACGATAGCTCATACGTATTCAGGCCAATGAGAATTCCTCCAAAAAATATAGGCCCGCAGCGGAACCAGAGGGCGGCGGAGCGCGCGTGGCAGCCCAAGTTCCCTCAACCCCCTTAAAACATGGCTTCTAGTTATACAACAAGCGTAAGGAGGGTGGGATATATAAACTCTTCAAACCACTCCCAAAAGTTCCATGTGGGACAACAAGGAAGATAGAGAGAGTGAGTAAGTGAACACCCTTTTGGGGTGCCGTTACTCCAACAATCCCCCACTAATGGCACACAAAAGGAAAAGAAGAATGAGAAAGATTTCCTGGGCAAGAAGGGTTGGATACTTAAGTATCAATGTCTTTTGATTGAATTGATACGTAGTGAAGAGAGGCAACATCTAAGTCTAACAAGTGAACTTAGTCTTAAACTTGTTAGACTTTGAATGAGGCCCTCTTGACATATATCAACCCTAAAAGATGTATACTCCGCGATAATCACTTGCGCTTTTAGGCCCATACGCATATCTCGGGTCTCATAAGTGCTCTAGAGAGACAACCCTAGTCTCTTATAGAAGACAGCCAGACCTTCATACTTACTTAGATAATTCCATCAGTCTATCTCTACTTAGACCACCATATCATGGCTTGGAATTATTAAGAGCATATGTTAGTTCAACCTCTTGTAGAATGATGATGAATCCATCAAGTGCTTCTCTATTGCACCACCATAATAGGCTATGGATTCATTTAATGTGCTTCTCTATAGCACAAGAACTACCACATGTCATAGGGATGGGAAGTAGTGTAATTAGAATATTAGTATGGCTTTGTTCGACCACAAATGGGTATCCACTATACCTCTTCATTCCATGGGATTTAGCCCTATCCCCCTCGATGATTCGAGAACTACACTTCTTGGCAATCCCTTTGTGAGAGGGTCTGCCAAGTTCTTCTCGGATCTCACATACTCCAAGGAGATAATATCATGCTTTAGCAATTGCTTTACCGCAGCATGTCTAATACGGATATGTCTCTTTTTTCCATTGTAGACACTGTTGTGTGCAACTCCAATTGCTGCTTGCGAGTCACAATGCAAGGGGATAGGTGTTGATTGTTTCCCCCACAATGGTATGTCCGTCAGGAGACCCTTAAGTCATTCTACTTCTTGACCTGCCAACTCAAGAGTAATAAATTCAGATTCCATGGTTGAGTGAGCTATACATGTCTGTTTTGCAGACTTCCATGAAATAGCTCCTCCTCCCAATGTAAACATATAGCTAGTAGTAGAACTCACCTCATCTATCAGCAACACAATTTGCATCACAAAAACCTTCTAGTACAGCAGGAAAATTACAAAAATGTAAACACCAATCCATAGTACCTCTAAGGTATCTCAACAAATGATGAAGTGCATCCCAATGTTCCTTAGCAGGGTTGTGAGTGTATCTGCTCAATCGACTAACGGTATATGCAATGTCAGGACGAATGTAGTTCATGCGAAATATCAGACTGCCTATTATTTTTGCATATTCGACTTGAGACTCTGTTCTTCTTAAGAGGTAGGCTAGAGTCATAGGGAGTTCTCACAGGTACTACATCAAAAGATTTAAACCTTTCAATATTTTTTCAATGTAATGAGACTGACACAAGGAAAAGCCATTCTTGGTTTTTCTAAGTTTAATTCCCAAGATCACATCTATTTCTCCTAAGTCTTTCATTTCAAAGAGAGAAGACAAAAGTCTTTTGGCCTCATTAATGACAGATAAGTTGGTACCAAAAATCAATATATCATCCACATATAAGCATATGATCACATAATCAGATCCAATCATCTTGGAATAAACACAAGAATCTGAGTTGTTAATAGCAAATCCATTTTTCTCTAAAGAGGTAGCAAACTTTTCGTACCACTATTTAGGGCCTTGCTTTAAACCATAAAGGGATTTTCTCAGTTTGCATACCTTGTTCTCTTGACCGGGAACCTCACACCCCTCAGGCTGTGATATATAAATCTCTTCTTCTAAGTCACCATTGAGAAAAGCTGTTTTAACATCCACTGATGCATAACAAGATCATGAATGGTAGCTAAAGCAATTAGAGTTCTGATCATTGCAATTTTAGTCATAGGGGAATATGTATTAAAGAAATCAATTCCCTTCTTTTGATAAAAGCCTCTAATAACTAATCTAGCTTTGTACCTTTTAATAGAGCCATCCGTCCTAAGTTTCTTTTTGAAGATCCATTTACTACTAATAGGTCTACATCCCTTGGGCAAGTCAGTCAGCTCCTAAGTTTTGTTTGACTCAAGGGAATCTATGTTACTCTTAATGGCTTCTTTCCGAAAGGTAGACCTCACAGCCTCTTGGTAGGTTTTAGGATCTTCCTCAAGTAAGAACAGAGAAACAAACTTATCGGTTAATGCATCAACATCAAAGCTCTCAAGGACTTCTACTAAAAAGGAAGTGATAAAATCAGGGCCAAAACTAGTTTATGTCCTCTGTCTCTTGCTTCTTCTAGGTTCAGTTGCTAAGTCTCTAACACTAGAGCTAGAAGCAGGTAAGTTCACATGTTCTGGCACGATAGTAGAGACAATATGAGGCACATCCTTTTTCAGAGGGAAAACATGCTCAAAAAATTCAACATCCCTATACTCAGAAATAGAGAAATCAGATATTGATATAAATCTATACGCAGCACTGTTTTGAGCACAACCAATGAAAATAGCATCAAAGGTCTTGGGGCCAATGGTCGAACGTTTATGACTAGGTAGAGCAACTTTGGCCAAGCACCCCCACACTTTTAAATAATTCAGGTTAGGGGCATATCCTTTCCATAACTCATATGGGGTCAGATCTAACTTCTTGTGGTGAACTCTATTGAGTATAAAACAGGCAGTCGAGATAGCTTTCCCCCACATATTTTTAGATAATCCAGAACTTACAAGCATGGCATTCATCATGTCTTTAAGGGTGCAGTTTTTCCGTTCAGCAACACCATTTTACTGAGCCGTATAGGGGGCAGTAGTGTCATGTATTATCCCATTTTTCTCACAAAACCAGTCTGGGAATTGGTGTCATATTCCCCACCTCTGTTTGACCTGAGTCTCTTGATTTTTTTGTCTAACTGGTTTTCAACTTCAGCTTTGTACTTTAAGAAAATTTCCTTAGCCTTATCTTTAGAGGTGATGAGGTAGACCTTAGTATACCTAGAGTAGTCATCTACAAAAGTGATATACCATTTCTTTCCACCCTTACTCATTGTGTTCTTAAAGTCTGGTAAGTCTAAATGTACAAGTTCCAACAAATCTGTTTTTCTGGTAGTTACTGATTTATATGGTTTCTTGACAAATTTTGCTTCAACACAAACAGGACACTTAGAGTAGTTTTCAGTATTCACATTTGGAATTAATCGCATGTTTCTAAGCCTTTTTAATGAAGTAAGATTGACATGTCCAAGCCTACCATGCCACAAGTCAACGGACTCAGCAATATAAACAGAATTGGCAGTAGTTTCATTATTAACTTGTGCAGCAGCATTTAAAACAAGTAATCCCTCACTACGATACCCCTTCCCAACAAAGTCCCTATTTCGTATGATAACAACTTTACCAGCTTCTTGCATAATTTTCAGTCCAGCAATATCAGGAAGGGTACTAGAAACTAAATTTCTACGAAGGGAAGGGACAAATAAGACATTACTTAAAGACAACAGTTTTCTAGAAGTAAGCCTAAGTAGAATCTTCCCTTTACCCTTGACAGCGGCTGTAGATGAGTTGCCCATGTAGACGCATTGTCCATCAGCAACTTCTTCAAAATCGATCATGAACTCTTTGTTGGCGCAGAAGTGTCTTAAAGCTCCAGAGTCCATAATCCATTCTGCCAGGTTGTGCACAAGATTCACCTCCAAGGTGGTGACTACACATATTATCTCATTGTCCTCGACTTCAGCAATGTTGGTAGTAGGTGTTGAGGACTTCTGTTTGGCTTGACTTAACCCTTTTCGCTGATTGCATTAATAGGGCTTATGTCCGGGTTTGTCACACACAAAACACACCACCGTGGGCTTCTGGATTTTCTTGTTGGCAGCATTCTAGTTTCTGAGATTTGGCTTCTAAAATTGCTTCCCTTTGCCTTTGAACCTATCTTTGTTCGTTGGCACAGCAGATTCAACCAAGTTAGAATGAACAGAATTTATCGAAATAGAAGACATCTTATCTTTCAACCGGTTTGCCTCTTCAGTCCGCATGTGGCCGATCAGTTCCTGCAACGTGAGATCCTTCTTCTTATACTTGAGATGGTTTCTGTAATCACCCCAAGATGGTGGGAACTTCTCGATCAATACGTTACTTTGAAGAATTTCGTACATCTTCATTCCTTCAGCCAGAACCTCAGCACACAGATTCTCGTAGGTGTGAACTTGTTCCATGATTGGTTTGTTATCCACAATCTGGAACTGCAGCCACTTGCCGACGACATGTTTTTTCTTCCCAGCATCGTCTGATCCATATTTTGTGTCCAATTTGGTCCATATTGTCTTAGCAGATTTGAAATTCACAATCAGGTCAAACAGTGGGTTGGATTTATTATTTAGTAGGTAATTCCTAACCAGTTTGTTGCCCTTTTCGAGTTTTCTTTTGGTGGCATCATCAAGTGGGATAGAGGGTGTTTTTAGGACAATAGGAGTAGAAGGTTCAACGTCAGTGGAAGTATTGTTGTCATCCAGAAGGTCCGTAGTGAGAACATAGTCGATCTCTAGTTGCTCGAAACAGAGGAGCAATTTCTAGGACCAGCGTTTGTAGTTGGTTCCATCACGGGGTTCAATTTTGTATAGTTTAGGGAGAGTTTTTGGGGTTGCAGCCATTGTAATTTAGCTTTCAGATTGTTAGAATAGTTGGTGTAATGGCTGTTGTGAGGAAAGAGGAAAAAAACTATGTCGTGGATGAGACCACTGATCTGAAAGCTAAATTCGCCCGACTCAGGTGCAAATCGATAAGATGAAAAAGCTTCCCAAGGTTTAACACAGCGAGCTTCTCACTCGTGCACTCGAGGGAGAAGCTATGGAGTATAGCAGTCCGTTATCCAGGAAGAGAAGAAGGAAGAGAAGAGGAGATAAGGTTTCTGTGTTTTTCTGTGTCCTCTTAGAGCTACAGAAGAGCTCTTTATATAGTGGTATGATGAAGTAAGGGAGCTATTGAATAGCCATAATTAGAGGAGGAAAAGGGGGACAGAAAAGCAAGAAAGGGAGAGAATCATGTAACTGAAGTAGTAATGGGGGAGAGGATCACGCTGATTGAGGCAGAAATAGAGGAAGACTCAGTCAGCTAGCTGTTAGGATTACGATAGCTCATATATAATCAGGCCAATGAAAATTCCTCCAAAAAATATAGGCTCACAGCTGAATCGGACGGGCAGGCGACGGCAGCGCGCGCACTGGCAGCCCAAGTCCCCTTAACCCCCTTAAAACATGGCTTCTAGTTATTCAACAAGTGCAAGGAGGGTGGAATATATAAACTCTTTAAACCACTCCCAAAAGTTTCATGCAGGATAACAAGGAAGATAGAGAGAGTAAGTAAGTGAACACGCTTTTGGAGTGGCGTTACTCTAACAGTTATTACTTCCCTCATGCCTGTGGTCTAAGGAAAGGGAACCCTTTATTCCCCTTACTTGTTTGTCATTTTTTGAAAATACTATCTCAAGGGTTGGAGTTAGCTATAAAGAACAAATTATTCCAATTTCATCCCAAGTGTACGAAGGTTCAATTATATCATCTAGTCGTTGCAGATGACTTGCTATTATCCGAAAGAGGTGTTTTGTCATCAATACAAATTCTCTGCGAGTGCTCCCTGTAATTTTGTATTATTTTAGGACCTCAACCTAATAATGACAAATCAGAAGTTTATTTTGGGGGAGTTCTACTAGCAGAGCAGCAAACTATACTTTCCCAAACTAGTTTTGCCCAGCGAGTCTTCCCTTTCAGGCATCTTGGATTTCCCTTAACCACTAAAAGGTTATCACACTCGCTTTGCCAATCTCTCATTTATAAAGCCAAGCAAAACTTATGTTCTTCGACTACTCAAAAACTTTCTTATGCTGGTAGACAATTCCTGATTTAGTCTGTGCTCACTGGTATCATTTTGTTCTGGTCTTCTGTTTTTTATTGCCTAAACACATAGTGCAGACCACTGCCAGTGTCCGTGCCCGCTTCTTTGGCATGATGGATTAGGCACTAGGAAAATGGCCTTGGTTGGTTGGGCTAAATTTTGTCAATCTATGCAAAGTGTGGCTTGGGATTCAGATAAATTCCTTTGTGCTAAATGATTTGGAAATTATTTTGTGGTAAGTCTATCTTTGTTACTTGGGCCAAAACTTATATGCTTAAAAATATATGTATTTTCTGTGTGATATACCTCACACATTGCGTGCTTGGGCTTGGGAATTGATTGTTTCTATTAGGGATGAAATTGTGATACAAGATTGGGAATTTTTATTTAGATTCAGCATCAGCAGATGAGGAATTTTTATTTGGTGATACATTTAGCATCAGCAGATGCTATGATTTATTTAGATCCAAGATGGGGAATTTTTATTGGTGGAAGTTGGTTGGGGTTGGCACAAATTCATATAAGAAACTATTTGGCTACTCTGGAGTTACGGTCTAAGAGAGCCTTAGAGTGGCACTAAGGTTCAAACTGTCCGTGCTCTGTGCTCTGAAACAGAAGCAGATCGTCTTCGCTATATACGTTCTCTTGGCAATTTATTATGTGCTCTCAAGAGCACATGCTCTCATTGCCCATGTGTATATATTTTTCATGCGTGTATTTGTCATATATTAATCTTTTAATATATATTTGCTTATGTGACTTTTTGGAGTATGTGCTCACAGAAGTATGATATACATATTCAATCATTTTTAATATGTGGTGCTGACGTGGCTTATAAAAGTATGTACTCCTAGGAGAATAATATAGGCTTTGCTTTTTCTTTACCTCTTTTCTCATGCTATGTGGTGTCAACTGTTAACTTGGTCCAAGGAAACAAAAAGACAGTAGTTCTTTGTCCAAGAACTCAAATGGCATGCTAATAAATTTATCGGTGCCTCGTTGTCAATGAAATGGAAGAGAACTTTGTTGCCACCGTTGTATATGAAATATGGACAAAACGCAACGGAAGAAAGTTTCACAACAAGCATAGAAGCTGTGAAGCCTTGGTCACTCATATTCAATATGTAACTTCCTTGAGAGCTAATAGTTTTGTGCTTGATTAGAAGATCTAGTGATGTATTGAACTAGCTAGTACTTACTCTCATTTTGGAAAATTCATGATTAATTATTTTCTGTTCCCCCCCCCCCAAAAAAAAAAACAGTTTCACTCTCTGAGCTGATGGCATAGTGGTTTTAACACGTGGATTGGTGGCATTTGACACATGCAAGGTGATAAATAAGTTCTCACGTCATCAAATTGGTTATTGTCAAAATCTAAATAAGTCAATGGTGAAACAGACAAACTAAACAATATAAAGTCTAAGATGTGATTATCTGATAGCTATACCAATTTTGTGTACCTGTGCATGGTAGTGTTAGGGAAAATGGAGAAAAATATGTCATCTATATGTGATAGTTAAGCTGCCAACTATCAAGCCATCAAATTGATTAGTCAATATATATACAAATCGGTAGTAGTATTTGTTGATTAAGATGATAAATATTAGGTTTAAAAGTGGAGATTATTGTCATCTAATATTTACAAACTTGCATGGGAGCAGTATGATTCAAATAGTTTATATGATATATGTAAGAGCACTCGCAGCCATTTGGAAAAAATGGAACGCATGCCCGCCTATGCCACTTGTCCAAATCTTATGAAAGAAGCAGAAAATTTGCACGCATGGTGGAACGCTGCCCAGTTCCGCCACACGAGCCTAAATTTTTTATTTTTTAATGTATTTTTGCCTTTTTCTTTTTTTGGTTAATATATAATTTTTATATGATTAATAAAAATGATTGTGTGTTATGAGATGGGTCCACGATAAATATTTTTATTAGGTAATTCAAATTGGAGTTCCATAAGTTGGAGAAGTGATGAAATACAAGTTTCAAAAAACTGAAACTTTCACTGATGCAGCAAGTTTAAGTTCTAAAAAATGGAAATATGATTGGGAATGCTCTATAAGTTGAGCATATTTTCTAGCACTACATATCTTTCTAACTTATATAAATTGATAAACTTTTATTCTTTTTTGGATTCAATTTATGGCATTTATAAATAGGGTCATCAGCATAATACATTGCAACCCCCCCCTAAAAAAACAAAACCTTGGATACATTGTAGGTAGTACCATCTATAGAAGGCAAAAATTCTACGCCAAATCGGATGATGCCACGTGTAAAAAAAATGACCAATCGCAAAGCGGCATGTGTCCCGTTGACTTTGATGGATCCGCTTAGTCAAAATTAAATGTGGCTAAAATCCAGCCAGTTAAAAGTTGCCACGTGTCATTGATGATGTAGAAAATAGTAATTATTTCTCTTTTAAAATTAAGGGAATAATTACTAAGATATGGGCCTAAGCCCACCGTCCAACTCAAACCCTAACTTTTGAACCTATAAATAGGGGTCCTCCCCCTCATTTAGGGAGCTCAACATTCAGCATCCTACAAGCTTCAGAGCTTAGACTGCAGACAACATCCAATTACCAAGCAACGAGAATCAAAGTCAGCTAGCTCAACATCTTCTGCAACCTCAAATTGAAGTCTACTTCAGAGTTCTTCATCCAGTTTATCGATCGAGCTCAAGCAACCTCGCCCTCGCATCGATTAATCTAGCCAACTACATTCAACATTCAGCATTGGCAAAATTCAGAGCTCAGACGGCAAGGAGCATCCAGCTACCAAGCGAGAAGGACCAAGACTTGCAGAGCTTCAGAAACTACAATCAGCCACTTGCAGATCAAAATCAAGAACAGTCTTCAGAGTTCTTCAGTTGATTTGCATCAACCGAGATCAAACATCACGCCCTCGAAGTACTCAAGTTATCAGGAGATCGAATCAGAGGATTATTTTATTGTATTAAAATTCAGATATTGTACCTACACACTACATCAATACAAAATTCAATTTGTTGGTGAATTTCTTGTTTAATTTATTTTAGGCTCGAAATTTGCATTTACAAATTTGGCACGCTCGGTGGGATATCTCTACCTCTCATCTCTTTCTCCAAGAGAACAAGTTCTACACTTCTTTAAAGAAGAAATAGCTCCCAAGAATGTCATTCTTCAATCTTCAAAGGAGACTATCAAATTTGCATCCGAAGGATCCACAAAGGCTAGTATTGGATCTGGCAATCAAAGCACCAAGGTGATGACTAGGAGCACGTCTAAAGCTGATGCCTTCATCACCTTAAAGAAACAGGTCGTGGCTCTAAATTTGCAGTCACGCAAAACTCAAAAAGTTGGCTCCAACTTGCCTTCTGATGGAGTCAGTCAAACTACTTGTCTCTCTAATTTGAAGCTATAGCCTCTTACTGCTTTCAATACTAGGAAGACTTTACCTCGAGGAATGGATGAATTCCAAACATACATCAATCCCACCTTTCAGCCTTTCGGTGTAGAGGATGACAACTATGATGGCAGTGATTCTTCACTAACATCTCCAAGGGACTTGCATTTCTCCCAATCAGAAACTGAGTCTCCCAACATAATCGTCATGCCAGTCATGGTGATAGAGGCTATCAACTTAGAGGAACAATTGGCGGACATGAAGGCCAAGCTCAATAAACTCTCAAAGGAAAGCGCAGAAAAGGATGCACAAATTAAGCGTCAAAACGAGCAGATTGCTGAGCTAGTAAAGAAGCTGGAAAAGAAATCCTTTGAAGCTTTGAACAAAGGTTTAGGTGCTAAAGATTCTGGCAAAGAGTCTAATCACAGCGAGGAGTCTGACAATAAACGCAAACCAAAGAACGATTCATCCTTAAGTGTAACGTCAGTTCAACAAATTCAAAATTTGATAGCTAACATAATCAAGGTTCAGTTGGGAGGGTCTCACAAGAGTCACTTGTATACAAAGTCTTATACAAAGAAGATCGATGCACTTCGTATGCCTCATAGCTATCAACCTCCCAAATTCAACCAATTTGATGGCAAAGGTAATCCCAACCAGCACATCGCTCACTTCGTCAAAACCTGCAGTAATGCTGGCACTGAAGGAGATCAGTTGGTGAAACAGTTCGTGCGATCCCTTAAAGGAACTGCATTTTGACTGGTATACAAACCTTGCCTCTGAGTCCATTGATAGCTGGGGGCAAATGGACAGTGAGTTCTTGAATCGCTTATATAGCACACGCCGTGTAGTTAGTATAATAGAGTTGACTAACACAAGGCAATGTAACAACGAGCCAGACATCGATTACATTAACCGTTGGCATGCTCTCTCTCCCTGAAGTGTAAAGACCATTTGTCTGAGTCTTCAGCTGTCGAGATGTGTGCCCAAGGGATGGATTGGGATATACTTTATGCTTTGCAAGTGAACAAGCCCAAAACATTCCAAGAATTGACAACACGAGCTCATGATATAGAGCTTACAATTACCTACTATGGAAGACAGCTCAATGATGATGAATCAATGGCATCGTCAAAAAATGAAAGCTCCATGCTCAGAGATTCCGAAGAGAAAGAATGTCCTTATTCTGAGTCTGATGTACCAGAAATGCTTGACAAACTTCTTGAGAAAGGACTTATAGAACTCCCAGAGTCAAGTCGTCTTGAAGAAATTGGAAGAACTAATGATTCCAAATATTGCAAGTATCACAGGATCATCAGTCATCCTATAGAAAAGTGCAAAGCATTTAGAAGATAAGTCCTGCAACTTGTAAAAGAAGGAAAAATCACATTAAATGAAGACGACACTGAAGAATCTGATTGATCATCCATTATGATCATATTAGATAGTGCTTTAGAAGATAGCGACCCAAAATTGGCATTTAGGGGGTAAACTTCCAAGCCAACCTCCATAGACTTCTAAGTCATCAAAAAACTTACAGACTTTCAAGTCACTCTTTGTAGAGACTCGAAGACTTTCAAGTCACTTATTTTAGATTTTCAAGTCACTAAACTCTAAGACTTCTAAGTAAACCTTTACAGGCTTCTGAGTTGATAAACTCTAAGATTTCCAAGTCAGCTTCTACAAACACCTAAGTCATCAAACTCTCAAACTTCAAAGTGAGCCCTATCAAACTCTGAAGTCAAGCTTGACAGACTCCAAGGTCATCAAATCTCGTGAACTCCAAAGTTAAACTTTCAGGACTCCTAAGTCATCAAATTTTGTAGATTCCCAAGTCGTTAAACTTGCACAGACTGTCAAGTCGTCAAAGTTTCAGAATCCTAAGTCTGCAAAGTAAGAGACTATCAATTCATTCAAATTCAAGACTCCTAAGTCATCAAATTTTGTCAACTCCCAACTTGTCACATTAGAAGATTCTCAAGTCATTTGTATTAAACTTCCAAGTCAACAAACTCCAAGACTTCTAAGTCAACATAACTATATGCTTGATGAAGACTTTCAAGTCACTCCACAAGACTGTCAAGTCATTCTGCAAGACTGTCAAGTTACAAAACAATTTCAATTCTCAAGTCACCCTTAAGACTTCCAAGTTCAAACTTCTAGACTCTCAAGTCAGCACAGCCTATCAAGTCACCCATAGGATGCCTAAGCCATCAAAATCAAAGACTTCCAAGTCGCCTGAAGACTATCAAGTCGACAAGATTGTAAACTTTGAAATGAATTCAACGACTCTCAAGTAATCAACATCGTAAACTCTCAAGTCATTAATGACATAAGTTTTCAAATAAAGCTTAAAGATTCTTAAGTCATCTAAGTTGTAGGCTCACAAGTCAAACCGAGTTGCTGACTTTTAAGTTATTAAAGACTTTCAAGTCATCTTTACAGACCCTCAAATCATTGATATAATAGACTCTTAAGTCTTCAAAGTTAAAGACACCAAAGAAATAGACTGTCAAGTCGGTAAAATGTAAGACTTCTAAGTCATCAAATCGCAAAGACTCCCAAGTCGTAAAACTTTCTGACTTCCACATTAATCCTAGCAGACTCCCAAGTCACAAATCTCGTAGACTTCCATGTCAATTTTTTTTAAGACTTTGAAATTGTTTCTTCAAGACTCCTAAGTCAACGAAATTACTGACTCCTAAGTCACCAAGTGAATTCTCAAGTCTTCAAAGTTCAAGTCTCCCGAGACATCGAAATTAAGAGACTACCAAGTCGTCAAAGCTCTAGACTCCAAAATCAAGAAAGTTCTAGACTCCAAGTTATCAAACTCAAAGACTCACAAGTCATCAAGTCCAAGACGCTCAATCATCAAAGTAAAAGACTATCAAGTCATTTTATCAAAGGCGTTGACTCCTAAGTCACTAAGCACATTTTCAAATCATATAAACAGGCTTCAAACAGTCACCAACTTGTTACAAACTTTAGAACGCCTTCAAGTTGGGGCCAACAGTAAGGTTGCATCCTCCTTCATATTAGCGATATAGGCGTCTTCTTTTAAATTGGCAGTTTTTTTCCTTCAAGTCAGACACTGACAATGTATAAAATCAAGCTTTCAGTGTCTGATCGGAAGGGCCATGTCTTTTCTGTCTAACCGGAAGAGTCAAGCCTCTGTCTACTCGAAGAAGTGAAGTCTACACTTCTGATTGGAGAAGTCACATTCTCTGTCTGATTGGACGAGTCACACCTTATCTGTCTGATTCCACGAGCCAAGATGTTGCTTTCTGATCGGGATAATTGCGTTCACTGTCTGATCGAATGAGCCAAGCATTCTCTTTCTGATCAGAAAAGTCGCCTTCGCTGTCTGATAAAAGAGGTCAAGTCTACACTGTCTGATCGGATGAATCACCTTTGCTGTCTGATCAAATGAGCCAAGCCTTTACTTTCTGATCGGGAGAGTCGCCTTCACTGTTTGATAGAAGAGGCCAAGTCTGCACTGTCTGATCAGAAGAATCACCTATGTTGTCTGATTGGATAAGTCATGCCTCATTCGTCTGATTGAAGGAGTCAAACTGTTATTTTCTGATCATGATAGTTGCGTTTGCTGCCTGATCGGATGAGTCAAGACTTCTCTTTCTGATCGAAAGAGTCGCTTTCGCTGTTTGAAGGAAGAAGTCAAGTCTCTGCTGCCTGATTGGAAGAATCTAAATGCCTTTACTCTCTAATCGTAGGAGTGAAGCCTTTGTTGTCTGGACGGATGAGTCAAACTTTCACTTTCTGATTGGAAGAACATGTCTTGACTATCTGATTGGAGGGGGCACACCTTCATTGTCTGAATATCTTTGTTGTCTGATCGGATGAGTAATGCCCTTGCTATCTGACCGGAGAAATTCTGCCTTCACTATCTGAGTGGAGAAAACCATGCCTTCGTAAATCTCATGGAAGAAATGCAAATCGACACCAACTAGATTAAGTGAGGGAGTCTCCTGCGAAGAATCGAATCTACAGGGAGAAATGATTCCTCGTCTTAAAAGTGGACCTCACTTCCCAATCTAATTGAAGGAGTCGCGGCTAGAAGAGAGAAATTCAAGTCGACCCCAATTAGATTAAGTGAGTGAGTCTCATGCGAATAATCGAATATACGGGGAGAAACGATTCCTCATCTTAAAAGTCGACCTCACTTCCCAATCTAATTGGAGGAGTCGCGGCTGGAAGGAAGAAATTTAAGTCAACCCTAACTAGATTAAGTGAGGAAGTCTCCTGCGAAGAATCGAATCTACGGGGAGAAACGATTCTTCATCTTAAAAGTCGACCTCACTTCGCGATCTAATTAGAGGAGTCGTAGTTGGAAGAAAGAAATTTTAGTCGACCTCAACTAGATCAAATGAGGAAGTCTCCTGCGAAGAATCGGATCTATAGGGAGAAACGATTCCTCGTCTTAAAAGTCGACCTCACTTGCGATCTAATAGGGAGAGTAGTTGATCCAGCAGCTTCCTAAAGAAAAAAAAGGGAAGCATTACTTAAAACTCTCTAAAAAAAGAGGGACTACAGAACAAAGAGGCCTTAAAGAAAAAGGAGCCTAAAAAAAAAAAGGGAAGCGATATTAAAGAGAAAAAAAACAAAAGAGACTCTTTCTAGGCTGACAGAAAAAAGTTGCAACAGAAAAGTTGGAGATTAAGCGAGGACTCAGCCAGGGACAACAGGAAAAGGACAAAAGTGCCAAATTATAGTGAATTCATCGCAGCACTGCCCGACTTCCCCAAAAAAAAAAAAAAAAACAACTTCAAGTTCTATTGAAGTGTTGATCACATTCAGATTAACATGTTGTAGAAGTTTTCAGGCTATTGCAACTCTCTGGAGCAATTGTTGGTCCACAAGAACACCTTAGGATAATATTGCACCAAATTGCCAACAAGAAAACGGAAGAGACATTCTGACAAATCTGGGAAGATGAACGCCATGGCTGCTTAGCGCATGAAGCTTCTGGACAAAAAAAATTGCAGAAAAAAAAAGCTTGTTCTTTTTAATATTTTCTGTGTATTTCACAGCAAAATATCAAGCTTCGCTGTCATCTTGGCTATGGAGTTTGGAAGCAATTATTGATTTTTGGGTAAAAAAAGAGTATCCAGAAACGGGTAAAAATCTAGAAACGGGAGCGAAAGTAGTGGCAGGTTTTCTCCACACTCGAAGCGAGCACCACGTGTAGTGTGAAGGCCATGGCTTGCATAACTGAAACACTTCAACTCTCCCCTTCACTATCACTGTCACCATCATCAGCTTCAACATCGCAATCTAGGGTTTTTCTTCCGATTATGCGTGTTAATCCCTCTGACGAAGGTCTAACTTCTATCTCTCTAGATATTGGAAGCTCAACGCTGACAAAATTTGTGCTGATTTCGAAGCCTAAATAGCTGCCGATGGGTTAGATTCTCTACAAAGTGCAAGGAATGAGTGAGGCAATGAAAAGTACCCTTTGGGGCGGGTTTATATAGCATGAAAGACTTGGGATTCCTACTCCTACTCCAATTCTATCACTAATTATTGATAGAATTCTATCACAATCCCAACTCAAAATTATCACAAGTTGAAAAAAAACAAAACAAAACAAAAAAAAGGGGGAAAAATGAAAGATGAGAACGCAGCTGGCATCCAAAGATTTCAACTCAATTTTTTCTTTTTTTTAAAAAGGAAGAACAAAAAAAAAGAGCAGCCCAAAAGAGGAAAAAAAGAAGGATTTTTTGAGCCTTGATTTATTTTTGGGGCTTATCAAGTCGAGCTCACCTTGATGATGTTTAATCCGTTAAATTTCAAAAAAAAATCGGGTTAAGTGTCAAGTCAAAAATAATATATTACTTGGCCCTAAAAAAAAAAATTACCCATCAAAATTCTGATCATTTGCATCAATTAAGTATTCGAGATTCAGCCGCTTCAAAAAAACACATACTCCAAATTCGTCAACACGGCTGACTCTCGAGGGGGCATTTGTAGAAGGCAAAAATTCTACGACAAATCGGATGATGCCACGTATAAAAAAATGACCAATCGCAAATTGGCATGTGTCCCGTTGACTTTGATGGACCCGCTTGGTCAAAATTAAATGTGGCTAAAATCCAGCCAGTTAAAAGCTACCACGTGTCATTGATGATGCAGAAAATAGTAATTATTTCTCTTTTAAAATTAAGAGAATAATTACTAAGATATGAGCCTAAGCCCAACGTCCAACTCAAACCCTAAGTTTCGAACCTATAAATTGGGGTCCTCCCCCTCATTTAGGGAGCTCAACATTCAACATCCTATAAGCTCCAAAATTCAGACTGCAGACAACATCCAGTTACCAAGCAACGAGGATCAAAGTTAGCTAGCTCAACATCTTTTGCGACCTCAAATTGAAGTCTACTTCAGAGGTCTTCATCCAATTTATCGATCGAGGTCAAGCAACCTCGCTCTCGCATCGATTAATCTAGCCAACTACATTCAACATTCAGCATTGGCAGAATTCAGAGCTCAGACTGCAAGGAGCATCCAGCTACCAAGCGAGAAGGATCAAGACTTGCAGAGTTTCAGAAACTACAATCAGCCACTTGCAGATCAAAATCAAGAACAGTCTTCAGAATTTTTCAGCTGATTTGCATCAACCGAGATCAAGCATCACGCCCTCGGAGTACTCAAGTCATCAAGAGATCGAATCAGATGATTATTTTATTGTATTAAAATTCAGAAATTGTGCCTACACACTACATCAATACAAAATTCAATTTATTGCTGAATTTCTTTTTTAATTTATTTTAGGCTTGAAATTTACGTTTACACCATCTTACAAAATAGAAAAAATCAATCATATTTTTTCCTTCTAATTAAACAAAGTTTCCGCACATAAAGATTAATGAGCATCACGAGTATACGACCACTCATGGATAAATGTGCAATCCGAATATGCATGCCAACGATCCTGTTACCATCATTTCAGTTTTGTGAATATGTAAATATTATAATTATTTTTTTTTCCGCGTTCACTAAGCCAATCAATATTTTCCCAAGTAACGTAAAGAGCGAAAACAAGCTTTCGAATGAAGCCAGGGAATCCTAGTATTCTAAGTAGTTTTTTTTTTTTTAAATTTTGATATACATAATGTAGCATTTGAATTACTCTTCTCCCTCACGTCGGTTCGACAAAAATGATAGCTGCGTTAGCGTACTACAAGCCACACAAAGCAATCTTCAATTTTAAATTGTTTCCATAAGAATTTACATTGTAATTTAAGAACAAACATCTAAATTCCTAAAACTCTAGAAATATCACTTGTTATTTTTAAAAATTTTCTGGTGTAGTAAGATAATTTAATTTAAGTAAGGGTTAATATTTTATGGGGACCATTCTAGTGAAAAGTAGAAGAAGTGGAAAGTATAAAGCGGAGAGAGAGAAGAAAATTTTTCTTATACTTGTAGTAAGATTTGAACCAACTTACCTTATTTGAAAGATTAATTTCATCATATTACATCATCCCTTTAATCATTATCTTATTTTTTTTTAATCATTATCTTATTTTTTAAACTTTATGATATGCAAGAATCTCACTTCATGATAGGACAATTTAGTGGGGCTTAATTGGAGGGGGTGAGCGATAAAAATTGGGCCTCAACTTGTAAGGATACAGCCACAAGAATATGATTAGCAACTCTTAAAATTTTACATCAAAAGTTGTGGGTCTTAATTTGTTTTGATATTAATTTTCATGATGGAAAATAACACTGATAGCTTGAGTTGTTATATGAGGGAGCTTTTTAATCTCCATAGGGCTTGATTTGTTAGCTAATGCTAGTGGTGCAGATCACCAAATTCCACACTAATGGCACCATAATTACAATTGATTCACCCATTACAAAGGTTATTAATTTAGTATTAATCAGCCATAATCAGTCAGTTTAATTCTCTGATTGTATTTGAAGTTATGTGCTACTATAAATAGGGGTGCAGATCAAGGGATGAGATACACAACTCAGCAGCAAACAATATCCCCTAGATCTAACCATCTCTCTGCCCCCTCCATCACATAACTTAGCCATTTTTGAGGTAGCAGCCTTGGTGACTCTTGTAGTCACCTAAATCGTGGATAGCAGTCAGCAGACACAAGATCCAGACAATTTTCCGCATCGAGGTAAATCTGTAATTGCCTTCAAGTAGAAAATGAATAATAAGAAATTCCCCCTCCCCCAAAAAAAAGCAATCGAAGACGAAAAGTGGGCACCACAAGGATAAAACTAGTGTATAGTTTTGACTACTGATAACATAGTGTCATCATCGTTTTTGTAGGTTAGGAGAACATGCAAATGCAGCCCATGGACCACAATTTAAAAGAGACTTCTATTTATATCTTTCGATATGATCAAGGCAGTAGAGAATGGAAACCCTTTTGCTTTCTTTCATTCTCTCTTTCTTTGCTCCTTTTTTTTTTTCTGTGAGGCCATGGTGGAAACAATTCAGCTCAAACAATATTAAGAGAACCGATTCGGTAATTGATCCGGTCAGACAAATGAGTTCATGGGCCAACCGGTTGGATCACTAGGATTAGAGTTAGACTACTTGACTCTGTTTATCGTTCAATTGGATTGGATCGGCATGGCTCAGTGGACCCTAGGTTAACTTTTGTCTGTGTTTCCAAAATAAACACTTCTCCAACAAAAATATTAGCAGAGTATATTTTCATTTTTTATATAAGAGTATTTTTCCTTTGAATGAAAAGAATGGTATATAAACTAATTAAAGTCATTCCCATCACATTGGTCCCAGCAAAAGGCCCGCTATGAAGCCCATTTCATTAAAAAATAGCCTTAAAGAAATAATAGAAATACAGTGGAGGCCCGTCATTCTAATTCCGCGGTTCATTGCCGCCTTTCTGCTATTCTGCTCATCGCCTTCTCATCCTCCCGCCGCAAAACGCGAAAATCGCTACAGTCATTATTGCATCTCTCTCTC
This sequence comes from Carnegiea gigantea, assembly GCA_029747015.1. Lineage (NCBI taxonomy): Eukaryota > Viridiplantae > Streptophyta > Magnoliopsida > Caryophyllales > Cactaceae > Carnegiea > Carnegiea gigantea. Next base: position 160,895 of record JAKOGI010001353.1, read on the forward strand.
TCTCTCTCTCATCGTGTGTGACCTTCATTGTCATAATCCATATGGATCTGAATGTTTCGAAAGTCATGGTTGCCTGAAAATGAACATTGTTGGATTTGAGTCGAGGCTCCGCCTTCATCTCTGTCTGATTGCTCCAACCTCGGTGGGGCAAGTCTGAGACCGGTTATCTTTATGATTAACCAAAAAATGCGGGTTCACTGTTTTATACTGCCGGTTCCCCTGAACGGTTTGCTTGATTTGACCGCATTTTCACTGTCAATGACCGGTTCGCATGATTAACGGGTTAACGTGTATGTCCGCACTGGACTCGATTGATTGGCTGGTCCAGTCCGATTTTTGTAACACTGGCTTAAAGAAGCCTAGGGTCAAAATAAAACTGTCACCTGCTTCTCTACCAAAACTAAAATGAACTCTACCAATGTAGACGAATGTACAAAAAGTTTTATTCACAAGGTGTGGGTCAGGTGATATCATGCTGAGGAGTTCATTCTTCGTCCATTTGAATTTTGGAGGATGCATTATGCTAAGAGGTGTAGTACAAATTGGCCTTCGAGCCTAGATTCTTTGAATCATAACTCATTTACACGTCTCTCCTTGTACTTGTTAACTTCATTACTTTGTTAACTTCATTAGATCTAAACTTAAATTAGCACTTATGGATCCCATTTATAACCTATTCGTTTCAATGTTTAAAATTAGTGGTTATCAATTAATAACAATTTATTAGCGGTTATCAGTGGTTATAAATAGTGGTTAGTAGTTACCAGCATTTCTTAGCGTTAACCAACGATTACAAACAACATTTAGACATAGTAGATGATAATTAACCAATGTTACTGGTGATTAACAGCGATTACGATTAGTGATTAGCGGTTAGTATTGTTTGTGAGGGTCGGGAAGGATTAGCTGTAACCAAACACTTTCTAAATGTTGAACCGAACAAGCTCCTAGTAGTTTAGCATCACTAATCGCTCTCTCAATATAATATATATCTTCGCTTACTTAAATTGATTGTGCGTAGGGGTTGAACTAGAGTTGGATAACAGGTCGATTCGTCGATCCACTTAATAAACAGGTCAATTTTGTGTGAACCTTAAAAATAGTTTAGATTTACTCAAAATTGAAAAATAACATGTCTTCAAGCTAAACGGTCAAATCTGTTAAATTCATATTGAAATAAGGTCGGTTAGTGTCGGGTTCAGACTTCTCTCAGTAACTCTAGGTTGAACCCTAAACCCATAGTAGCTCACCTAAATTGATAGAAGCTTTTCGAGTATATTGAAATTTCATTGCTTTAGACCATATTAGGATCTAGGGTTTGGTGGATGGTGCCCCAGCAACCTTTGGATTATAAATACTGATAAAATGACCCCCTCAATAGCAAATAATTTTTTAAATTTTGCTATAATAATAAGCCAAATTAGCTTAAATAAGTGATCGAAACTAATAAAACTCTTTCAAAATTCCTGTTGTTCCCTATCTATTTTCAAACATCACCTTTGGCACCATGACTTTAATTATTATGACTATCTTGTTTGTTTTTGTTTTAGTTGTTCAATGTGATTAGGTTAAGAACTTATTCTCTAAGAACAATTATTTCTTATAATTTACACTTTTATGCATTTTTGTTTATTGCAAACTTTTGATCCAAATATCCAGAGATGACTTCACATCTATAATTTTCTAGTAATTTCACGCTCATAGAATAAAGTTCGACAGTTTCTTGTAGTTTTCTTCAAATTCCATATCACTAGTCCCTATAAGTTTTCAATGGCAAAGTCGCACGACACCTTTCAGTAGCACACGGTAGAGCACGTCCAATGTGTCGGCACTCATGAACAAACTGTATCACAGTATATCACATGCAGAGAGAGAAGTGGGGCGCCAGGGTATATCTGGTGGATCTACTGTGGTACAAGTGCATTAAGCATCCGATCCAAGTTTAAACTACCTATTTCAACTTGAAAACTAAAATTTTGTCTATTCCTTTCTAGCAGCATACGTAGACTACACATGGACTAAGAGTTGCTTGTTTGGATTTCGTATTCTTTGGTAAGATAACCCAACTAAGAGTCACATTATGCCAGTACTTGCGGGAATTGCCTGTTTGAAACTTTTTATTCACTTTTGTTTGGAGAGTCTTGGAGTCACATTTTTCAGCAGAATAACACTTGGCAAACTGCAAAGAGGCTTATTCATACAACATACATGTATAACACATGAGTTAAGAGTTGCTTATTTGGACTTCATGTTCTCCCTCTTTGGTAAGATAACCCAACTAATGGTTTATTCTTTTTATTGGGATATTGGGGTTGGTAAATATGCGAAGTTGATAAATAATGATATTGTTTTGGAATAATTGACAAGAGTTGACTAAGGTCATGAAAAATTGAAAAAAGTTGGTATAAGTTAGTAAAAGTTGATAAATGCCGGTAAGAAATGTAAATATAGTGGACATTTCTTCGTAAGAAATTTTGAAACAGATTGATAAAAGTTAGTCGAAGCTTGTTGAAGTTGATTGAAACTAAAAAGGATTGAAATTTCTTTGTTAGAATTTATAGAAATTAGTTGAAGTTGGTAAAAGAGAATTTTACCAATGAAACAAACATGCCCCAAGAGTCACATTTCTCACGAGAATACCACCTGTAGAAACAGTGTAACATAGAAAAGCCTTTGGGGATCTTAGTGGGATCCAAAACTAGACATCCCTTATAGAAGATGACATTCCATTAGATTGCCCCTTGGACGATTAACGATTTCAGAATAGGAAACATTGATCCATATCGGTTTTGTTCCCTTGCCAGTTGTAGATGGGTTGCAACAAGCTGGAATTAGCAAGTAGCATCCTTATCAACCCAGTGATCCAAAATCTCCTCTCATAAAATTAAAAGAAAAGACAATATGTCTATCAAATAAGAAAATTACAGATACAATTTTACCGTTACCATTATTACAACGAGACCAAATGAAGACCTACGCAAAATAGACAACCAACCAGCCATCTGGCCTAATAAAGCACACCAAAGACTTCCAGTTATGTCTCAGCACAATAAATGGGGAGTCAAGTTCCTGCATGATTGACTGGAGAGAAGATGCCCCTGAATATACACCAAACTCTTCAATTTCCTATCCTACAGCAGAGTACATTGCTCGAGGGCCAGAGCTGAAACTGGACCACTCATTTTGCTATTCAAATTGCCCAGGTGTCTCAGCCTGTTTTTTGCTGGCTGCATATTTTTACACCACATCAAGCTTCCTGGAGCAGAACAGTTTTATCAACCAGCCAACCAGCCCCAATGTCAAGTCCTGGTTCTGCTGTTGCCTAGGCATCAGAGGAACCAGAGTACTAGATCTTGAATTTACTTTAGCCAAGCAAGTCCTTGAACAGGTTCGGATTTTGGGTAGTTGGGTTCACACCCATCTGCCTCACCAAGGAATCCTTCTGCAGCGCATCCTTAAGGTTAGGACCCTTGACTCCTTGTGATGAGGGGGCAACAGCACTACTGTCATGCCCTTTCTTATCTGCAGCATTTGATGACCCAAATAAAAGGTCAATGTCTTTGTTGAGATCTACGGGACCACTCTGCCCATCCGTTGTACTGTCTCCATAAAGCTCCATAAGATCAGGCTGTCTGGCGGAGTTTGTGGAGCTTGACTCACTTGCATTTGATACATTCTGACCTGGTTCTAGAAGCCCTTCCAATTGCTGGAAAGGATCAATTACAGATGAAGAATTGCTGCTATTATCATGGGGTTCACCCAAATCAAGCAGGTCAGGTGGAGGAGGTGGTGTTGTCACTGTCACTGACTTGGTTTCTTGAGATTTATGGATGACATGGGTGGCTGCTTTTGCAGGTTTATGACTAGGAGGTGACCTCTTTTCTGTTTTCGAGATACCACCAAAGAGAGAAGCAGCAAGCTTTTGTTTTTCTGGATCAACTTGCACCTTCTTGTGGTGATAAATGCTATCGCGTGTTTTCGAGCTCAAACTGCCTGCTTCATCATGCTGGGAGACGCCATTAATTGGACACTCAGAGGAAGAAGCTGAGGTCAAAGCTGTTGAAGAGCAGCTTGGCTTTCCCCATTTCTTTTGGACCCCATCAAGCCGTAGCTTGATTCCTGTAGACCCAGTATCTACTGCTGATCCCACCGATGGAGATTGCTGGATCTCCCTGGCATATGATGGCTCAGGAACAGGGACTAGTTCAGTTGAAGGAACAAGTGAAACAGGGGTAGGCTTGGACAGTGGTACAGGCTTCGGAAGTTCGTAGGCCTCAAACCTAAGTCCATGACTGGATTGTTCATGGTGACCTTGACTTCTGAAGTTGTTGATACTCGGGATCCCAGCACGCATATCTTCAGGAATATAGGGTTGAGCCCCTTTCTCCAGAGACTGCTGCACATAACTATTGAGGAATGAAAGGTCCTTGTCAACCTGCAAGTTAAACAAAAAAGATCATCTCTTCCAGAAGTAAACGAGGACAATGACCAGAGTAATAAAATGAAGATCTTCAATTTAAGAATTAACAAAAAGAGACATGGATGCCTCATTAACTTTCCAAGCAGCTGGAAAAGGCAACAAAAATGATCATCTCTTCCAGAAGTAAACAAGGACAATGACCAGAGTAATAAAATGAAGATCTTCAATTTAAGAATTAACAAAAAGAGACATGGATGCCTCATTAACTTTCCAAGCAGCTGGAAAAGGTATCATAGAGCAATTTTTGAAGCTTTCAATTATGATTAAAGCAAAATATCTCATCGTACTTTTATTATTGAGTAGTACGAAATAAAAAAATCTAGGATCTAACAGAGACAGCATCTACAGTTCAACTGTACGGGCAAAACTGCATACAACCCCCCCCCCAAAAAAAAAAAACAAAAAACCAAAAAAACAAAAAAGGAAAGAAAACAGCTGCCTTGCAAGACTGGGACATTGGCTTGGTTTAGTAACTTCAGGACAGATCTGGATAATGACCAAGGCAGTGTTTAAAATGCAAAAAATCAACGTCAGAAAACTGTCCGGCCTGGACAAGTAACTAAGACACACACATCCCGACAAATACACTGTTGTTGCTCCTCTTAACTTCACATGCACCCGAAAATAAAAATGATCTGCACATCATACTACAAGGTAATTCTGAAACGATCAGTGCCAGAAAACACAAAAGCTCCATGCTTCACCAGGTAAACTGGTAAGCAGTCAGACAAGATGCCTATTCCTGCAGCTTCCAACCACACTTTTCTAAGAATTAGCTAAGGCCAATCTGCAAATGAAACCGTGTTCCTTTTCAGAATACTACACTCCAATAAAATGTATTGCACGTGCCAAGTAACCAAGCACCCCAGGAATAAAATCAAGCCCAATCTACCAGTAGTTTCACTGATCATTACGAGCTCCAGCATCCATAAATTTGATAAACAGATTATTATTTTTTGTTTTTTTTGGGGGGGGGGGGCGCACCTTGCATGTGACAAAAAGATTGAATACCTGTTCTATTTAAGTGCAGGTTCCGACAAACATAATATGCAAAGAAAAAGAAAGCTAAAATAGGAATGCACCAATCGATCACTATTTCAAGCAAAAAAGCTAGAATGTAACCTCAACATCTTCGCAGCTGGCATCAAATGGCAATATATTTTCAACAGACTGAGAATCCAAACCAAGGACAGCTTGAAGTTCATATGCACGCTGCTGCAGATCTGTTGAGTGGGATGCTGATAGTTGTTCAATCAATGATTGACACTGAGAGGCATGAAAAAAAAAAATTGGAAAAATAAAACAAGTTATCGTGGTGAAAGTTTATCCTGCAGAGTCTAAATTCAATTACTGCCAACTATGTAAATAGTGAGATAAACAGCAATGGAGTTTCACCTTCAAGCAAAAAGAAATAAAACAAAAAAGAATTTTCGCAAAGCATGACTACATAAGATATAATAGCAAGAGGATAACAGGATATGTGCAGAATGGTGGAATGTACTTTAAGTCTATACGCACACCCGCACACATGCGCATGCTCGCATGCACACACACCCCTGCACCCATGTGCACGTGTGCACACAGCTTACAAAGTTTGGCTAACCAATGGCTAATAATGGCTCTCTAGAATTTGGGCCAAATGTAAAAGCACATTCAATAAGAAAACTTTTCACTCTTTCCAGTTCCTTGTGCAGTGGCTTACAAATTGACTTGAAAGCTGCTCAAAGAATTTTTTTCTTTGGGCTCATTGAGATGACTTCAAATATGTGATGAAATGGGATATGTCAACAGCCTAATCCAAGGGTTCTGTAGGTGGTAGAGTTGAACAGTTAGTGATACTACTATTGATTATACTCTCCTATGTAAGTGGTTAAGGAGGTTTATGAGTAAGAGGACGAGCTCAAGAAATCAGTTGGTGTCAAATACAAGGAGAGGGCAGAGTAGACCAAAATGCATAGATGGTGTAAGTCTGTGGATGCACATCACAGAGGCTGGGAAAATTTTCATCACCATATTTCATTTGAGTTTGGAGATGGCTAATCAATCTACTTCTAGCACGAGTGATGGGGCCACATTCCTCTACACGACCTTCTCCCCTCTTTTATGCACTTGCAAAGACTTTTGGTTTAAGGATTTCATCTCTTATTTTACCGTGATGCATTCTTCGACGATTACTGCCTCTTAGGCAAGCTGGACGGCTCTATGCAAGCAGCTCTCCTGACATGGCTAGATGCAATCTCAGCTCTTAGTTCAGAGTCAAATCTCACTTAGAAGAGCTTTTGACCTCTCTGGTCTCTTCCTGCCAACTCTTTCTACGCTCATATAATGAGCTCCTTTCGAATCTATTTGGAAGTCTTATCCTATGAAGGTATCTTCTTTTTGTCTGGGAGTCAACTGAGGCCGTGAACAACACCGTAACAACTGATAACTTCTTTTTTAGTGGAAGGGGGGAAAGGCGCTTGGTCAATTGCTGATATCGTATTTCATGCATGAGGGATTTGGAATCCATTCATCACCTTCTACTCACTGCCCATTTATTAGAGCACTGTAACAGCTGGCCTTAGATTGTTAGGGTTCCTGGGTTGTTAGCTTAAACAATCAGCCATGTAGCGGCTTGAGAAGGCTCTTTCCGAAGAGAAAATAAACAGAAAGCCATTAGGGCAATCACTCATGCTACCTTTTTGGACTACTACGAAGTCTACGATAGACTGTTTAAACACCTCTTGAAAGCATAGACAAAAAATGGATTAAGACTTGTGTATTGCTAGGACATGGAGGAGCCCTCATTGAGGTAATGCTACAAATCCACTTCTTCCAGTATATCTAATACGATAATTTTTTTATCCTAAAAGAAAAGAAAAAAGAAATGATACAACTCAATTGACTTGACTAAAGGAAAATGTACTCCGTCCACAAAACTATATCATTTTCCCCAAAAGTAAAGATACAGTGCCCTACGCTACTTGGATTAGACAGACAAGATTGCACACAACTTGCTATTTAATGCCCACCAGTCAAGGAATCGCACTGGTTGCAGTCAATTTTGTAGCATTGAGAGAAGGACGAACATAAAAGTCGGGATCCAGAACACTAATACTATTGTAGGAGTTCAACTCTTCCTGGAATTAGCTAAATAGAACAAGTGACCTTTTTTCCAGGATCAAAGACAACTATAGATTACAATTAGGGATGCTAAAATGTGAACACAGCCATGATATGGCTAGCCTATTGGGAGGAAGCTTAACATCCACACGAGGAAGCTGGGTTTCCACAAGACACATGAACATTTTGCCTCCACTTTACCCCTCCCTCTCACATTTTCCCCCCACAACAACAATACTAGATCTAGATGGGGCCACAAACCCTCCTTAAAACAATAAAAAAAAGAGGAAAGAAAAAATGATGAATAAAAACTAAGTTGTTAATACAAATCAGTCATACTTGATATCCAGGTAAAAAAATAATTGGGTACATTTTTACAAGTGACTACCTCTGGAAGCATGTCCACTGGTCTCCCCGCTGCTATTTCAAAGGCATATATCTTCATAAGAGCCGTAACTGCATATGCCTTCAAAAATGGAAGGGAAAGAATAAATAACAAAATAGCTGCAGTTAAAGAAAATTCAAACCAACCACAACAGTCATTCCCATAAATCAGAATTTCCATGCGTGGCTTGACACTGCTCTTCAGTTTGCTTCTTTTAGGTTAAACCCTTCTATTATTTTTCTCTTTCCTTTCATGGTAGGCAAGGGAAAGTGCAAAATGCATAGCACTATAGCAGATCATCAACAGCAGCCAAAGATACCATCAAGTGCACATTAGCATGTGCATATTGTTGCAATATTGCTGACCTTGGCAGCACATCAAGCATATTTTTCACTTACGCTCATTTACTGTCGTATATTGATGCTATAGCATATTTATTAGCAAAGGATTTTTGGCGCACAGTGGCACAAGCAATCCAAAATGAGAGGATTTGATAGCTTAAACCTTAAATTGAGCAGACTTCACCTAATAAAATAAAACAAGACAAATGATAAAAAATAAAGCCTGAAAACTACCTTAACTGTGTCATCTGTTGAATAGGCCTCCGCCACATCACACAGCTTTCCCGTTATGTATGAAGCAGAATATTTCCCATACGCAGCTCCATATTCCCCCAACACCCAACAAATAACCTGACCATCAATGAGTATAAAGAATTAGAATGTCATTTCCCTGGTGAAGATTTGACAGCTAACATAAGCTTGCAGAAAATAGAAAGGAAGGTTCAAGCAAATTCCCAAGTGAACCGGTGACAGCATGAGGAAAAAGTGTGCAACTTTCATAATCACAGTTTTTGTGTTCGGCAAATAGCAACGCCAAGAGTACTCATATGGTCGATTGTGTTGACTATTTCCAACAAGAACAGATTTGGAAATTATTAAATAGCTTGTCATATGAAGGATATGATTCCCTAAATAAAAAGTCAAAATCTCAAAAAGCAGTAGTGTTCAACCAGGTTATGTTCAGAGATTTTTTTTTGGGGGGGGGGGGAGGCGCAGCTTATTTGCCTTAGTGTTGCATCATGATATCATCATTCAAATTCTCCAAAACAAAAATAAATAAACTAGACACATTCAAGAATAAGCACAACAGCAGAGGGGTGGACCTATTGCGATCCATTTCCGGTTCCTGCGCAACCGTTGGACAAAAAATTTGTTTAAATTTTTCTGTACAATTGGTTAAAATTTTTGAGTTGATACCCGTAAGGCCATCCCGCTATAATTGATACTCATCAGATTTCAAAAAGTTCAAAAATGGGACACCTCGTACAAAGTTTCTGCATCCATAACTGACGGGATTTCGGGTATCCTGTGTAAGCTTAACATTGAGAAGGCTTATGATCATGTCTCTTGGAGTTTCCTTTTGACTATTCTTGAGAAAATGGGCTTTCCTAACAAGTGGAGGAAATGGATCTCTTATTGTATTTCCACTGCGCGCTTCTCTATCTTGATTAATGGTGAAGCATCTAGTTTTTTCTCAAGTTCAAGACGTCTAAGGCAAGGTGACCCCTTGTCGCCTTTATTGTTCATTTTGGTTATGGAGACTCTGATTAAGTTGGTGATTAAAGCAGGTGAGGAGGGTTTCTTGAATGGCTTTCATATTAGCAACCCTCATTCCAAGGGTTTGTTGATTTCCCATTTGCTCTTTGCCAACGATATCCTTATTTTTTGCAAGCCGAACGAGAGTAATTTGGGTTACTTAAGGTGCATCCTTCTGCTTTTTGAAGCTATGTCTGGGCTAAGAGCCAACCTTTCCAAAAGTGCACTCATTCCCGTTGGCAAGGTGCCTAATGTTCATGTTTTGGCCCGTTTCTTTGGGTGTGGAGTTGTTTATCTGCCTTCTTCTTACCTTGGTCTTCATCTTGGTGTTCCTTATAAGAGCATAGCTGTTCAGGACCCAGTTGTTAAGAGGTTCCATAAGAGATTGGCAGGATGGAAGTCTAAATTTTTGTCTAGACGGGGTAGATTGACCCTTTTGAAAAGTACATTGTGTAGCCTACCTATCTACTTCATGTCTTGATTCACCATCCCAACTAGCATTGCTAGTCGGTCAGAGAAAATCCTGAGAGATTTTCTTTGGAATTCTAATGATAATGGTAATGGCCTCCATTGAGTCAATTGGAACGAAGTATGTCATCCTGCACAAGAGGGAGGACTTGGCATAAGACCTCTCCGTGTTATGAATGATGCTTTGAAAACCAAATGGTTGTGGAGGTTTGCAAAGGAGGATGATGCTATGTGGAAAAACGTAATCAAGGCAAGATATGGGATCGATGAGTTGGGTTGGTGGAGTAAAAAGAGTTCTTCTTCTCATGGTGTTGGTTGTGGAAATCTATCTTAACAGGTCTTGAGTGTTTCAAATCTTTAGTGCATTTTGAAGTGAAGGATGACTCAAAGGTGTTATTTTGGCATGATGTTTGGTGCGGGAATTGACCTTTAAAGACTCTTTTTCCCGATCTTTTTAGGATGGCTCGTTTGAAGTATGCCACGGTACAAGAAGTTGTTTCTTGGAATGGTAACATTAGCCATTGAAAATTGACTTTCGTGAGGAATCTTAATGATTGGGAAGAGAATAGTAATTGTAATTTGTTAGCTGTACTTGCTGGCAGAGAGATTCTATCCCAAGGCAAGGAGATTGTGTGGCCACTAAACTCTAAGGGATCCTTTAGCGCCAAGAGTTTTTGTCCCACACATTTTGATGCCTTGAATAGTCGTGATTTTGCTGCCAAGTCCATTTGGAAGTCTAAAACTCCCACAAAAGTATGTTTCTTTGCTTGGGCAGCCACTTTAGGCAAAATCCCTACGGATGACATGCTTAAAAGAAGAAATTTTAGAGCTCCAAGTAGATGCTCCATGCATTTGGAGGAGGAAAACTGTGGATCATCTCCTTATACATTGTCGGTGGGTTTCTTTGTTTTGGGACTTAGCTCTCTCTCTTATGGGGATTAGTTGGGTTCAACCTTCTAATGTGAGAGATGTGGTAGTGGCTTGGAAGAGAAGGATGAAGAAGTCCTTGGAGTTTAAAACATGGTTTCTTTGGCTATTTGGTGCGTTCCGTGGAAGGAGAGAAATCGTCGTATTTTTGAGAACAAAATCTTGTCGTTTCAAGATTTTAAGCTTCATTTTTTGAGGTTGTTGTATAGTTGGAGTGTCGGGCTTAGTGGTAACAAAACTTTAAATTTTTTGGCTTTTATCGATTGCACTATGGATGAGAGCCTAAGGGCATAATATTTTTGTATTTGCCCCCTTTTGCAAATGGGTGACATCCCCTTGGTGTCCATTTAATATACCTCTTGATTACTTACCCCAAAAACAAAATTGAGCATAAACAGAAGAGAAATACAAAACTTACTTGAAGGAATGTAGATGGCAGCTTTGGCTCAACAACAATGCGCAAATATGACTCAACCTGCACATGCAAAATAGACGCAATGACAACGATGAGATGCCACTCACATCCTCAAATATTACAGCAACAAAAATTCTTCTTACAATAAATACAGGCACCTTTTCCGTATATATTTGGTCATTTCATATCACAAACTTTCAGTGTAACAACCAATCATTTCATATAACAAACTTACAGCGTAAGAAACCCAATTTTGTAATAGTATTATCATTTCAAAGTAGCCATAATTACATTATGTACATGACTGGCGTAGATAGTTCACACTAGTCGTATATTGGCTTTGGATCTAGAAATGGTGAATGAAATCGCATTTTTACCTGCGTTCTAAAGCATAAACAGTTCCCTTGGATTTACGCAATTATATCAACTTTCGTATATATTCTTTCGACTCCTGAAATAAGTGTTGCTTGTTGAGAAAAATAAATTATATTCAATCAATTATCCAATTTGGCATCTTTGTAATTTTTTTTGCTGCAAATAGGAAGTATAATTATCTTTCAGTTTATACCTTCCACGATAAATTCAAAGGAATATCTCCCAACTTATCCTCCCAATCTAGCCAGCTAAAGGGATTAACATCCTCCAAAATCTCCCCACTTACCCTCGTCCTTTTAACGTGTACTCATCATTCAATGAGATCCCGAAAAAGCTACCATCTACTAATACTAGCTCGCATACGTGTATACACCAATAGATAATTAACCGATACAATTATTATCAATGATTGAGTTTACTTTCTTATCGATATTCAACATACAAGTGGAACCCGTTCATTCCTTCATGAACACTCCCCAATATCATGTTAAATCATGGATGAAATGACAAGCACATCTTTTTAATGGGGGAAAAAATCATTGCAGAGATGAAAAGGATGAGAGGCATATGTCCAACAGAGAGACCATACAATGCACAAAGAGACTATCAATCAAATCAAGATTCAAGAACTCCAAACCAGGAAGAGCAAAGTCTTCCTAAAGGGACATGAACAATGCACCATCAGTGCATACTTCTGCAATCCTGAAGAATCTACGACCCCCTCCCCCTCTCTCCCCAAAAAAAAAAAGGGTTATTAGATGGTGGGAGGAATAACACTAGTGAGCTCATGTTCAACTTTTTGCCAAAAACAGCCAAATGGCCGTGAATGATAGATCTATCTGCCACCCATGAAATTCTCAGACCCTAGGACTGAAAGTCAAATCTTAGAAAGCTATGACATTTAAAGCACATTAGGACATGGTGGAAAAATTCAGGGTAGGATTCACATTCCATCAAATCATGTTAGGTAAAAAGACCCTCAAAACAAGTCATTGAGCGATTGAACTTGCTGTCAAAAGCTTATCTGGAAATTATTACCAAGAGAGCATGACATACAAAATCAGGAGACTCATGCAAGAGCCAAATGCCCCCCCCCCCCCGGGGAAAAAAATATCCAGAAATGGAGGCACCTCTGTCCACAACAAGAGCTAATAAGAGAGGAAAAATTCTCCGAACAGAGCATGATCACTAATGCCAGTACTCATCTCAAAAACAGATAGAGATCCCACTGCTTAAGTTTGACCCCATAAGGCATATGTGTATTTGACTACCATCACGTGGTGATGCGCTCCTAAGGCTCAGTCTGTACGAAGTATCTGGTCTGCCATGGTCCAAACAAAGCCCTCTTCACCATGTTTGATGCCAGTGACCAGTGAGTGACCGACAGAATTGAAATGTGGCCATTCTGCAACAAGACGGCTGCATCAGAAAGGTATTGGAGCTGCACGGATAGCATTTCGGTGTAACATGACCGAAACGGCATTGAATCCTTAGTGACTTCCCCCCAACCTAGTCATTCACATTCATAAATCTCTTAACCACTTGCCAAGAAAAGTTTGATTGAAAAGCTGAAACTTAACAATATTCCAAATTACACAATAATAATTGAAATTATTCATAAAAGAACCAAAGAAAGGCTTCCAAATTGTGAGCCAACAAGGTATCGAAAAGAGAGACGCAAGCAGGAGACACTAGAAAGAAACTCCTCCATAAGACTCAATCTTCCACCCTTGGTGAAATACTTGGATTTCGAACAAGAAATCTCTTCTCATAATTTTCACTTGTTCTCCAAACTGAATCTAAATTCAGGCTAATGGAATGGAAGAATCAAATAAGAGGTGAGAAGGGATCCAAAATCCTAAGATACTGAGCAGGATATTTCAATTTCTACTACAGGCAGGATATAACTTATTCATAATTCAACTTTATGCCCGACTTCAAGCTCAAATCAATGAAATAAACACAGTTTTATCATTTGCTCACAATCAGTTACAAAGAAGACAATCAGCAGATATAGAGTTCTATCATCGCACCCACAAACTAGAGGAAAGATGATATTCAGTAACACAACAAAATATTGTGTCAAGAAGCAAATGGGCCTCAAAATGGTAGAGGCTTCTCAAAGTGAAGAAGCAACACACATGAGCACTGTTTAGCAAGAATCACATTTGGGACATCTAACCGATCCGTCTCTCTCCACCTGTTCTCAGCACATATGCAAGGAACTCCAAATTTGCTTGACAATCTGCCTTCTCAATATCTCATTTATCAAAAATTTCCTTCAACTCAATTCTAGAATGAAACAACTTATTTTGCTATATGCAGAACGCCTAAATCAACAAGCCCTAATTAGGGCACTTTGATTTTGGACATAAGAACTCCCACCTCTCCACCCCATCCACCCCCCCCCAAAAAAAAAAAGGAGAAGAAAGAGAGAGATAGAAAACCTCAAAATGTGAGCACCCACATTTGAAAACATCTCATAAAGACATATTCGCCATCTCGAACTCTACTAGCATACTAATTGCTCCAAAGAAGGTATAGTCCCTGATTTGTAAGGGCAAGGTCAATGACCATGCATTCAAAACAGCCACAAACTTCTGGAAGACATATTCGCCATCTCGAAGTATATTAGCATACTAATTGCTTAGCCACATTATACAGCCTAGAAGCCCCCCTCGCAATAACACTCCATAAGGGCTCTAGTGATTTCCTCTTTAGTTAGCAAGGCTCAACATCTTCCCTTCCAAACTCTAATAGCAAAAGCAGCAAGACATGTCCTCTTTGTGGCTACAAGATTCCACCAGAAAGAAGCAATGAGGGCCTTCAATAGCCAACTACATTTCTTCAATGAAATCCAATCAAGTACCATCAATGCCAAATGAAAACGTGAAATTAAGTGTCCTATAAGGATAGGCTGATTGCTGGATGTATAATTGTATATCATGTTACAATCACTTTCCTTAAGACACAAAGCTCTTAACTTCTCTCTCTAATGTGTCCATCAACATAAACCTCACTGAGTCCCTTTCACTTCCATAGTCTTTATTATCTTTAGATCCACAAATTCTTCCTTCACATGAAAGATTTGAAATTACTCATCAAATTATATTTTGCACCTTAAAACCACTGAAGCTATCTTTGTCCCACTTATTTAGCTCTTCCATCACATTTTGTGTTTCTCGCCAGCATAAAGCCAGCGAAGCCTTCAACTTCTACCACTTCCCACCATCCCTCATCTAGGCTAGTAAATCCATGAGGCCCCAAGTCTAACGACATATCCTCAAGCTTGACATGACCCCTTTGTCCTCCAACTTGGTCAAGTCAAGGCATAAGAAAATGATATAACACAAGTAGGAAACTGTCATCCTATCTAAAAGAAAGTGACAACTCCACTCTCAGACCCAATGCGGTCTCTCTATAGCTGATGAAATCGTAGAACTCAGCCATAATATTAGAAGGACCAACCCCAAAACTTCTTTCTTGCTGAAGAATAATCTCATTGAAGCAAGTGACCCCCTATGTCCCAAGGACCCGCCATCCGTCTCAAATTTTGAGAACCTACTCCTACATCCACAACTCATCAACTCAAGAATATAGACCATAGACACAAAGCAAGCAATCAAATTTTCACCACAAGAGGACAAACAGATGCAACACCATCCCAGCACATAAGAACGCAAGCATCTATCCTTGAGAAAGTCAAAATCAACTTCCAAACAATTCCATAAGCTATGAAAGACAAATAGGATGTTTTTCCTCCAACTTCATTCCCCAAGTAACAAATAGCAACTCACTTTCAGTGGATCATTTCACAGATATCACTAAGGGCCTATTTGATTGACCTGTAGTGGAATGGAATGGAATGGAACTTAAAATATGAAAGGAATGGAATGGAACTTGATTGTTTGATATCATGTGTTTGGTTTAATTATGGAATGGAATCAAATTGTTTATTTTTTACTTTTTTATATCAATGTTTAATTCCATTCACATTCTCTTTGCTTCTTTCTCACTCCTTCCTTACTTTCTCTCTCCTCAAATAATCGGATCTAGCCCTTCTTCATCCTCTCCGGCAAAGCTCTGACGTCTTTGTCCTCTCTGATGAGCAGACGATGCCTTCCTCCTCCCTGGTCAACAACCGTCACTTGCCCTACTCGTTCTTTTTGACTCACCTGGGCAAGTTCCAGGCATATCTAGAATTCGCCTTCGTCGTATGCATCTTGATCTCCGGCTACTCTCCTTCTCTTTCTTCGACATCGCCTTTGTCTACCTCTCCGGCACTATTTTCTTCGCCACATTTCTCTCTCTTCATCGTTCTTTCCCTCTTTCTCATGGTCGATCTAGAGCTTTGGGGAACGTTGTTGCGGTCGCCGGTGTGCTTCTGGTACTTGCCGACGGCGTCTTCCTCCCCGGCGTGCTGGTAATCTTCGTGTCTCTCCTCTTCATTGTCTTTGAGCACCATGGCTATTGGCAGATTTTAAGAACAATAAATTAATATTTTTTTTATTAAGAGTGGGAATGGAACTTGAAACCCCTCCCAAAATGGAGGGAATCAAGTCCCAATCAAATAGGGGGAACTTGATACCCTTAGGTATCAAGTTCCATACCTTTACAAATCTAACCAACAATGGGTATGGGAACTTGATGCCTAAATATATCAAGTTCCATTCCTTTTCCTCCAACCAAACAGGCCCTAAATGACAGCTACGGAATACTATGAACTTAAATTGCTTTATCAGACATTTTCTCAAGTCTCATCATCACAAATTAAAATAAATTTTCTATTTGAATTTGAAATCTATAATAAAATTCATTATTGTTTTCTGTAATATTTAGGTGATCTTGCTTATGAAGGCTCAAGAGAGGAAGGAAAACCATTCTCCAAGCTTGTCCATGAGATTAACTACAATTTTCTGATTTTCATATTAATTAGGAAGCTTCTGTTGATTGAACTCTTGAATGTAACTTCTAGATCATTTGTAAATTGCACCCTAATCAACCTTGCATGCCCCTCACATAAATGATGTGATGCCCTAAAAATGTAGCCCGCTCTAGTTTAAATTGCCAAAGCATAACCTCCTAAATATTATAAAGCTACTATCCAAAGATTTTGTATCGCATTTAAATATCTAATATTGTACCTGCAATGAAGAACATCAAAACAAATATCTGGATGAGTAAAAGCCTGATGTGCCCATGCGAGTACAGAGGAACCAATTTAGAATGTACAGGATCATCACTCTTTTTTTGATCAGGATACAGGATCATCACTCTTTTCCACAGAAACCCGTTCTGTAGGCGCTATTTCATATAATCATTGATTTACGGGGCATCGATGAAGCCTTTCAATAATACAAGAACAATCTGCTAGAATATGATCTCCATTCCCAAAGCGAGCAGTTACATAATACAATTTGTTAGTCAATGCCTCAAAGGATAGCACACGAAATCCAGTCAATAAAATCCTATAAATTCGTAAGATATTTGGAAGAAATCGCACAAAATCATTAGATAGACACCAAGAGGATGCGATATCCTTGATAGAGTAGTATACAAATCAACTCGGTCTAATAGAGAGCAGCCATTTCTTTTTAAATGAGTAATCAAAAAAAATGCATTCGATGGACACTAAATGAATGCCATCCATGTCCTTGATAGAGTAGTGTGCATATCTACTCGATCTATTCGATGCAAGAGGGAGAGCTTTGCCTCTCCCCATTACATGGAATAGACCGAGTAGATTAGCATACTTCTCTGTCAAGGACTAAATGTTCCTTCCCGAGGTTCAAACAGGCAAGATTGCCACCAGTTAGACTGTTCTAACTCCCTCAGCATACTTATGCAGTCCGGAAGCATAAACATAATGTCTACATACAACTTAAAAGAGTGTCCATTTCAGTATAATATTCTAATATGGACACATATTATCTATCTCTAAAGACAAGATTCCTGCAGAGGGGGAGGAGAAAATGTAATTTTTTTTTAAAAAAAGGGAAATGTCCCAACACTACATTTTAGAGAGAGAGAAAGAAAGAGAGAGCGGGGGCTGGAAGGGAAGAGGGGAGAGGCGGATTATAAGTCCTATTCATGGAGTCATAGACCAAGCAGGCAAAAGAATGAAAAATGAAATGGACACAAATAATGTGTTGGACAAACAACTTATTTCAAGTAAATAAAAAATGATCCAAGACACTCACTGCGGATAATCTCAGCTGACTATCTACAGCATCATCGTCCTCTCCAAATCCTTCTGCTATCAAATGCATCAAATTGTGGACCACCTTCCTATTTACCAAGTCACCTGCATGCTCAAATACTTTGTTCATCGTCTGAGGATCCAAAATGTAATCAGGATCAGTAGCTTTTAAATGAGAAATATTTACGAAGTACAAAGAAGTTCGTACCTGAATAAACCATTGATTACTTGGGGCATATTGCTCAGCAAGCTCAACACATCTCGATGCTATTTCAGTTTTATAATAACTATCATTTATAGATATCATATAGTCAATCGTACGGTCCACTATCACTTCCACATTAGACGACTTAGTCATTCTGTACAGAAGCTCAAAAGTTTTCCGCTTGAGGGTATCATCACGATCCTGTACAGTAGAGGGCATCAAGCATTAGGATCAGGCATAGAAAGTGTACCCCTTCGCCCTCCTTTCTGGTGAGGGCGCAAGTTTGGTAAAGGCCCCCTTCTAAGCTCAGCAGGATTTTTGAATCATCTAATAATATTACAGAATAAATATCCACAACTTATCAGGGCTTCAAAATTACCAAAAGTTAAGGTAACCACTTGAGACATGGATGCTCCAATTTTATTTTATTTTTTAAAAAAATTTTATGAGTAATCAAAAGATGCATTAGTAGACATGGATGCTGCTACTTGCAATGTGTGAATTAGTTCAGAAAAACAATCCAGCCAAAAGATGTGCAAAGGCAAATTTGTAACTCAAGTTCTTTGGTCAGAGGCATTTTAGTAATAGGCCCTAGGTTTAGGATAAGTGATCCTCCCCTCTCCCCCCCCCCCCCAAAAAAAAAAGAAACCCACCCCAAAACAAAAAAGGAAAAAGCTACTTTCATTGTGCTGTGTGATCTCCTGCACTGGTGACTTGCCTCAAAGTTTTAGAATGAATGAGGACCCAAGTTAATATTTTTCTCTCGGGAGTCAGCCACGTACATAAATACATTTAGCTGTAAACTTAAGACACTTAAAGTTTGGAGAAGAATTGTGGAAGCTTGATGTGTTATTTGATTTGATGTACACAGCAAAAGGTGGATACATCTCGAAACTTCCACCACAAAGTCTCGACGCTACCATATCATCAACATAAATCAAAATTGCTTGACATTGAGAAGGCTTTCCTGACAAGTGGAGGAAATGAATCTCTTTTTGTATTTCCACTGGGCGCTTCTCTATCTTGATTAATGGTGAAGTATCTGGTTTTTTCACAAGTTCAAGAGGTCGAAGGCAAGGTGGCCCTTTGTTACCTTTATTGTTCATTTTGGTTATGGAGACTCTCAGTAAGTTGGTGATTAAAGCAAGTGAGGAGGGTTTTTTTGAATGGCTTTCATATTAGCAACCCTCATTCTGAGGGTTGTTGATATTCCATTTGCTCTTTGCCGATGATAACCTTCTTTTTTTGCAAGCCGAACGAGAGTAATTTGGGTTACTTAAGATGCATTCTTCTACTTTTTGAAGCTATGTCTGGGCTAAGGGTCAACCTTTCAAAAGTGCACTCATTCCCATTGACGAGGTGCCTAATGTTCATTTTTTGACCCGTTTCTTTGGGTGTGGAGTTGATTATCTGTCTTCTTCTTACCTTGGTCTACTTATAAGAGCATAGATATTTGGGACCCAGTTGTTGAGAGGTTCCATAAGATATTGGCAGGGTGAAAGTCTAAGCTTTTGTCGAGAGGGGGTAGATTGACCCTTTTGAAAAGTACTTTGTGTAGTCTACCTATCTACTTCATGTCTTTATTCACAACTAGCATTGTTAGTCGGCTAGAGAAAAATCATGAGAGATTTTCTTTAGAATTCTAGTGATAATGGGAATGGGCTCCATTGGGTTAATTGGAACAACGTATGTCGTCCTAAACAAGAGGGCGGACTCGGCATAAGACCTCTCCGTGTTATAAATGATGCTTTGAAGACCAAATGGTTGTGGATGTTTGCAAAAACGGAGGATGCTAAGTGGAAAAACGTGATCAAAGGCAAAATATGGGATTGATGAGTTAGGTTGGTGGAATACGAAGACTCTTTTTTCCGATCTTTTTAGGATGGCTCGTTTGAAGTATGCCACGGTACAAGAAGTAGTTTCTTGGAATAGTGACATTAGCGACTGGAACTTGACTTTTGTGAGGAATCTTAATGATTGGCAAGCGGACAGTATTTGTAATGCGTTAGCCGTACTTGCTGGCAAAGAGGTTCTGTCACAAGGCAAGGATGAGATTGTGTGGCCACTAAACTCTAAGGGATCCTTTAGCGTCAAGAGTTTTTGTTTCACACATTTTGATGCCTTGGATGGTCGCGATTTTGCTGTTCCATTTGTAAGTCTAAAGCTCCCACAAAAATGTGTTTCTTTGCTGGGGCAGCCAGCATAGGCAAGATTCCTATGGATGACATGCTTAGAAGAAGAAATTTTAGAAGCCCAATTAGATGCTCCATATGTCTGGAGGAGGAAGAAACTGTGGACCATCTCCTTGTACATTGTTGGTGATTTCTTCGCTTTGGGATTTAGCTCTCTCTCTTATAGGGGTTAGTTGGATTCAACCTTCTAATGTGAAAGATGTGGTAGTGGCTTGGAGGAGAAGGATGAAGAAGAGTTGGGTCCGTGGGCTACTTGGAAAGAGAGAAATCGTAGTATTTTTGAGGATGAAATCTTGTCGTTTCAAGATTTTAAACTCTATTTTTTAAGGTTCTTGTATAGTTGGAGTGTTGGGCTTAGTGGTAACAAAATTTTAAATTTTTTTGCTTTTGTCGATTGCGTTATGGATGAGAGCTTAAGGGCAAAATATTTTTGTATTTGCTCCTTTTGTACATGGGTAACATCCCCTTAGTGTCCATTTAATATGCCTCTTGATTACTTACCCAAAAAAAAAAAAAAAAAAAAAAAACACCAAAGTTGCAAGGTTTCTGCAAGCACCTATAGTTTTGATTTACATTGTTCTTATCTCCCTAGTTTCCCATTAGTTTGATTGACTCACTTTTTTCGCCTTCACGAGGGGTGTAACTCATGATTCATCTGATACCTAAGCTTGCTCTAGTTTCCTTCACGTCCATATCTGGTTTTATAAAAATCTGGAATTGCTTGGTTACTTAGGTATATAGAACTGATCTCCCTGCTTCCATAACTGGAGGTAGGTTCAAGGAGGAGGAATGAGGGGAGGGAGAAGGGGGGAAGGAGAACAGAGATCCTACTGAATAAAGAATAGTGCGGATGCCTGGCATATAGAAATAATCAACTGTACTCCAGAGAACTTTTCCCTCACACAACTTTTAAGTCATAGGAATATTGATAAGAGTAAAGAATGAAATAAAATCAACAAAGATATCTTAGTACAGTCAAGGCCTACATCTAGTGTCTCCAAATCAGAAAGGTGCCAAGTCTGGCTGCATCCAAGGGGCCTGTAATTACAACTTGGAACAATCATAAGACATGACGAGCTTGAGCAACATTTTACAAGAAAAACCTCTATTCATAGGAAGAATATTAGAGAGTTCTGAAATCCCCAATTGTCAGCACAAAAAAAAAGGAAAAGAAAAAAGGTGATATAGAACAGACCAGTGGTATCCAACTGGACCAGCCCATGCAGTTGCAGAAGGTGGAAACTGAAATACCACTACATGACCACAAGCATTAAAAGCAGAGGATTTGCTCATTAGTCATTACCACCTCCCCCCAATCCCATCCCCTCCCAAATTCTGCTCCCCATATGGTGAACCCACCCTTCATAAGGTGCGTCCTTAATTGCCTTAAAAAGTAGTTATATCATCTTGTCAGAAATCCATGTATTCAAAGTCATACTTATGCTCTACGAACCTTGCATACATCAGAATCAGAACTCTATGAGAAACAGTAACACAGATGAATGGTCTCCTTTTTCTAGTGGTGTACAAAGTGAGGCACGAAGGGCAGGCAGGCACGAAGGGCAAGGCCAATGTATGCAGTGACAAACAAGATCCCTAATACCGATGCCAAGGACTTCACCAGCCCACTCTTTTGATAAAGAATCGAGTGCATAATTCACAAAAACCACAAAGAAGAACAAAGACAAAGTCTAAAATCTAAACCAAAACCCCTTCTCCCTATCTCCCGCAAATGTTCCATGCAATACCTATGTGTGCATTTACCATTCTCAGATTACAAACCAACTATGCGCTAATAGAAAAAGAAACCTCTGTTTTTTTAATTCATCTTTATCAGTTCTTGGATGCCTTACTTGATAGAGATGCAAAGATTAGCGGGAGCAAGCCCCATTCAAGGTCCCAGAAAGTCAGAAATGCCCTTGACTACGCACTGGAGACAAAATGCACAAAGCAGATAGACCTCCACATTCTAGCAGTACCAGTTAAAATAATTAACACCATAGTAAAAAGTCTGAAAGATATGTCTCAAAAAGGAAGCATCAAGCAAAATGCAAGGAAAGTCCCACCAAAAGCTGCAGAATTGAAGTGCCTACAAAGAAGGAATCCTTAATCAGTAAATGCACTTCGCAAATTAAATGTTGCAAGGATAGGTCCTATGGTCGGAATGCTAGCATATTCTAAACAACTACTTCACATGACCAAATAGATCACATCTGCACTAGCCAAGATGTTTAATCATCAGATCCATCAATTGATTCAACCATAATAATCATTCTGCATCTTAGGGATACCTAGCTTTGGTCTATGGATTTCAGGGAAACAAGGAAGACACTACCAAATATGGGTACTGAAGCCAAAAAAAAGTTTGTATCCATTCGTTTGATTCATGCAATCAAAGAACAAGGTTTACACCATGAACAATGAGCAAAATGTATGTCTCGCGATGCAGTCCACACCCAGCCACATACCAGAATGTGAAACAGCTCCACAAACCAGGCAACCAGGCTTCCACAGACCTCCAGTGAGAAAATCACAGAAACTCTGGTCTCTTAGCCTCTCTTTTCACTAAGTCACATTCCATACTAGATTCTTTTCACTTCCTTGAACTTCTGCTCAGTTTTCCAGAGATTCCCCCCAGGTCCCCATGAAGCAAAGATTTAGTAGTAAGTGCCCATCTTTATGATAGACGTTAATTCCGTTTCCATCAGATGTTGACAGTCAAGACTTTTTGGCCATAGAAGATCATAGCTACAATCAAACTCTAATTTACAATATTAAATTGTGGCGGATTTCAAAAAGTTCACCATTAATATCCCAACTTTCCAATAGAAGCTTGATTATATGTTTCATACAATTCACATGCTAGGGCAAATTCTGCAAGCTGAGCTAGTCATCTCATGCACAGCTTTCAGTAGGTACCCCCCCTCCCCCAGGGTACCTGTTCCCTTCCTGTGTCCATACCAGAAAGCATTGCTTTCCTTGCAACAAGGTTCTCCTCTTCATGGATTTCATCTTTCTGATGTCCAGATCCACGAGGCCACTTAGTCCAGCTGATGAATTTTTAGACTCACATAAATCTGTTATTCATATATTCCAAGAGGAGAGGGACAGTCTTGAAACTTCACTTTCTACTAAGACAGCTATTTGATATTTGACCTTTAAAGGGACCTGTTATGGTTGCTGTTCCTTGTAGAACTTTTTAAGAAGATTATACACAGCTGTTCGACAGAGAACAAAGGAAACAAAAAGCCCTCACAAACTATGTTCAATTGACCACAGCAAACTGGAAAAAATGGTCACTGTTTATAAGAAGGGAGAACAACAGAACCCAGGAAATCATTCTCACCTCTAAGCAATCAATCACCGCCAGTTGATGCTGTTCTGCAATGTCTGGATTGAGCTTTATAAGTCGGCTAAGAGCATCAATGCCCATGTATCTCAGATTATGGCTATCACTCTGCTGATTATGTAAAATGTTAGACACAAAATAAAAGAAAATCAAACAAGTCTACAGTAATTAATATTGATGCACTGGAATAGACCTTTAGAAATCTTGATATTGTGCTAGACGCCGTTTCCATCAGTTTAGGATTTGGATATATAGCAGCTGCACAGCACACACACTCATAAAGAACAGCATTCCCAATGTTGCTTGACGTATCAGCCTTCCTAGTTATGTCATTCACAACAGTATACATGTGTTCACTAGCCTGCTTGTCGCCAGTGCCCAGCAATGCCAGAATTTTTAGCAACTTTATCTGCATAATCAAATTGTAGATCCAACATTAGAGTCAAACATCAAGCACCCGTTAGAGACGAATTACAAGAGACCTGCTTATAAAAGATTTTCAAACATGACTGGCCAGCAGCACAGAAAACAAAAAAAAAAATTAATAGAGAATCCAACATATGCCCACAGAGTTCTTTTTTGGGGGGATGGGAGGGGAGCGGAGCATGATTAATGCTCACACGGTTCTATTCCCTAATACATCAATAGATACACCATATAATTGGAAGCAAAAAACTAATAGAAGCCAATAGAAGAAACAAATCACACTTTTTTCTACACCAAGAACACTTCATATAATTCTTGTAAGTTCCTAGTAGAGTAGTGTCAGATGCAATACTAGACCTGTTTAAGGAAAGAATTTGGAAGTTCAAACGGAAAGGAAACTAACGCACTCCAAACTATGAGGACAATATCTCAATCTGCACCTGCCATAAGACAAGCACAATATCCTCATGCCCTCCACACCAAAATATCATCAGGATAAGTCCATAAGAAACGATACCTTTCTCAGTTTACCAAAACAACCATGTTTAGTAGGAGGGATTTCAAGGTCTCAATTTAGGTGAACGAAATCCCCTCTATACCTCCGCCCACAAAAGAGAACACCAACAAGAGCAGCTCAATCATTCAATTGCTATGCTCACTCAGTAAGAGAGCATTTAATTAACTCAGGAAACAGCAAAAGCATTCCAGTGTGATGAATTTTGTAAATTGCAATTGCCATTCGCCCCTTTCGTAAACAGCTGGCATCCCCTGGTGTCTTTATTAATACAATTTTTTATAACTTATTTTAAAAAATTAAAAATTAAAAAGAGGATACAGAACACAGAAGAGTTTCAGATGACATACCTGAATATATGGAGCAGGCATCTGATGATAATCATAGCTTTTGGGCAATCTGTGTTCAGCTACTTGTTTGAGGATACTCACAAAGCTGACAACCAAATCTTTATAAGAATTAGCATCTACTGTAATCAGATCATATAGAGGACAAAGTGTGGCACCCATGACTGAAGGATCGTTATCTGAAAGCTTCTGCAGAAAAAAAAAATATATGAACAGATTAATGCAACTATATTTTATGGCAAGAGCAAGTAAAACAATCAAAGCAAAGAAGTATCACTGCAGAACCTCCAAAAAGGATTAGCAGCACCACATAGGCAGCTCACTGTGAGTGACATATTCATGAATTCAGTCAGCATGATACCCCAATCATACATATGCCAGCCACACAATGTTTATGAACGGAAGATCTGAAAGTAAATAGAGCCAAATCCAGACCTAGAACAACATGGATGCATGCTTCTAATTCCCAAATATGACAGTGGAACTCAAACAGAAGAACAACTTAAAAAAGACCACTAATATAGTTTCCCAGTTCTAATCACAGAGTCAACTGGAGCTCCATCTAGATTAAGTTTGCCAAGCTGCCAGAATCTCAAAACTCCAGACAAGCTCAACTTCAAATCATAAAATGTATCCCTTCCTCTTTCATAGAAGCAGTACACAATGGTATTTAACTCCCTAAATGAAAGCAGTACCCATGTCCCAACTCCTAAAGAGGTTGTGCTTCCCTGCAACAGTAAACATATTGTACCTAGCTTATCATGCAAAACTTCCAACAAAGACCTGTGAATCGTTTTTAAGTGATAAATTTGTTTCGGCTTGACAGGAAAATTACATTTTTTTCTTTTACATTAATCAGCAAAAATGTTGGTAAGAAATCAGAAAAAAGGGTGCAAAAGCAAGCACTCCACAAACAAAATTTCTTACAAAAAGACTATCAAAAACTTCACAGAGAACCCTCCCAAAGGTTTCACATTTTCTGATGCAAACCCAAATCCTTATAATTGTATGATAGCCACCCACCAGGAACAAGCTAGGGTAATCATACATAAAGTGTCCATGAACAAACAAATATATAAAGCTCCCATTCAATAACATCAACTACTAATAATACAGCATTAGTTCATTTCCATCCACAAAGACCGCCACAGTAGTAAGGGACTCAATTTTCAACTTTCTAACACCCCAATATTTCTCCATTTTCAGTTTAGAGGAGGTAACAGCTTCCTAGCAGAAGGGGCCTTATGCAGTGTGCTCCTGTGAACATTATATTGAATTGAGTGCTGTAAGCTGAACAAATATTGATCTCAGTCCAGGGAAGCAAAATATCGTAATAACTGACATTCAAAGAAAATAAGTTTTACTAAGTATAGTAGCCTCAGAACAATAAGGCTTTTCTTTTCACAGCTTGCCCCCCCTTTCCTATACATTCTAAAAAGATGAGCTACAGCATCACAATTCACTTGTCAAAGAAGCTCTTTCTCATTAAAGCATGGAATTTCTCTACACAGTCATTCAACACCAACAACACCATAAGGCGAAAATACCACCCATACACCACCGGATGACAAAACTACCCGTTTTAACATTGATGAAATAGTTGCGGGCATGTCTTTCAATATATACTTTCTGTACTGTACTTAAACCTTAAAAAGGGGAGATGCTCAAAAGCACATTGCAAAAGGAATTTTGCTTTTTGAGGAGAAAGACACCTTGCATACAAATTTCCTTGAATCATAGTTTTTCTTTTCTCGATAAGGAAAGTAATATATATAACCTAGACTGATCAAAGGAACAGATGCAGACCTAGGATACAACAAAAGACCATATACGTTCAAAATACAACCTATCCACATAGTCACCTGCATCAATAGAGGAAGAGCAAAAATTCCCATTATCCCCAAAAGTAAAGAACCTTGATGAAATTGTCTTCTAAGCGCCAAGAGAAGCTTCAACATCCTTGAATACTCCTCGGTTTTCTTTCTCTGCCAATGCTCCACAAATAAACCCTCCCAAGCCAAAAGGAGGTTTCTAATGAAATTAAAAGACCCAAAAAAAAGCCCCAGCAACAAAGGTGAACTCCCACATTGCCCAGACGAACTGACAACAGAGCAATGAGTGGTCTGCTCATTCCAAATCCCCGTTGCACATAACACGCCTATTCACCAAGATCCAAATCCCCATTGCACATAAAGCACCTATTCATCAAGATCTCCCCGCTTTCTGAATCACACTATTTCTTACTCACTTGTCAACGAGAGGTGTGCATGGAAGGAAAGGAACGGAGGGATTTTGGGGACAAAGCTATGTACTTTAAGAATATCAAGAGTTTGAGGGCATGACGATATGCTGCTTGTGTATACAGTGTTACCCCCTGATGTCTTATTAATATATTTTTTATTACTCATATAAAGTTAAAATGATAATAAAAACAGTTTGATACAAACCATTACCAAACTAGTGCCACATCATCCTTTGCACGTATGTTGGAGCTTCATGTGTAAAGCTCAACTTCATAAACAATTTGTCAGGATGCCAGGCAATCAGTGTGAGTTGGGCTCCAATCTCTTCAAGTCCAAACTATGGTCAACCTCAAACACTTCATTTTTCTCTAGAAACATTCAAAGCCATATGTTTCCCTCCAAAATCAAGGAATTTTACAAATCAATGCAATCAGTACGAATTGGGCTCCACTTTTCTTAAGTCCAGACCATGGTCAACCTCAAACACTTAATTTTTCTCTAACATTCAAAGTCATATGTTTACCTCCAGAATCAAGGCATTTCAAAAATCAATAATTGAAACCTCTCCTGTAATACCTTATTTAAATAAATGCCAAGGACTGACCTCTATCATCCAAAGACGCCAATTTCCTATCAGTAAAGAGAAAAACTCACTAACAATAATGTCCCCATAGCATTATCAGTTCCACAAATTTAAACAAGTTTTTTAAATGGAGAATATCATTCTACAGTTGCGCAACACTTGCAATAAAAAGCTTCATAATCATAGCTTCTCCACATTATTGCCATACACGAATCGATATAGAAAATATCACTTTTATCTTGCCAGGGAGCTATTTTGATTTTGACTTCTAGAATTACAAAGAAAATACAATTGTAATCACCTAGACATTCAGACTTAGGCCTATATTAGCCAAACCACCTTTCGTGAAAATTTAACCCATTTCCCCAATCAGTCTAGAGTCTACAGCTTGAAATATTTAAAGAAGTACTAACATTTAAGCTTTTAATCATTTAGGCATTAGACTTAGGCCTACATTAGCCAATTTTTGAAAGTTCGTCAAACAAACTAAACGGGTGGTCCAAACGGCTCACCGCTGATTCAACCTTTGCTTGAAATATAGTACTGATAACGCCTCATTGCAGTGCTCGCCAAACTAGCTTCGACAACAAAAAACAACAATGGCAGAACCCCCAAAAAAAAGGACAAAAATCTCACCTTTCTGAAATTGGATACAAGATGAGACACAGAAGACGGGGAGCGCTGATAAAAGCGGTGCAAAGCCATGATAGCCTTCTTCCTGACAGCCTCCTTGGGATGATTTACAAGCTCCACAACCTGGGGCAGCACAGCAGGGATAGTCTCCTCATTGATCAACCGGCAAACAGCGTTCAAAGCGGCACACACAACAAGATAATTGTCTGATTTTAAGTCCTTCTGAATAGTATTAACAATGAGAATGATAAGATCATGATTCTCATCAAGAAAAAGGGTAACTGCGAGATACCCAGTTCGCTTAATAAGAATATTATCATCATGGGTCATCTTAACGGCATGGATGTATCCGAAAGAGGCGTCATGGCCGAGCATCTCAACATAGACCAATCGAATTATGAACTCCTTCATCTTGCGTTTAGGGATGTCAGGCTCGATGATTCGGCGTTTCAGGGTTTCGATCTCGCTGAGAACGATACGGTCTTCTTCCGCCTTCGATCGAGCCTCACCAATTGATTTCACCAGATCGAGGAACTCCTTGGATTGTCCGAAGCCACCTTGAGAGCCCATTGCGAGCTCCCTACCTATAGTCCTCAGCTGCTCCATCTTCAGAGAGAGAGTTTAGGGTTTATGGCGGAGGAATTCAGGTGGCGAGATATGCAAATGGAAGGCAGGAGGGGGGAGAGAGAGAGAGAGAGAGAGAGAGAGAGTCTGGTGGTAGTGTTTGGACTCTGATTGAAGCGAAATGGACAAAGGTGAGGTAAAGCAAATGTGCACAGGAGTTTTGGTTGTAAATGCAAGAGGAGCTCAGGAGCCTGACATTTACCATCAAGACAAGATACAGCATGATTCTATTTGAGTTTCTGTATAAACGTGATTGGCATGGAAATAATTGGAGTCGTACTGTTTCGGATACTTATTATTTACTTCGCCAACTCCTGTTGGTTGAACTTCAACCACATGACGGCCCCAATGGAAGATATAGCTTTGTATATTTTATTATTTTTATGTATTATTGTTTACGACATAAAACTATAACAGATTACAAATTATATCATACAATCGGATGGATAATTGATGCTTTGTATATTTTATTATTTTTATGTATTATTGTTTACGGCAGAAAACTGTAATTGATTGCAAATTATATCATATAATTGGGTGGACAACTCAATTGTCCGTCTGAGCCTATCAATAGAGGTTTTCAGTCATCCAACTGCCGAGCCTGGCTCTTTAAAAAAAATTCATGCTCAATTTTTTGAAATCGCGGTTTTCATTCTTCTCATTGTTCGATTACTCTTCGCTACTTCGATTACTTCAGTGTTCGGCAATTATTGAATAATTGGGTTTGATCTTAACGTGCTATTGATGTTGAATCTTCATCAAGTTGGAATTATTCGTCAAGTTTGATAGTGTTTTTCGGTCTCTGTTTTTGTTTTCGGGATTAGAAGTTGTGTTTGTTAGTTTTGCATTTTGATGAGTTAATTTCGAGATTTTTGAACTGAATTGCATTCGTTGCATGTAAATTTTGGTTTGTGACATATGAGAAACGATAGCTCACTGTTATGAGTTATGTGCGCACTAAATATACTTGTTGGCTCAATAAAGGTATATATTAGCTCACCACAAAAAATATGTTGCCCTGTGTTAGAGAGCAGTTTTTTGCTCGCTAAAAGAAAAGTTTGGCTCATCAGGGTTGACATGTGTGCTCACCGATGTTGCATTATAGCTCACCACAAATGTTACGATTGTTTTTCAGATGATAATTTTATTGTTGCTATGTACATGTGAGAAACAACAGCTCACCAATATGAGTTATGTGCTCACTAAGTATAGTCGTTGGTTCACTAAAGAAATACATTTAACTCACTTGTATTGTATTCAGCAATCATGAATCAGTTCTCTGTTCACCAAATGTATTCACTATAATTAGTCTTGTATCTGCAGGGAAAACAGTAGCTCACTATCAGTATAGTTCACTATAAAAAATCTGTTGCCTTGTATTATAAAGCATTTCTGCTCACTAACACAAGCGTTTGGCTCACTAAAATGAAGATTGTGTTCACGAATTATGCCTTTTAGGTCACCGCAAAAATCATGTTGTTTTTACAGATGATACTTCACTTTTCATATCTTCATTAGATCGTTCTGTTGCTGAGGTTGTTGATGTTGATGATTATGTTAGAATTTTGTGTAATCCTATTGGTGTTTCAAAAGGCAAAGACGCATTCGTAAACTATATAATATATTTAATGAGCAATACAATGTTGTAAGAAATATTTATATTATCTTTTATTATGACATAAGCGCATTCGTATTATATATATTTAGTCAGTATAATACAAATATAATCCAACTCACTAAAATATGTCATAGCTCACTAAATATAAGTTATAGTTCACTAAAAGGCTAATATATCATAACTTAGAATATGAACAAAAAAGTATATGTGCTAACTAAAATTGTGTACTATATTATTTGTTCACTCATTTTTTTATTATGAATGATTAGTATTCCACGCTAAATCATATTGGTAACAAAATACATTTTATAACTCACCAAATATCTATTACGACTCACTAAATAAATAGCATATCTCACTAAAAAGAATAGTATAGATAACCAGCAAATAATAATATCAAGTTCTTGGGTTATATTACAGCTCAATCATTTTTACTATGACATAAGGTGTTTGTATTATATTTTGTGAGTATAATAGAAATGTAGTGAATTGATTAAATGTAGTCCAACTCACTAAATGTATACCATAGGTCACTAAATATATGTTATAGCTCACTAAATATATGTCATAGCTCACTAAAAAAATATATAGACAACTAAAACATAGTTTAGTAAGTTTCATATGCACAATAACATTTTTTTTAAGTACAATAACACATTTTAATAAGTTATATAGTATTTTTACTAAGTGAAATATAGGGTTCATAATATGCATTGGTTTGATCTGTCTGCTCACTAAAAGTATGTGTTAGCTCACTAAAACTGTATCTCAACTCACTAAGTATTGTAGTGAATTATACATTTTTAGTAAGCGGAAATTAGATTGTACAATTGCTTCTGTACAACCGGTTGTATGATATAACAACTCAGTAAATAAATATCATAACTCACTAAAAAAATATAAACAACTAGAATATAGTTTAGTGAGTTTCATATTCACAATAACATTTTTTTAGTACAATAGCACATTTAATAAGTTATATAGTATTTTTACTAAGTGAAACTTGTGTACATAAGATACATTAGTTTCGGTATATCTGCTCACTAAAAGTACGTACTAGCTCACTAAAACTATGTCTCAACTCACGAAAATTTTTTTTAATGAGTTATACATTATTTTTAGTGAGCGAAACTGGATGCACAACAGCATATTTTAGTGAGCTATAGGGTATTTTTAGTGAGCCGAAATCCGACGGTTTTCTTCGTTTTTGTACGTCGCGCGCCTTATGGATAATTTGTAGGTCCGGTTGAATAATTGCATTTGTATAACAAGGTGGACAATATACCATCTGGTAACTGATATTCAAAAAATTAACAGCTAGAAGAATAATTTTAGGTATTGTATATATATTGAAAAGTCGAGTCGTCCTAGAGGGGGTTGAATAGGGTGATTGCAACAATTTAAAATTAACTTGAAATCAAACTTGAAAGTAAATGCAGAATTTAAATAGTAATAATATACAATAATATTTTAATGAGGTTAGACCTTAATCAGGCTTAGGTCCCTGCCTAGAGTTATCCAACTCTACGATTCAACTCTCTACTTCTTTTATTAAGATGAACTCTCACAATTTCTTAAAGTTATCTCACAGTAGAGATCCCAAGTACTTAAATCAACCTCCTGATTTAAGTATTAGGGAGTTGTGACCTCACATCAACTCCTAAATTCACTCCTTAATAAAGAATGCCTCAATACACTCACAACTTTTGATCACAATATAATGTTCAGAGTAAATTCTCAAATGTTTAGCTCAATGTTCTTACAACTTACTTGGATGCTTGCTCTTCCTCATTTGGCCTCTATTTATAAGCTCAAGTGGACATGCACCAATAAAGGAAATTTTGCCCAGTGTATGCTGAAACTGCATTTCAGACCCTTAATTTCTAGTGAGCAGTTTCTGTTTTGATTCTCTTGCCTTCCTTTACACGATTTTGGTTGATAACATAATATCTTCACAGAATATTGCAGATATAATAAGATCTTTTCTTTGCAATAAAATATAAGAGATTTTAATCCTTTGATCATGATATTGTTTTACAAATTTGTAGTATGATAACATGGCCAGCAGAATATTTTAAATATGCAAGATCAAATTATATAGCAAGTATAATTGATGACAAATCTATTTGTCCCTTCAAAATTTGAAATTCAAATTTTGAATGGGCTAAATACTTTCCTTGGTTTATTCACCCAAATCACCAATCAAATAAAATTATGATGATAGTGTATCAATCAAATTATCAACAGAATATTTAAAAGAAGTAGGTTGCTTATTTCTCATTGCTTAACCACTTAGTCTCTTGACTAATGCCTTAGCAAATTTTGTGTTTCATCAAAATGTTTAGCCTCTAATAGATTCAACAATCTCCCCCCTTTTGATGAAAGACAAAACTAGCTTACCTTATGCAAATTTAATTGATCGTGTTATGTGCTATGCTTAATTATAATTGCATTAAGTCCAAATATTAAATCCAGGATATGCAATATGTTAGTGAGCAAACCATGGCAACGTAGCATAGTAGACTATTGTGATTCATCAATTTAGAGCATCGTGATATAACAGAAACTAAGCATTCAATTCATAGTAATATATAATGAACTAAGTAAAACAATCATGGCATTAGCATAGTTTTTGTCTAAGTAACATAATAGCATAACTAAGTGGAATAATCAAAGCATAGTACTACTAAATGCCATACTTTCTCTACCTCTTTCATCAAAAAGAAGGGAAATATGGGACAAAAATTGTATTTCTGAGCATACCAACGAGACAAAATTGAAACTGAAACTAATGGGAAAGCAAGAAAAAGGAGAGAATCAGTTCTTGGACTGGGAGCACTTGCTGGCGGCATTGATCAGGTGAGTAGCATAGGTAGCACATTGAGCTTTTTCAGCAGCAGACAGAGGGACACCCTTGAGAGCACAATGGCAAGTGACACTGTCCAGATGAATAAGATCATCCAATTTCTAATGAAGCGCAGTGAATTGCTTGGTTACGGAGGATTGCATTTGAGTGAGGTGATTGTTTAAAATAGCCTGACTATGAGCAATGCCATCCAATGAGTCAGTGTGTTGGACAAGAATATACTCAAGTCTGTCAGTGGTTTCCTGAAGCTCATAGACATGCTCGTCGAGGGTAAGGACATGGTCAAGAAGAGAAGGAGGTGGGACAGAGGTGGGAGATGTGAAGCGAGGCTTGACATGTTTAGCAAAGCAGAGAGAGACAAACTTTTTCTCATCCAGGGTCATGTCCTCAATGAATTTTCAAATACTAGAATCGATTTTAAAGAACTGAATGTTTTTGAGGGATGAGGGGCTGATGATAGGAACAGCCTTGGTCTCACAAATCTCATGTTCAAGAAAAATGCCAAAGTGCTTGAAAACGAGGGTCAATGCGTTTGAGTATGGAAGTGAGGCAGGATGCATGACAGAGCTAACTTTGGCCATATAGCCAAGGATGTAGCGAGCAAAGTTAACTGGCTTGTAGGACATGAGAAGATAGACGAGTTCGAGAGTTTTGTGGTTAAGACTGTCAAGAGCTGGGTTTTGCCAGAATGGTGCGGACAAGCACATAGTATAGCAGACGAGGGTCATGTTTTAGGATTAGGTAAGAGGGATTGGACCCCTACGAGGAAGTGTGGAGATTTGCAAATTCAGCTAAATAGCGATTCTCGATTTCCATCTGAGATAAGGTAGGTTGTTGGACAGTGGATAAGTCGAGTATATGATTCAAATCAAATTCGGTTAATGTGAATAGGGTATACTTGACTTGACTTTCAAGAGTGACGACGGACCAGGTTTTAACAACTCGAACATTAGCATAAAACATATGAACAAGCTGGGAGTAATGTTCGTCTCCTAAATCTAGCAACTTTCCACAAGGACTCTTTAATAGATAATCAATGAACCTCAATTGCTCAGCTTGAATAGAGTCAACATCAACTCTTTTACAAGCATGAATAGACCGATTAACAAAATGGGAAAGAAACTTTTCTCTAGCAAGACTAGAATGGAACCAAGCTTGAGGGATAACCTCGGCAATGTGGGGTGGGGGTTGCGAGAAGGGTCGCGGTCGGCGAAAGGCGTGACGATGGGCAAGCGAGCGGTGATAGACGGCGGGCTGGCTGTGGTGGATGAAGTGGCGGCATCGTGTCTGGTGCTGGTGGTGAGTGGAGAGCTCGATGGAGATGGCGGTGGCTGTGGGCGTGGTGCTCGAGGGTCGGTGCCAGTCGTGGAGTCAGAAACGATGAGAGGCTCGCCGGAGATCAGGAAAGGGGGTGGTTGCATATGTGGGCCTAACAGAGATCCGGGCACTTTGTCAGATGGGACCAGTTTTGCTGATGGTTTTTCAGGGCTTGGGAGTTGTGGAGGTGGATTTTAGGGTCTTGCTTTTGGGTGCCACGATGGTGCTTTTAGAGAAGTAACAATGTAGGATAAGTGTAAGGGCCGCACCTTCAGTCTACTACTACGAACTGCTTTAGTTGCTGAATTTACAAATCTGCATTTGAATTATTTTTCAATAAGAATATTGAGTCAATTGTGTGAATTTTTAATGATTAATTTCATTAAAAAGAACGACTTTACGATTTATGTTACTAATGATGTTCAATTTATTGAATCGATGCTAACCCGAGTTTTTAAAATCGTTTTTCGTTTTACTTGGTTGATCCCCCAAAGTTTAAATTGAAATGTTAGTTGTAGGTCGTTTCAACTCGAGTTTAGCCTAACCGTTAACGAGTATGGGACCAGAATTTAGTTAAATATAGTTAATTGAGCCAAAAAAAAAAGAAAAATTAGAAAAAGGGGGTCGAAGTCGGGCACCTGAAAGCCCGACTCCCTCTCTCTCTCTACTCGCTCGCTCTCACTCTCTCTCTTCCTCTCACCGGCAACCAGTGGCCGGCGTCTGGCGTCACCGCCATCCGCCACACGTCGCCGGCGAGAGAAAGGGACCACCGGTCCCCAACACGCGTCCACCACTGCCACAACCACCACACACCGTCATCCATTTCTCCCAGCCCAAAAACCACGCGTCTAACCTCCGAAAACCGCCACCCACGTGCCGGATTCCGGCAACCCATGACCCTCACTACCTCCTCTTTAAATTGGGGGTTGAATTCTGGCCAAAATCAGCCTAAATTACCACTAAGTCGAAGCTAGGGTTTCGGGTTCTCGGTGTAGCCGAACCAGGGTCGAGTTCAAGGGGATTTGGGGCGTGAATTGCTGCCATTTGAGTGGGTTATTAAGCGATTTCAGGTAAGTGTTTCTCCCTCCTAAGCTATTACTAATTTCGAAAATGTTTTTCAGCAAATTGATGTTGCATGTCGTGTTAAGGTTCGCTAAATGCGTTAGAAATGTCAAGAAGTGAGCTATACATATTTAGGTTCGATTCATGTAGTTAATTTATGCCTGAGATTGTAATTCGAAGTGAATTATATGTGTTTAGCGTTAATTCGAATGCATGTAGTTAATTTATGCCTGAGATTGTAATTCCAAGTGAATGATGTATGTTTAGCTTCGATTCGAATTAATATAGTTAATTTATGCCTAAGTTTTTAATTCAAAACGAATTATATATGTTTAGCGTTAATTCGAATGCATATAGCTAATTCATGCCTAAGTTCTTAATTCGAAACGAATTATATAAGTTTAGCGTTAATTCGAATGCATGTAGTTAATTTATGCCTAAGTTCTTAATTCCAAATGAATTATATATGTTTAGCGTTAATTCGAATGTATATAGCTAATTCATGCCTAAGTTCTTAATTCGAAACGAATTATATATGTTTAGCGTTAATTCAAATGCATATAGCTAATTAATGCCTGAGTTCTTAATTCGAAACGAATTATATATATTTTTAGCGATAATTCGAATGCATATAGCTAATTCATGCCTGAGTTCTTAATTCGAAATGAATTATATATGTTTAGCGACAATTCGAATGCATATAGCCAATTCATGCCTAAATTCTTAATTCGAAACAAATTATATATGTTTAGCGTTAATTCGAATGCATATAGCTAATTCATGCCTGAAGATTTAGATTAAAGTGAACTATACATGTTTAGAATCGAGTTTAGTATATTCCATTATTACATGCTCGTAAGTCTAATTTGAACCAAGTCAGGCATGTTTAATATCAACTTTAGTAATCTAGTTAATGCGTACTTGAAAGGTTGACGTGAATAAGTAACTACGACACAACAAATGATTGCCTAAAGTTGTATTATGCTTTAATGACATAAAAGGGGATTGAATGGTAACCTCGGTTTAATAAATGAATACCATGAGACGCATTATGCTTAAAGGGGCCTAAATAGGTTCGATTAGTAAGTTCGATGTAAATAACAAACGCTTGAATAGCTTTATGCCTAAAATGACCAAAACAGCCTAAGTGAGTGAGTCGCTTTATGCTTAAATAGAAGTTCGATCCTTTTTAAACTTAAACGGTATAAATAGGTATGCTTAGTAAAACGCTTGAATCGCTTTATGCCTAAAATGACCAAAACAGCCTAAATGAGTGAGTCGCTCTATGCTTAAATAGAAGTTCGATCCTTGTTAAACTTAAACGGTATAAATAGGTATGCTTAGTAAAACACCTGGATCGTATCATGTCTAAATGACCATTTTAGCCTAAATAGTGAATTGTGTTATGCCTAAATAAAG
The DNA here is from genome assembly GCA_029747015.1 of Carnegiea gigantea. NCBI lineage: Eukaryota > Viridiplantae > Streptophyta > Magnoliopsida > Caryophyllales > Cactaceae > Carnegiea > Carnegiea gigantea. The sequence goes on from JAKOGI010001353.1 coordinate 198,242, forward strand.
ACTAGACTCATGTTTTGCTCAAATGACGTAATAGGGTAAATGTAACTTAGAGTCAATGAATGAATGCCCGAATCAACGCTTGTCTATTCAGTTGAATTATACCTATACAATAACTTTAGACATAGTATTTGGATGACGAACTGAACATGTTTGCGACCCCTAACCACCATTCATGAATGCAATCATGTTTCATGCATAGTTGGTGGACGTTCGTTTCAAGTTAAGTTCGTATGAATGCTTGAATGTATATATATATGTGTGCATGGTTATAATCGTTGGTTGCGGCGCTCTGCTAATTATTAGTTGTCTAATCGATAAGTCCAGCATTGGTAAGTTGCATAAGTTATGTATCGCTTTTCAGTATATCATAATGATTAGGATGCTAGATTGTGAAATTAAAACCGAGATGGTAGTTGGATGGTTTGAGGAAGAACTATGAGTGGTTCGAGGTCCTTGTGGTACGGTGCTTGTGAGGAGGGAGCCTGGGTTGTGAATTAACCGCAATCGTGTGGATTGCGAGGCCATGTGTGGCTCATTGTGCTGTTGAAATGATTATGAAGTGCTTGAATGTGAGACGTGTAAACCCCTTCCCCTTTTATATATCTAAGATGCATTACGTGTGAAAGTGTGGTGATTTGATAAAAACGTTTCTCTTGTTTTCAAAACTAATAATAGCCATGACTAATAGTAAGCAATGACCTATTTTAGCTACACCAACAGTATTTGGGAGTGAACCTGCTTGAACGGGGGAATCCCTAAAACGTTTTAGAAAGGTGTGAGTTATATGATGAATGATTTTACCAAAAGAAACAACAAAATTACTAGCCGTTATGGCCAATACGTTTTAAGTTGGCTAAGATAATGTGTTGCGGACAATATGATACGATGTGAATAATGTTAGCCTAGGAGATAAGTCCTGGTACTAAGAAACCCTAGAAGACCCTGACAAGGGTAATGTAATGGTCCGATATGTTATGTAGCCATCCCGGGAGTAGCGTTAGGTCTCACTATGGGATTTGAGAATAGATCTCACCCAATCAGCACCCTGTAATGATCTTATGCCAGATGTATTTTCCTAAGAAGCAAAGAAAAGCAATTGGCGCTTGGCCATTTTATTTGTTTTGAATGAAAGAAAGCTTTTACGGGCCCTAAGTGGCCATATGGAATGAAGTATGAAAAGTTTTATAAGGGTCGTTGTACGATCAATATTAAATGAAATCTCTTGTAGAAGGACAAGAATCTCAAGAGGATAAGAAAATGTTTTCAGTGAAAGAAAGAAAGTTTTCGATAGACGTTTAATGAAATGATTTTCAAGCATGTTTGAATGTGGATTCTTATATCATGTGGCCCTACCCTTTTTGATATCAAACCTATCTGATTCAAATGCGTGAAATGAGGAAGAAAGTTTATCATATGTTGAAAGTTTCTACACTTATAACTTTAAAGCATGTGACTTCAAAGAAGATGTGACATCGAAGTGAGTTTACAAGAACTATGGTTAATTATGTGCGTTTTCAAGGTGGCATATGGTCTTGTTTTTATAAAGTTTCACGTAATATCCTTCGAAGTGCATGTTGAGTATAAGCAATACTGCATCCAATGTTTATGTTTCGGAATCAAACTTTATGTAAGCAAATTCCCAACATGCCACCGTTAATCGAAACTAAGAACCTATCATGCTTAAATGCCTAGTCAAGAGTCCACGATATGTGATATGTCGCTTACTATAACTATAGTATTACCTAACTGCTCGTTAAGTGGATATTATGAGTAATATTGCTTGTAAAGTTTTGTTTTAAGGAGTGGAGGAATACTCACTGAGCGTGTGGGAGCTCACTCCATTTCCTTTCCCCTTTTTCCCCCTTCCAGGTGATGAATAAATGGAAGAACCTGCCTGTCTTCTAGGACTGCTAGTTGCTCCTACAGATGTGCCTGTGATGCGATGTTGTGATGCTGCATGAAGTAATGTTTTGATAAATGAAGTGCATGGAATGAGCATATAGCGGCTTTGGCTATGTAAACTTATGTAAATTATTGTAATACATGTTTGTAAAGGCTTAAGCCTCACCCGCGAGTGTGTGACTCGCTGGGAACTTCTAGTTTACTTTGAGTTTTGGTTAATATACCACAGGTACCCTAAAGTTCACGATGACAACATTAGAAATGTCGTAATTACAGACGAAACTCTTGCAGTTTCGTCCGAGGATTTTCCAACTAAAATAAAGTTAGGTAAAATCTTAAAGAAAGTCAATAGAAGAAGAGCCTTAGGGGTCTCCTTCGGGGGATCCTGGCGGTGTGACATCTCTGGTAGGTAGCAGGGGTGTTACAATAAGGCAGAACGTGGGTAGTACGGGATGACTTTATAGGTGTTAATGAGGGCCTTGAATCAGTGATTCAAGGTTGGAACGAGATGTAGAGTAAAAATTTGGAAAGATTTGGGGCAAAGATATAGCGAATTTGAGAAGATTGTGCATGAGATTTTTGGTGTGAAGGAGAAGGAGAGTAGAGGAGGTGGTCAAATGGAGGAGAGAGAATAGAAAGGAAAGAGGAAAGTAAGAGAGAGAACATGTGTTGCATGTTCGTTGCTTTGTTTATCCAGAAGTTCTTTGATTTGTTTATCAAATTCCTGGATATCCTCGTGGGCGTACACCATTTGTTTGACTCAGATAATAGTATTGGGGTTTAATAGAGTGATTTTAGCAAATGTTTTATCTTTATTTCAAAACTTTTGTGGATTATCAGAGTAGAGTTCTTTGTATAATTTTTCTTGTTGTTCGACAATCTCCTCTTTAATAGATAACTCGAGTAATGAAATTGTTAATGCTACCTCTCGTTGTGCCGGTATTACCTTTTCACCACACTGGCTGCGTGTAAATTCAATTTTCTAATGAGTGTATATCTTACTTAATTTTTCAATAGGAATTGAGTGACCATTAATTGTGAATATTATCTAGTTTATGATCTGTGTTCATAGGGAATATAATCTCTGAAAAGTTATTTCCAATAATTATATCATAAGAGGGTTGGTCAGTAGCCCATAGAACTGGTATAATGCATTGAACTCCTTCCAATTCTATGGATAACCCTCTATTGCTTTATTATGACTCATGATGCTATTATCTGCTATCCTTACCTGTAAAGGATTTTTAGCTTTTTTCCATATAAAACTCTGAAAATAATGATCTTTTCTCAAAGCAGACAGAATATCCACTCTCTATGTAGGCACACAACTCATATTTATTATATCCTTATAGACATACCTTTATCGGGATATAGATGCTATTAGGATTTGTATTGGTAGCTTCATAGTGTATTTCCATATTTATGTTTTTGACTAATTCATCCTCATAGATTGGTTCACTAATAATTCTAGTTTTGTATGACCTTTCTTTCTAGACTCATATTTCGATCTGCATTGGGTCTTATAGATTCAAAACTCATTCTACTTATTTCACTTGTCAGGCTAATTGTATCATCTTCTCTAGGCTCTTCTTTGGCTGATGAAGACCCTTCTCCCTAATCTGATCTTGTACTCATGTTTCTTAATAATTAGAGTTTAATAGTAATTTTTCCTTCCTCATTGATTTTTATTATATTTTTTAATTGATCTTTGTAGGGTTGGTGAAGCTAGATATCCATGAATGATCAATCTTTATCTCTTGTGGATTGGATTTAATCCTCTGGATTTTTTGCATAGGGTTTGGACTCCCAAATTTTTCTGCCTCTGAAATTTTTCTGCCTCTATTATGGTGACCTTAGTCTTTGGATCTATAGCATTATCTAATTTATATATAATTTTTCAAAATATCCTTAATAGATATCCTCATCTTTTCATGTCCATTTCAACTGTTTTTATCTTAAGGGATAGGAAATTTTTAGCAAACGCATCCTTTAAACTCACATAATATCCAGGTCGATAATTGAATCCTATCGATCCATTATATAAATTGGTTTTAATCCCTGTGATAATTTGATTATTGAATTTGGTATGTCTCATATCACATAGTAAAGTATAAAGATTGATATCTTTACCGTAATATTGTAATGGAGTGATTTGAATTTGGACACTTCCAACATAGATATATCTATACTTTCTATCTTTGTTATACTTAAGGATGTTTTCTCAATTAATGATATTAACTTCTCCTACGTCACACTCACAATCTTTGATTTCTATATCTCCTTCCATCATCTCACATACATATTTGCTTTTTAATTGAAAGATGGACTTTTTATAGATCATGTCTTTTTGGATTATGGGAAGAACCCAGTCTCCTTTGACTTTTTCGTTATCATTGTCTACACAAACTTTTCTCCTTGAAGATCACCAAGACTTATTGAGCCACTTTCTATCATATGACTTGTTTCTTCATAATCACTTTCTTCATATTCATTGTCCATTATAATTTCAACAATTCCTTTGTTCTTACTTAGGGATAGGTCTAATACTTCATCTTCACTAAGCTCAATATAGTCTAGGCTAACCAAAGTTTCAATAAGCTTATTATTCTTCCTATTTTTGCATTTATTAGCATAATGTCCTACTCCGCATGCCTAATATTTGTAGTTGTTTTTTCCTGCAGGACAATAGGCTGCTTTCCTAAAAAATTTACTTTTTTTAGAACTTGGTTTGTTATAATATTTTCTTCTATATTTCTCTCTGCTATGCTTGTTAAAGCTCTTTTCTTATAGAATTTTCCCTTTCTTCTTTTTTTAGGTTCTTTTCCCCATTGGTGAGGTGAATCCCAACAAGTTAGGAATTGCTTCTTAATTTTCTTTTGCTTTTGGAGATCGAAACATTGATTATTGACCCATTTTCTTAAATAAGAGATTCTTAAATCCAAGGTATCAATGGCATTTGCAAGTTCGAGCCATGCACTGTACATTTGATTAATAATGGAATTTATCGGATACGACAATTTGTCATTGAACATACCAAGATTAATGTCATTATGCCCAATTTTATAATAATATTGATTAAATTCAGCAATGTAATTTTTTAGATATCTCATGCCCCATAATTCTGTATTATTAATCTTTCTCTCCATTCTCTTGCCTTTTTTTCAGAATCAAGTTTTGCGCCGATAAATTCGGTTTCAATTTCTTTGCATAGATTTTTAAACATAGCAGCTGGTGTTTCTATCATTGTTAATGTATTTTTACCTTCTTCAGTTAAGAATCATACTAGTCTGCTACAATATCAGAAAAACTATGTTCGATGTAATTTAGGAAATTTACTGCAGTCTAGGTAGTGTTAAGGTTTAGGACACCATTCATTCCTCTTTTCCAATATTCAAATATTTCTTCTCTATTACAAGTTCCATCTATATTTAAGATATATCATGTTTGACTGATTGGGGTAAGGCCAACTTTTTCAAAAGTTGGGTTTTTTTCTTGGGATGAACCGGAAGAAAAAATTAGTTGTTCATTCCGCTGGAATGTACTTAAGTCTCAGAAAGTGAGTATTTCTCCTAGAAGGTTCACCAAATTCCTCTGGCTTAGGAACAACATTGTTAACCAGATTAATCTCTATTTCTCCTTAGTCGAGTTCTTCTCCAATTTCATTAATCTCATCTTCAATAGTCATCTTACCGTATTTCTTTGTCTACTTTCCCTTTAATTTCTTCTAAAGGTAATACATTAAGATCTTTCAGTTTAATGAGGTTCATCTGCTGACATATTTCTTCTTTTAATAAGATATTATTCATCTATCATCTGATAAAATGTCATATTTATCACTAATTGTGCCCATGATCTTGTTTAATTCCTCAGGATTCTGCTCTTTCTCGAACATATTTTGCAGTTGTTCAAGAGTATATTGGTTATACTCCATCTTTTTCTTCTATTTTTCAGTTGATTTTTTACCTGATTTTTCTCCTACTTCTTTTTGGATTTTGATATTATGCAAAGGAAATGGAATTTTGTTTTTTTGAGCTTTGAAAAGGATATTTATGCTGAAAAAGAGCACCAATACTGGAACTAGCTTTTCCGTTATGTCTTACTTCGTTAACTAGAGAAATGTAAATTACCGATATTTGCTTCTTAAGCTTCTTGACTTCATTCTTAATTTTAGCGAATTCTGCTTTTAATTCTAAAACTATATCCGTAATACAGTTTAATTGACGTGTTATTGGAGAAAGTCCTTCTGACGAGTGAATAATATGTGAATAATTTGTTCCAGGGCAAGCAGGCGATGATTCTAGCATTAATAACAGTTAATCATAGTTAAGTAGCTTAATTAATCATTAATTAGCTTAATTATCTTAATTATTTTTGGTCACGAGGCTCTTATACTATTTGAAAGAGTACGTCGAATAGTACTTATGGGCAAAAAACCACATGCACAAATTTTTATTTTTCGAAAGTAAATTTTTAAGGATTTGATGTGCAAATATAAGGAACTTAGGGTCCTTGGTGCAATTTTGAAAAAGATAAGTTTGGTCGACTTTGGTCCCAAAAAATGTTTATCCAAAGTTAGAGGGATTAGAAAATATCTATTAGAAAATATGGGTCTGGGAAATTATTTGCGCTAACCTCGATGGTCTAAAAGATAATTTTTTTGAATTTCACAACCACTTTAGCATTATTAGTCATAGTAGGGATTATCTCTATCCACTTAGAAATATATTCCACAGCTAACAAAGTGTATTCATTCCCAAAAAAGATCAAAGTCCATAAGCGTATGATCATCCCGTAATACTTGAGGGTGTCATTATCAGGCATGTATTATGAATTTAGGCCATAAATTGCACACGTAAATTATTAATCAGACCACTTAAACAAACTAAAATTATTGATTAAGGGAAGAACAAAAGATTGAAATAGCCAATGAGAACAACAAACAGGTGAATCAAGGAGCAATGTGAAAGAAGAAAAACCTTAGTTGAAACTCATTCAACCCACATGCAAAATAAAGACCAATAACTGGGCATGATTGAAACTAGAAAGAACAAGTAATCCCCAAAATTGCCAATTCATGAACAAGCAAACCCAACTTACAGCAAAAACCAAATGGCAGAGACCATTCATGGGACAAAAAAGAAACAAATGATGAACCCAGATCAGAATCTTTATGTACACCAAACAACAAAAATATTTAACAACCCAGATGTGAGATAGGCCTTCACATAACGAATAATCAAAATGAAATGGGGGGTTTAAACACGAAAGTGGAACAATTACTAGAAATACTAATAGCCAGAATTCCAAACTAATCATCAAATTCAGTAAAACGCAAGTCTATTAGGTGAACTAGAATTTGAAAACTGAGTATGAAAGTGAAAGGAAAATGAATTGAATGAAGGGGAACATTACAACTATACTTTCAGTCTAGTCACTACTTCCTATTCCCATTGACTTGCTTGTTCCTTTCAAGTCAATTTTGCCGCCTTTGTCTCCATCAATACTTGTATTAAACCTCCATCTCCTTCAATCCCGTAACTTCTAAAATCATTGATGGAAGAAAAGGAAGGAGTGATGTGATTGTGAATTGATTGATGATGGTAATGAAGATGGGAAGTAATAAAAATGAGTTGATGCAGAAGAAAGATGGATAGTTTTGGATCATAATAACAGAAGACTGAAGAACATTATGAAACTAGGGGAGGGAATTACTTTATGTGTATAGCAGTAGGAAAAAAAGAGGAGGGAGAAAATGAAAGGGAGGGGTGTGATGGTTGTAAATCATTTGAGAGAAGATCGATGAGGAGAGTGGGCTGCTCCTCTTCAAGCAGTGAAGTTATGGTTCATAGTTCTTGAACCAAATATTCAATTCTAAAGCCCTTCTATTTATTTTTTTCTTCAAATTTCATATTCTACAAAATAAAATGAATACAATTAAATTTCTAATTTAATAATTATTCATGAATAAAATAAGATGTAGAAACAGTATTAAAATGTCATAATTTAACATATAGCCAGTCGTGGGGTGCATACTCAAGTTCTAAGTCATGATTCCTATGGTCATGACTGTACTGGAGACATTTCTTTAAGAGGGTAAGATTCAAAATGGGAAATTCATTTCATTGTACTTGCATTTAGACATTCTTCATTATAGGTGTTGCATTGCTAGGATAAGCAATGCCTTTAGGTTTAACCCTAGGACTACCTTCTGCTAAAAATAGTTGGTTAATCGATGGATCTATTAGACTTCCAATTAAGCCGACAACTGTTTCACCCATCATGCCATATTTTCCTTAATCCACATGATATATAGCAAATCAACCATACATTCTAGTCATACCATGCACCCCATAGATGATTAAGCATTCGGGTTATCGAAGGACTATTCTAAACCTTACCTAAATCACTAATAACTTAGAACTTTGGATTAGGTTAGAAATCATGTGCATGTATGATTCTGTGAATGTTTACAACTCTAATGGACCACAAACAATTGACCTCTACCCCAAAACCCATGCATTGGTGTTTTAGGATCCACTGAAATCATCATCCAGTCAGTATACGGGCCCAACGTAAGGAAATTTAGAATCTGACTCAGCTATGAGCAAGACCGAATTTTAGGCCCCGGAGCCCAGCTATGTTCTTAGTTTAGGTCTTGCCCAAGTTTGTTTGCCTATTTTAGATAGAGTCTAACAGGAAGTTACATGGTTTTTGAACCCTGCATGCAAGTTACACCAGGCAGCAATTTTTGCTAATGCCACTCCATAGTAGACCACATTCTTATATATGCCCACTTGGGAAGCCTTGATGATTGTGGGCATGAAGGTCATCATCCGGCATAGCACATCAATTGTGGGCTGCCTAGGCCCAAAGAATTATGCATATTTTGGCCTTATCATGCATACTATATGAGTCCATCCAGGCCCAATAGCCCAAAATGTGGCCCATCAAGTATTTAGAATCCTAGCCTAATAGGTTGCATCCATTCATGTATCATATTCACAATACATAAGTTTAGTTATGACCTAGATACTAGATTGTCGCATAAGTTCATGGCCCATACATCATACATCTATTTCCTGGGTTAGGATCCATGCATGAGCACACCTAGATTTATCCACATGTCTAAACTAGTGCATTTTAGGCAAAGTAAACTAAAGCCTATTAGGTCTAGTTGAGGCCCATGATCTAAATAAGCTAGACTCAGACCTAACATAAGCCTATAAGTCACCTATCTAAGCCCAAGTTACAGCTCAGTCTAGGATAAGGCCCGATTTCATCCTAAAACCAATAGCCTAAATCCAGCATCTTGGCTCTATTTATTCCCAACCTAGCCCAAAACTTCTACTCAACAAGCTAACCTCTCGTACTTAACCGTTTCTATTATATTTTACCTTTCAAACTATCATGTTATTACTCAAGATAGGGAAGATGAGAGAGACAGTGCTTAGAGGCAGTTAAATAAAGATTACTCCCAATGGCAAATCCAAAAATAAGTAAATTATGGGAAATCTTAGGGATTATAAAATTTAATGAGCATGAAACTCTATGGACCTTATACAAAGAGTTCAAAACTCCAAGCTTAAAAACTCCATTAGGTGATTTAGGGATTCACCCTATGTTTCAACAAAAGGAAAACACAGGGTCACTTAAGGTCAAACTAAATTGCCCCATCTTAGGCTCATTTTTCACATAGATCCTTAAATGAAGCTGATATAATCAGCTAGAAAGTGTTATCCCATTCAGTTATGATGTCGAGATAGGAGATTAAACCTATTAGTAATCTTTAGGCTTTCATTACTAAGCCTGCCATGTAGCTTTACACTAGAGGCCAGATATAAGGAGCACCACCAACTTGTTGAACTTGCATTCATGATCTAAGTCAAAGAGTCCCCTCACTTACCCACCAAATTTCCCATTTTTAATTCTAGTTTTGAAGCTTCCACTCTTGCATTAACATCGTCTCCATTTTTTCTTTTTGTAGAATGCTTTTGTCCTATGATGAATTCATACAAAAAACGAAAAGAAAAAAAAAATGAAGGGTTATCATAAAGACCTCATAAGGTGAGCTAGGAGGGGGAGGGAAATAATATTCCAAGATGCCCAGGATTTTAATCTTATAAGAAGCAACAAGACATGCAGCTTTAAAGGAGATGCATGGGATATGAGGTCTGAGTGGTACCTACACTATCTTTCATCAAACCTGAAAGTTATTACTTGGAACCTCTTTGAGCTTTTAAAGAGCGTATTTCATTCATAACTACATCTGATGTAACCACGGAGTAGGAGTATGTCATATGTGATATTATTATGAAAAGCAACAATCAAAAGATATCATATCAAAACACATTGGTCCCATCCAAAAGAGAAAGGAAAAAGGACAAAAAAAGATAAGAGAAAACTAAAAAGAAAAATTCCTTAAAGGAAGAAGAATAACAAAAGGAAAAAAATTTTGATTCGCAATAAACTTTTATCACATGCATATTTATGGATTTCATAAGCGTTGTTTGAGCCTCTGTGTTGATTTCATTCTTTTGGAACCTTAATCCTAAAGCCTACCTTAAAAAGTCCTCAAGCATCCTTCATGTAAGATGCATGTTCTTACTCTCAAATTACGAATGTTCTCATTACATATTGGATACATAGTTGACCTTTTTAAGGCCCCAGCTAGAAAGATTGATGGAGGTTCATTGCCACTAGGTCTTTTAGCATCAATAAGAGAGAGGGGGGGAGAGAGAGAGAGCGAGAGAGAGAAGAAGAGTGGTTGGCCAAAAACCTGAAAAGGCAGACTAGGTAAAAAGAAAGTGAAAATAAAACCTTGGTTTTCTAGGACAAAGTAGCATTCCCTAGCCTATTCTTATCAAATCAAACTTAGAAAAACCATTTGTCATAGCCTCTAATCTTATTTCTATTCAAATTAAAGAGTCTTCACTGCAACCATCATTGAAAATTCAAGAGTTAGAGACTCATTTTCAATCTTCAAACTCTCCAAATGGGGTTACACCAAGACATGGGGCTCTCCTACATTTCCCGGCCCAACTAAGGTTTCTTTTATAGTAAACATTTCCTAACCTAGGAATAACCACATTCATTCTATTAGGCTGGGGGTTATTCCTAAAAGCACCAGCAAAAACATTTTGGCCACACTACCTTTACACATCTAGGGTTTCTATTGCTACAAGTAGAATTTAGGGGCCTCTTCACTAGAACAAGAGCACTTTAATGCAATATTCAAGATTGCTCCTGTATTAAAATGAAAATTCTTATCTTGGGTAACTTATATCTCATGACTTGGCCTAACAAAGCAATTATTTAACTTTTTACTCTTATCCTACAAAATGTTGCAGCATGAGTACCATGTCTAACTAATCAATCTCCTTAACTTAATTGGGGCCTTATCTAATGAACCCAAAACTTAGCATGAGCATCAGCTCCATACATAAGAGGCAGGTTATCACATATCTACATATTCAGCATACATGCATACTTTCACTAAGGCTAACAAGTGCTCCTACATCTATACATGAGTCTTTAGCCTAATTACTTGCCTACCCTCCTCGTTGATCACTCGGGAATATTGAACAAGTATGTGGCCAGATAAGTAAACGCTACTTATAAGAAGGTCAAATCTTAGAATCATTAGACCGAAAAGGGTCGAATCTCCAAGCCACTAGACTAGCGAAAGGTCTATTAGTTCGCTAAAAGGTTAAATCTCAGAATCGCTAGACCGGTGAAGGGTCCATTAGACTGGTTAAATATCAAATTTCAGAACCACTGAACCCGCGATAAGTTGAATCTTAGAACCATTAGATCAGTGAAAGGTCCACTAGACCGGTGAAAGGTCAAACCTAAGAATTGCTAAATCGATAAGAGATGCAAGGCACTAGCAAAGGGCCTACTAGAGTAGCAAAAGGGGAAATCCTTAAACCCTTGGATCAACAAAAGGATAAATTGCTTCACCACTAGACCAATGAAAGGTCTATCAGATCGGTGAATGGTTGAACCACAAAACCGTTAGATTGGCGAAAAGTTAAATATGAGAATCGTTAGGCCAATGAAAGGTTCGCTAGATCAGCAAAAGGTCAAATGTCAAAACCATTAGATGGGCAAAAAGTCAAATTTAGAATCGCTAAACCGATGAAAGGGTTACTAGCCCGACCAAAGATCAAGCGTAAAACTGCTAGACTAGTAAAAGGTCAATGTCAACACTAGGCTATCGAAAAGTTAAATTCAAAGATTGGACATATGAACCTACTGCCGTCCTACAAAAGTAGAATGATAATATCTACTTTGACCTTTGCCTTAAGTAGGCTACCCAAAGTGGGGGTCTACTTTGCCACTGACGAAACCTATGCCCAAATCTGCATATTTGCGTAATGCCCCCATAATTATATGAGGAAGTTAGCTGAAGTGTAATTATCGAGGTGTTACCACCGCTTTTCAATAAACAAAAAAAGTAAGGCTTAATAAATTAATGACATTAGGATATGAAATGACATGACATTTTTATTTATGTGAGAAAAATTACTTACAAATCGATACAACAAAAAAGAAATTTAACTTTGATAGCCTCCAATCTTAAAAATAGCAAGGTTCCACCTAAAATCAAAAATATGAAGAAGAAATGAGCCGAGGCACACCAAATCCGATAGGACTATAAGGACTAAATATATTCTTTTTGGATGCGCCAATAGTAAATTCGTTTTATTTTAAATAGGAGAGTGGGAAATAAGTAAAACAATTGCCCTATTATTATCTGAAGTAGAACACATAATGGCACATAGCCAAAATATATGAGGAAAAATCTCAAATAATAAGCTCTATAACAATATAATTAAGACAAGATCCATAATTTGTGCATACTTGGGAGGATAAAGCTCGAATAATAGCAGTACCGGGATAATAACAATAATGGTCCACTAACTATGTCGTAAAATTCCAATAAAACTTTGAATAAACATAACTTGATGTTTTAAATATAAATTAATGTTAGCAAAGGTACAATCATCAAAAGGTACCTTTCTTAGTGGTGAAGAAACTATTTCTTAGGTTCTAAGAAACGACGTTACGCACTCAGGCACTGAAGAAAGAGAGCAAGTGCACATCAACAAGTAGAGAGAAGAGAGGGATAGATGTGGTGTTTGAGCAGGTGTTTCTCGATAATGAGGTGGCTGCATTGTGGTTGGAATAAGCCTCGGGAGTGCTCGACCGCCACCACATTGGTCAAGTCATTGGAAACTAGTAGGTTGTGGTCCCTGTTAAGAAGAGAGAAAATGGACACAAAAAGAAAGGTTTCTTCAGGCGGTGATTTTGATCGTGTAGATGGTGGAATTTGGTGATGGTGGTGACATGGGTTAGGTTAGGTATTAGTGTAGAGGTCCATGGCCGACAAATACAACCACTATTAGAGGTTTTCTAGCCAATTGTCGTGGATGCGAGAACAAGGGAGGAACAAGGCGGGTTTCTTGTGCCCTTCAAATGGCTTTTCTAGTGGTTGTGACTTCAAGGTTAGGTCCAAAAGACCTTTGGGGGTGGACAAAGTGTTGGCTTGGTGGTTGAAGTGACAAAAAATCGATGTGTTAAGGTGGTGATTTTGTCGACCCAAAAACAAAGGATGGCGTAGGGGAGGAGATATTAGGGAGGTTGGGTGTTTGTGAGCACTTTCTTACCTATGTTTGTGTATGTTAGAAGGGGAAGAAAGGTTGTAAGGCTAAGGTGTCATTCATACTCGAGATTTATAGGGCTAGTTAGCAAGGGCACCTTTATTCTTCTGTGATAGTTCCAGCTAATAGATGGTCATTCTTGGTGCATAGGGGGATTGATTCAGATGAATAGCTTAAGGTAGAAGAAGAAGAAGGCTTGTGAATCTAACGTTTCATTCATGCCCGGGATTTATAAGGCTAGTTAATAAGGGTATCTTTATTCTCCTTTGACAACTCTAGTTGACAAGTGGTCAGCCTTAGTGCATTGGGGGAATGATTCAGATGAATAGCATAAGGCAGGTCATGGAAAAGGTTGATGGGTTGATAGGCTATGCTAATTCATAAGTTTTTAAGGATGAGTTAGTGATATGCCCTTCTCTTAGTTGAATATCTATTAATACAAATGGAGGTTCCTATGTTAGTCAGGCTAAGCTAGGCCGGAGCAAGAAGTGGAAACTACAGAGGGTTGATAGGTAGACAGCGTGGCATAGCATGCTTGAGGATTTCAGTTGAACTCATTTTGATCATGTTCGAAGGGAAAGGCCAAGTTTAGGGTGGGTGATAATTTCGTGAATAGGTCAAGTACCATATAAGTGACTTGCAATAACCAATCCTCAACTTTTGTATTTATTACTGTTATTACTACTACTATTACTACTGCTACTCCTCCTCCAACTCCTACTCCTACTATGGATCATCATTATCATAATCATCATCATCATTTAATGAATAGATTTCGTTTTTCAAATTAGGAACTTTAATAAGAGTTTCATTTGATTTAGTAGAAAAACACTTAAGGAAAAATGATTAGTTACAAGTTATTTTGTACAAGGTTTCAAATATAACAATTTTGTTATTGGATAATTAGAAATAATGATGGAAATAGCTAATGAGAATGTTTAATATCACAAATGAATAATTGGCTATTAGTGGAATATTTAACTGCCTAATAAGGATATGAAGTTTTAAAGTTTTAAATTTCATTTGATGCAAAACGGTCAATTTATAAGGAACTAGAGTAAATAATAAGGAAAGAGAAAAAGAACATAAGCACATATTAAGTTAATTAAATATTACAAGATTATTAATGCCAAATTTATAGTAATGAATGCAAAATTAAAATTAAAACTTTTAGGTTATTGCAATCCAGATGCCTAGTAGGAATAGAACCTTTAATTAGCTCCTTAAAAAACTGTACCTTACACTTCTTAAAACATTAGGCCTAGGCCAATGGTGATACCCTATCCAGAACCTAAAGTTGTTTTGATAACCTCTACCTATAAGCCAATTCATATTCCTAGGGTGGACCTATCTACAACCAGGCTGGGTTCTAGGTTTGTCTTTCTGCACCCAAAATGTATGTAGAGTGATAAGAACATTTACAATTTAATCTAATGGATCCGACCAATAAGAAAAAATTTTGCTGAGAAATATTTCATCATTTGTAAATTCTTTTAGGCGCTGTAAAAAAAATGAGCTCTCCCACACCGAAATATTGAGAGGATAAAGATAGAAAAATATTAAGAAAAAATATTAGAGAGAAGAACACATACTTGTGATCGTGTTATGTTGTCGAAACCATGTTGGGTTCCCCAATAGCCTAGGGGGTCAATTGAGGGCAATAGCCTAATGCCTATTTTTCTCCTATTAGTTCTTTTCTATTTGTTATTTTAATTTCATTTTCTTTGATAAAGATGTAATCTTCGATAATTTATTTGGCCCCATCCGTTGTAATCATTTGGACTATTTCTTAGTGTTTCTTTACACGAACTTTGTATTTTTAACTTTAATATTAATTTGCTAAATCTTAGTATGTTTCATGAATTTTTTATGTTTAGTGTAAATCAATACACATTTTCCATTTTGATCAGTGAAGGTCGTCAGTGATGACGGATGATATTGTTATGCACTCCATCATGACATCGTACGTTTGGCCCTGAATCTACATGTCTAGCTTAAGTATAAGGATTCAAATGGTCCCTACTCTATGAATTGTTCGACGGCCTTTTGAAAAATTCTTTGGATTGAACATTTTATCCCTCAGAGTCCCTATGGTTTTGGGTTTGGCAAAGGAAAAATAAGTTTAGTTTAGTAAGCTTTTCCCAAAAAGTCATTTGTGACTCTATTAAATTTGGCTTATTGATTTATTTCTCTTTCACTTTTATTTTTGCACTTAATGTTTTGAATTTGGGTAGAATCGGATTGTTTCCAGACACATACTAGCTTTCTAATCCAAGTAGTCTGTGACTAGTTGGGTTAGCTAGGCCAACCTCTGGCCTAGGAAACCTTAGATGGGTTCTCAAGATCATATGCACTATCTAGGCTCCTGCTCCAAAGAGTGATTGTTTTTGGGGGATTCCAGTGGTTATTAAATATATTTTCAAAACAAAAATAAGGCTATTAAATATCTACAAAACAAATGACAACCACTAGTAAGTCACAAAACCTAATACATTCAAGGCAAACAATGATAGTCATAGCTATCTTGGCTAAACGAATCTTAAATTTCTCTTTAAAATTGATCACCAATAGAAGCACAATGCTAATATCTGCTGCTATGCACAAAAGAAAAAGAAAGCAAAGAAAAAGGAGAAGATGGAAGAGTTGGAACAATCATACCAAGCTGGGTATTGATTGTGCTCAAACTAATACCTTTACTCAAGATGGTGCCATAGTGAGACAATGGGAGTATCAACTACTCCTTAACGTTCATGACTTAAGTCACTCCACTCAGATGTTGTCAAAGTATGAGAAGCTTGTCAAAAGCCTAAGCATGCAACTCAAAAATGATGTAAGTAAGCGAACACTAAAAGAGTCAAAGCAATAGTAGTTAATGCCCTCTTAAACTTATTATAAGCCTTAGAAAAATAAAAGAAGTGACCGAAGAAGGTGATCCACATGATTTTTCTTAGCAATTCTTCTAGGTAGGCATGATAAGGATCAAGTGAGAGCCTACACTGGTACCGAGGGACTCATCATAAGTAGTCACACACTCCTTAAGCATATCAAATAAGCAGTTTACATGGCCTAAATACACACTAATATTGTTGCTCACAAAATAGTAGAGGGGCCTCAGAAAGTCATGCTTGGGGGGAGGATGGTGAACTAATAGGGGAAGCAAGGATCAAGTTATAAGCTCAAGAGAAGTAGGTTGTATATCAACCACAACCTATTCACAAGACTCCTCAAGTATATGCTCCTCTTCATCAAAATTACAATCATACTATTCATCAAACTTATGATCATGCATAATAGCATCATTTCCATACTCCTCATTTTTCTCTGACTCTCTTGAGGAAGCTAGAGAGATAAGGCATTAGGGATAACCAGAACATTCTCTAGGGTGTCCAAGGGTATGGTAGTCTCAACAAAGAGCACAAATGTAGATAAAGTTGAAGGGAAGTCATCATCTCTCAAAGTCACACAAAGTTTGGGGCTCAAAGTTTAAGCTTTGAGCAGACTCAAAATCAACCAATGGCAACTCTTAGATGGGGAGGTCATACCCTAAGGTCGGTCTTATATAAAGCAGTCACCATGCTCTCTAAATTATGTTTACCCAACACTAAGAACTAGTTTATGAATGTATTCATCTTGTTCTCTATTGATTCTCTTATGCTTTTATATTCCTGACTCAAGTTACAGTTCACAGAAGCAACATGAGGGCATGATTTGGTATCATGGTCAATTGTTTGACAATAATCACATATATGGGGAGGATATTCAGGAAATTGAGGGCAAGAGGCATAAGGTTGCACATATTGACCCACAAAATGAGATCTAACAAGAGATATAAAGGGATTTGGGGTAACATAATCAGCCTTTTTAAATTTATAAGTATCGTAAGACAACAATTGAGGTAAATAAAAACCTTAGCTACACTTTTAGAACGAAACCCAAAAGACTCTAAATGAGCATGAGTTTCAAACATTCACTCCCTTATTTAAAAAATTCAAAATATCAAACTTCCTATAAGTATAACCATAACAAACACATTGGCCCGGATAAGCATTCAGTCTTTTCCAGTATCTTCAAAATAGCTTTTGCTCATGTTGGGGGAAATGAAAACTAGCATCTTTTTAGCTTTTCAAATTTTTAAATTTTTAGAAATTTTTAGGTTTTTAACAACAAACAACTAGTTTAACATAGTGAACATATGAAGCTAAGTAGGAAAAAGTTACAAAAACATAAAATGACTTGATTTCACTCCATCATCCTCGACAACGGCGCCATTTTGTTTATTTGTTTTTGTGGGAGTAGGGCGAATATGTCATCATGTGTGACGGTGTTGAAACTAGGTCTCTTATTAGTGAATACAGCATATTTCTAAATAAAAGAATGCTATAAACAACTAAGACATGATTAACTTAGCTAACTAATACTAAATAAGCACTAATTATGATTAATTAAAATTATTAAAGTTTTAAATATAAATAATGAAACAACATTGACACTGAGCAAAACTAAACTAAACATGATTCAAATCACCAAACAACACCACTACTAACTAAGAAAGCATCGAATATAAACTAGACAGCGAAGAGGGCAGAGAGCGAAAATTATCTCCAACGCTGGAAAAACCAAAATTTAGGGCTTTAACCTCCAGCCTTGTGGTAAGGGAGTTCTTTGTGATAGATATCCACTTATTTGCACTAATCTAACTTGAATGCACCTACAAGTTAAGTCAAGTCTGCATGAATCTACTCCTAAGCATAGCATAAGAACCTTGAAGCCTAACCTAAACCTTAAAAGAGGAAAAGCTCTAATGATTGAGCTCGAGGGATTCTTTTAAAGAATCTAGTTTTGAGTTTACTATGGGATGCTAACTAATACGGGTAACTGTGTCAGACTTTTTGACTTCTTCTGTCTTCTTTTTTCCTCGTTGCTGACCTAGTTTGGCACGAGCATGCTAACTACGAACATACTCGTGCCAAGCAACTTTCTTCTCCTTCTTCCTTCTTACTTCTTGCAATGGCTAGGCACGATAGTGCCACAACTTGGCGCGATCATGTCGCCTAATCTATGCTCCCTATATCTCTACTTCGATCCTCGAACTTGGATCCCGAGCTTCTCATTCTCACTTGATCTCCCTCATGCTTGGGATTTCCTCTCTTTAGGTCATTACTTGCAATTGCATATTACACAAGCAAATGCCATAACTTAAACATTGCTAAGAGTTAAAATATAGGTGAAAATGGGTAAAAGTCTCATTTTGAGCATAAATAACTAACCTATATGCAAATATTGAACCTATATGCAAGGTGTCATAGATTGTGTAATATGAAGGCAGATATGATAGGTATGAGATATTACAAACATGTACATGGATCACATAATTAATAAGTAATAATGAGCTGTAAGTGTCATAATGCGCAAAAAGTCATGTGCATAAGGCTTCCTAAGTATAGGTTCTAGGGTTTGAAGAGGTCGAATTAGGGATTTGGTTAAACAAGAGCTAGCGACCTAAGATGTGTTCTCCCTCCTTAGTTGGGATTGGTTTTGACTATGTTTCAATTCCTCCAAGGTGGATTTAGAAGGAAAGTCATAAGTGGAATCACTATCATATGTTAAGAGCCCTACCAAATGGGAAAAGGCTATCTTCTTGGAGGATTCCAGTGGTTAATGTTAAAGATCTTATGTGACTTATATAAGGGGGACCCTCCCTACTAAAACCCTTACTGTGATACAAGATTGTAATGCTCCAAACCGTAATTGCTTACAACTTTAACTAACTAATTATTAGGAGCTTTTGTAGAGTTGAGATGAAGGTCGAGGCATTACTGTCATCCAAAAAAGGACGAGGCTTAGTTAAGACACATAACTTAAGATTGAAAGACTATCAATTCATAAGTGGGTCAACAAATGTACATTTTGGCACCATGTTCAAAATTCTTTGGTACAACCTTTAGCTATGAACATGGTCAAGTTTCACTAACATACCTAAACATCATGTTATTGATATTCCCTGATCTGGTAAAAATGTCACTGTGAGCTTACTAGGTTTCTCTTGATGACGTTAAGTTCAAAAGATTGACTATGTATTTCCTTGCACATTTTTTGATTGTGATGAAGTCCCACTACTTTATCTATAAACATAAATATACAAAAACATTCGAGAAGTGAGTTGAAGGCCAATACATTTACCCCTATACTGTAAAATTATAAATTTATTTTTAGTGGTGCACATATTTCAATTCATTTTAATTCAGAATGTGAGAGAGAAAGAATTATATTAAATCCATTACCGATTATCATCTGAAAGTGGAATCTATATTAATGAGTTCATATGTGAGTAGTGCGATCATTGAATAAGGTCCACAGCTCCTAGGCCAATCGAGAAGCCTGAGTTAAAGTCTCGCTGGTAAATTGGTGGACCTAAGCCCTAATCATGATTAGTTGGTGCACTTGATTATGTCGTAAAACAATACTTGAAAATAATTCATTAGATAATTATATATTATGAGATTTTGATATTTATAAATAATATGTAAATTTTCGAAAGCTATAAGCAATCAACATACTTGTTTCTTGATATGCCTTTATTGTAAAGAAGTGGGTAAACTAAACCAGCTTAGTGGTGTGACCTTGATTTTTGTTTAAAGAAGGTATTTGAGAATTAATTATTAATTGATGGCATTTGATAATTTTATATAATTCTTATATCAAATTTCATGTTACAACTTGCATTGAAGTGTGTTGTCCTTATTTCTTAATGATTTAGCTTATTTGGTTCCGTTTGCTTTCACTCTCTTAAGGTTATTTTTTCATGGCATCACTTTTATTATTCTCACCTTCTACAAGGCTACCTCACTAACTTCTCAACCATTTGACTGTTCAGTACATGTAACCCTCCAACAACATGTAACGCCTTTATGTTTCCACATTTGTGAGCTCCTTCCTAACAAGCTGCTAATTTGACATAACTTTAAAGTGCATATAATAAGTTCATGGCTTCAAACAAAATTCAAATTGATAATTAACCTTATCTTTCCTCATTTGACATACCTTGACTTCACCCTACAACATATTTCCTCAATTCATCATTTCTTGATCCTTCGATTAGACTTAAAGGAGACCATAGATATTAAGTTGGCTCATCCCAGTTCCCATCAATCATACCTCAAATCCAATATCTTAATCTCAATGCACTCCAAACCTCCCGCTTAACCTTTACATTTTGACAAATCAGAATTCCTTACAACAATTTAGTCAAGATAAACAGTAAGTAGTTATAATTCGTAGTCCATGCTAATAGCTTCTCATAGTCCATGCAATAGATGTTAGAAATCCATGCAAATTTAAATCATTATCCTTATTTCTTTACTGGATTCATGTACTTTTTTCATTTTACCTCTCATATATTCATCATTTCCCACTATTATATATCAATCACCTCCAATCCACTTGACTACTGTTGAGGTCAGCGAGAGAAAATAGGGAGAAATTGTCCATGTATTAGAAGGGAAAATGAACATGACCAGTATAATGCGGTATATGGCTGCGTTGGCTTTTCATAAGTATTTGCCATTTCCCGTTAAGAGTTTGTTATAACTGTGCAAACAGAAAAAGAAAACAGAGAGGGTAATAACAGCATAGGCATACATCCCAACACCCCCCTCAAATTGGTGGGTGTGAAACCCCCAATTTGCCCAAGATAACATTGTGAGAGACCCCTGTGAGAGGCTTACTGAGGACATCAGCTAACTGATGTTTGGTGTTAACATGGCTGATAGAGATGAGTCCTTTCATAAGCTGTTGTCTGATATAATGATAGTTCAGCTCCATATGTTTAGTTCTTTCGTGAAACACGGGATTTTTTACAGTATAGATTGCAGCTTGATTATCACACTTGAGTGGGATGGGAGTGATGTCTTCCACAGTGAGCTTATGTAACAACCGGCTTAGCCAGGCGAGCTCTGCAACTACTCTCCACATACTTCTATATTTTACTTCAGCAGAGGATAGACTCACAGTCTGCTGCTTCTTAGACTTCCAAGAGATGAGAGTCTGTCCCAAAAAAAGGGCATATCCAGAGACAGACTTTCTGGTGTGAGGGCAGGATGCCCAGTTTGCTTCACAGTAGGCTAAAAGAGAGAAAGATGGCTTGTTGTTAAGTAGAATCCCAAGAGTAGGTTGAGTTTTGAGATATTAGAGTACATGGATGGCAGCTCGATAATGTGGAATTCTAGGTGCTTGCATGAACTGACTCAGTTGTTATACAGAGAAGGCAATATCAGGCCTTGCATGGATAAGAAAATTTAGTTTTCCCACAAGTCTTCTGTACTTGGTAGGGTTTGGATATAAGTCATCTTCATCATGTCTCAACTTGAGATTCATATCTAGAGGTGTAATAACACCAGGATGTTCAGTGCAACTAGATTGTTTGAGAAGCTCCAGCGTGAACTTCCTTTGAGTGTGAATAAGTCCTTGTGGTGATTGCAGAACCTCTAACCCTAGAAAGAAATTCACAAAACCCAAGTCCTTCATTTTGAAGGTTTCATCTAGGTATAGCTTCAAGCCTTGTATCTCAGTCTCGTCATTGTCAGTGACCAATATATCGTCCACATAAACAACAACAAATACGACCGAACCAGCTGTCTTCTTATGGAATAATGAATAATCATTTTCGGAGTGTTTATAACCTCTCTTGTATAGAACTTCAGCCAACTTGGTTTACCACTGTCGAGAGGCCAGTTTAAGGTCATAAAGAGATTTCTTAAGCTTACAAACAGCATTAGGTATGCCAGAGGTTAATCTCGGTGGGTGGCAACATCACATAAATGTCTTCATGGAGGTCACTGTAAAGGAAGGCATTATTTACATCTAGTTGATGTAAACTCCATTTCTTTTTAACTGCAACTCTCCTCAGGGTTCTAATGGTGGTCATTTTGACCATTGGGAAAAAAGTTCCATTGTAATCAATCCCTTCTTTTTGTGTGAACCCCTTGATGACAAGTCGTGCCTTTAGTCTTTCTACTGTTCCATCTGCCTTGAATTTGACTTGATACACCCATTTGCATGCTATTAGTTTCTTTCTTTTTGGTACAGAAACTATTTCCCAAGTATTACTGTCAAATAGAGCTTGAAATTCCTTGTTCATGGCTTCCTGCCACCCAGGATAGGAAATGGCTTCCTGTCACCCAGGATGGGAAATGGCTTCCTCATATGTGGTAGGCTCAGTGAAATCTAGATTGGATAAGAGTTGCTTGCTGCATGAAGAGAGACAAAAAGATGAAATGGATGGGGGCTCTAAACGAAGGTTAGTGGTGGTAGTCAAGCACTGATCATATTAAGAGTCAGTTTGACTGCAAAGCACGTAATCAGTTAGGTAACTTTGTATTCTGTGAGATCTCTGTGGTTTGCTAGGTGGTCTAAACTAAGAACTTCCAGGTTCTGCAACTCCATCTGAGCTTGTATCGGTTGTATAAGTGAGAGAAGTATCCTCAGTTATAGCAGAGGTTGGTAATGGTAAAATCTGAGGAGTGGGTGCAAAAGAAAATATGTGTTTGTGAAAGACAATGTCTCTAGACAAATGAAATTTCTTATCTAAGAGAGACATTACTCTGTACCCCTTTTTTCCATGTGGGTACCCCAAGAAAATGCAAGGGCCTACTCTGTATTGAAACTTGTCTCTGCCTTGTTTTGATGTAGACATATAGTATAGACACCCAAAGACCTTTAAATGATCGTATCGAGGTGGCTTTCCAAACAACAACTCAAAAGGACTTTTGCATTGTAGCAAAGTTGTTGGCATTCTATTGATTATATAAGTGGCACCAAGTAAGCACTCTCCCCAGAATCTTATAGGCAGATGTGATTGGAACAGAAGGGCCCTACTAACCTCAAGTAGGTGCTTATGTTTGCATTCTACAACCTCATTTTGTTGAGGGGTTTGTATACAGCTAGCTTGGTGTAGTATGCCTGTTGATGCAAAAAAATCCAAGGCCTCAGCGCCAAGTCCAAGTTCCAATGCATCGTTACTTCTGATGGTTTTGAGAGTCCCATTAAATTAGGTCTTAGCCATAGCCACAAAAGACTTTATCAAATGGAATGCCTCATCCCTGGTTACCATTAGATAAGTACAGGTCGATCTTATGTAGTCATCTACCAATGTCATAAAATATCTATGACCATGATGTGTTTTTTGTGGTAAGGACCCCATGTATCCACATGAATCAAATCAAAAGGTTTAGTGAAAGAGATAGAACTGTGAGGAAAAGACAGTTTATGCTGTTTTGTATGTGGACAAATATCACATGGAGTTGAACAAGCATTCTTATTGACTGTGCAACTAGAATCCTTCAATATAGGAATATGTTTCAGTTTACTGAAAGAAATATGTCCCTTCTTCTATGCCATAGGTCTAAGGACTGATGGTCCTTATTACAACTGAGAGAGTAATCATCCTTACTAGCTAAATGCTCACTTTTACTGTTGGAAAGAAAAGAGTTACAACCAGAGATGCTCTTAGCTTTACTTATTTCTGTGCCTTCAACAGTTAGTCTTTTCGTAACTTCATCATCCAAAATGTAGAGTCCTTGAGTGGACTTACCAATTTCCACTGGCCTCTTCAGAGAAGGGCAAGTAAAACACAAGAATGTTATGAGAAAACAGCCTCACATTTTAATTGCTCACTCAGCCTTTTGACTGATAAAAGGTTGAATTGAAAATATGGTACAAATAATGCACAATATAATGCTAGGCTGCTCCTAATCATTAGATCTCTAATATGAGATACCTTGACCTTATTGCCATTTAGTAGAGTAATAAGAATAGGAATCTTAAGGAACCTGATGTTATGAAGAAGATTTTTATCAAAAATCATGTGGCCACTTGCTCTTGAGTCAACAATCCATATTTTTCCGTCTAATTTGCAAGTGTAGTAAATAGTATTAGCAAAGGTAACACTCTCCATACCTGACATGTAAGCAGTAGAGAACTCTTGTTGAAAGGATGCTTGAGGTTGCTTGTTTGTATGAAGGTTGGCCAAAAATTGGAGGAGCTGCCTGGACTGATTTGGATCAAGCCCTAGCAAAGTGACAACCCCAACTGGTGGTTGACTTGACCCTCTAAGAGGTGTAGCAGGTTTGGAATCTTTCAATAGGAGTTTCCCCACCAACCCATGTATTATTAGCAAATCTTCCTCCTTTAGGCTTGTGCAGTTGTTTATTAGGATATCCATAGAGCTTGTAGCATTTGTCCATGGTGTGCCCTTGCCTCTTGCAATGGTCACAAAATAGTTGTGTGTTTCTTCTTCCATCCGGCCTTCTTTGGAAGTTTGGCCTTTGTGTCCCAGCACTGAAGGAAGATGCTGAATCACTCAAGAAATGAGAAGTAATCTTGACTTGTCTTTGCTTTTCTTCTTGGATCAGAAGTGAGTATGTTTGTCCAAGAGAAGGCAAAGGATTCATCATCAGTAAGTTGCCTCGGACACTTGTGTAAGTGTCATTAAGTCCCATAAGAAAATGAATCATATTCTGTTCCTGAGTATACTTCACTAGCCTGGTGTTTACATTACATTCACACTTTTTGCATGTACATCTTGGCATATCATCAACAGCAGCAAACTCATCCCAAATTCGTTTTGCTCGAGCATAGTATGTAGCAATATCAAAGTCTCCTTGTGAAATTCCTGATAATTCCTTCTTGACTTGAAATAATTTGGCCTTGTTTGTCTGACCAAATCATTCCATCAGTTCCTTCCACATTTCTTGTGCTGAACTACAGTATAGCACACTGCCTGACATATCTGTGTAGGGAATTCAGGATCCATGAAGCAACCAAATCATTACACCTTTGCCAATAAGGCAGTAGAGTGGAATTGTCTACTGGTCGAGACACCTTTCTATCAATGAATCCGATCTTGTTCTTTGAAGACAATGCTATTAGAAAGGTTCTCTTGCAAGATTCAAAATCTTCTCCATTGAATGCATCTGTAACCAGGATCTGTCCTGGATGATCTAAAGGATGAATGTATAGAGGATCATTTGGTTCAATTGCTGGCAATCAATTTTCTTCGGTCGTCATAGTATGCAAGATTATGAGATGATCAAGATCGAAGAATTAGGGTTCGAGAATTAGAAGATTGCGAAAAGAATGTATGAATCACAAGTGGATGATAGGCCTAACTGATTGATGAATCTAAACGATCAATATGATCATAAAGGAAAATAATCTCATTAATGAGAAGCAATTAACGAATCAAACCGGCTGGTCAATGATGAAGAAGATAGAAGAACCTGTGATGCAACGTCTCTCGTGCTCTAATACCATGTTGAGGTTAGAGAGAGAAAATGAGGAGAAATTATTCCATGTATTCGAAGGGAAAATGAATATGACTAGTATAGTGCGGTATATGGCTAGGTTGGCTTTTTATAAGTATTTTCCATTTCCCGCCAAGAGTTTGTTACAACTGTGCAAACAGAAAAAGAGAACAGAGAGGGTAATAACAGCATAGGCATACATTCCCTTAACTACAAAGTAAATTGATCTAATAGGCCGGTTCCATCACTTGAAATGTCATTCCTCACACTGTTTTTAATCTCTACCCTTTCTTATTGCATAACTCATGACTCCCAACTCATTTCATGTCTCCCTTTTCTTATCCCTCACTTTACATAGTCTTCTAACAATCATCAGAATTTAATTAAAATTTGTAAGTTCACTAATCCACACAAAGTTCATTTTTCTTCCTTCACGCTAGCTTCAACTGTCCATTTCTAAATCACATAAGTCGATTTCTTTTACAATTGTCAATTTAGTCATCCACTTAGTCATTGAATTCAATTAAGGACAACTATCAAAATCCCAATTTCCACATAAGTTTTTTCATTAATTTACAAATAAGTTCTTTAGCCCAATCTTCAACTTGTATATCCTCTATAGAATGCAACTCAAAATTTTCATGATCAGGCTCTAACTACCGCCTAAATTTACTCAATTCAACATAGTTAATTCATGATTTACAGAAATTAAAGTATAAATTGGTGGAATAGAAGAAAAAGGGTTCATAAATTATACCTTAAATCTCTAGGAATTAAATGAGAGGAACTCAAAGATTGTGGCTCATCTTGAGGCGGAAACAGAGCAGAGGATGTAGGTTGTGAAAAGTGGTCGCGGACAACATGCAGCAGTAGCAGTAGTAGTGGCAATGCAAGAACACAGGGACAGAGGAGATGACAAATTAGGTGGAAAGAGAGTGAAAGTGTAATCGTAATGGTGGGTGGGCTCGAGGGGGAAGATGTTGGCAATTTGCTAGCTACAACAAACGATGAAGGGTAGCCTTGGCACATTAATAAAGGGGAAGAAAGAGTGGGAGAGAGAAAGAGAGGGATATGAAGGGGAAGAAGAAGAGCAAGCGTGGCATTTTTTTTTTTTCCCTATTCTCACCAACATATGTCGCTTGTCTCTTTTTTTAATTTCTTTTTTCCTTTTCATTTTGGTCACCATATTATCATTATCATTATTATTTTTGTTGTTGCTATTATTATTATTAGTAGTAGTAGTAGCAGCAGCAGCAGTAGTAGTAGCACTAGTACTGATAATAACAAAATTTCTATGTTATGCTGCCTATCATTAACTCATTCTCAATCTGATAACATTCTACTTTCACTTAATTTTTGATAGAATTCTTTCAATGTGGTGTGCTATACGAATAAAAGACTCTAAAATTATGAGGTTGAGTTATTGTATATTTATTTTCGTATAAATATGCTTTATTGTTGTAAATCTATTTATAATTAACCTTATCCATGTCTTTCAAATTATACTTTTAATTACCATAATTATTATTTGTGTTTTTACACTTTTAATTCTTGATTTAAAAAGATGATTGATTCTTGAAAATCCTATTGTGCAACCACCAACGTTGTGTAAGACCTACACAAGATATTTGACAATATAAAACTTTGAATTGAATGCGCGAGCTTAATTAGGCCAGTTTGCCAATTAAATAGTTACAATAGTAATTTTAAATTGACATATTATAGCCCGTTAAAATAAGTTTCACCCTCAAGACTTGAAATCTAAGAACTAGTCTTGAGAAAACTGAGGAGATAGGTATACTAATATCTCTATGTTGTCCAAGACTTCTCAGATAACTTGCAATAAGTACAAATGTTCTGCAATTAAAGCGGTGACATGCATAGTTAATACTTTGGAGGACATCAATCTTGAAATATAAATTGCATAAGAAGGGGCCTACTTAGACGTTGGACTCCCAAGCGTACTATTACCAAAATGTCGATGGCGAAATCCTCCCCATGTCGATACATTCTGCTCACTTTACTATTGAGTATTGGCTTAGAAGAGAAAGGAAAACATGTGGACATGTGTTGATGTCCTTGAAGATATATTCCATTTACTTGTCAAATCATGGTCCTGGATCTATAATTAGCCCCAATTATATGGATTGTTTTACTCTAAACATGATTCACATGTTTATTCCATAGTTGCATGGCAATTATTTTAGTAAAAGCCTTCTAAAGATATGCTAAAGTCTCTTCACAAGTGTGTATGAATTTGGGTATCACATATGCATAATGTTGGTAAGAAGAATCCATTTGACTATAACTATGCAATGCTTCTCCAAGGAGTTAATAATTGGCAATGTTTATTTCCCTGATATAGCAAGAGAACAATAAGGATTTCCTACCAAGGGTGCTTTCAAATTTTCAAGGGGTTGTGGAAGACTACGCTTCAAGTTTAACGTAGAATTACGATAACTTTGACCCAGTAAATTTTAATGAATAGACTGAGAAAACTGATACAATTTATAATCGATAAAGTAGAGTAGTAAACAAATACTAGGAAGGTATACAATAGCAAGGATCTAATGCATATGACAATTTTGCAAGGGAAAAAACATTCACTAGGAGAAAACCATTCAATAGCTAAAAATTATGGCTCTGTGTCTACGGTGAACAAATGTTTAAAATAGATAGGTTAACAAGTATCATTGGTGAGGAAAAAAGAAGCTAGCATGTCATTAGTAGAACAATGATAATCTCTGCATATGCAGAAATCTGAGAGCAATTTAATAACAAAGCACACTCAAACATCGCCTAATTAATGGCAAAGATAATTAACGGTGATTTGAAAATCAACGGATTGTAGAGACAAACTATTTAGGTAATATTCTTGAAAGTATGATCGTCGATACAAATGGAGTGTTAAGAAATGATGGTTACAGGCTTACAACCTATCGCTAGGAAACAACACTAGCCAATGACTAGATAATGTACATACTATTTTTAAAAATATAAAAGAAACTCAATGAGCTTTTTGTTATAACTCACAAGATAAGACCAAGAGCAATTTAGTGGTTATGGACTCCAATATAAATAAGAATTGTACTCTTAGGATAGATTTGTGAGGCATGAATCATAAAGCTTCAAAGCTTTCAGTATGGCCGAGAGATAAATAAACAATAAGGCAAGTTGGAATTAGAGTTTTATTGTAGAAGTTAAGTAACTCATATAATATCATTTGATTGATCATGATCTAACAGATTGCGAAGAAGAGTTTATATTTATGATTGAGAAGTCTTCGCCTCACTAATTGTTAACGTTGGTTTTAGTTTTCCAAATAAGAAATTTTGTCCTTTTAACTAAAAAATGACAAAAGAATCCTTACAATAGATCTCAATGAGATGACTCCTGAGAATTTTCAATAAGATGGCAACTAATAAATTTTATTTTGGCAAGATAAAAATTAGGAACTACTCAAGCTTGTGGGTAAATGAAGCAAGAGCTAAAGGAACCTTGCTCTCGAGTAACAAGGTTCAGAGATGCGATGAGTTAAGCGAGGAGTGATCAAAGATTATTTATAAGGATGGTGTGAGATCCATATGCGAAGCGATGACAAAAATATGCAACCATCTCCAAGGGAATTAACAATAGCGAGGAATAGGCTTTCAGTTAGGCTAAACACTCCAAATATGTAGTTATATGAAGAGATAACTTACGATGTCTAAAGAGTTAAAGGTAGCAAGGCCTAAAAATAGATTAGTTGCACTACAATAAAGCGCATCAATGGAGACCGAATTCAAAACCTGCATAGGCTTCAAAAAGGACAAATGATGGATAAACGATAAGACAAGTTAAAATTAAAACTTTCCCACACAAAGTAAGGCCATTTATACAACGCTTGATTTTGACAATGAGAAAGATTGTGAAAAGAATCTTAATAATAAATCTCAATGAGAAAATTGTTTATAGATTTTAAATAACAACTAATTAAGTGGGCGTACTAAGTCAAACAAAATTCGAGAAATACTCATCTTCGTTAGGAAATGAAGTACAGGTCAAATGGCTTATTATTCCTAAGCAATAAGTTTAGGGGATATGACAAGTTTAGGATCTAAGTAATCAAACATATTAACAAAGAACATATGACATTTATTCAAAACCAAGGCAAAAGGACATATATATATATATATATATATATATATATATAGATATATATATATATATATTATATATATATATATATATGTATTTATGTATGTATGTGTGTGTGTATATATATATATATTATATATATATATATATATATATATATATGTATATATATATATATATATATATATGTATATGTTTGTATATACACACACACACACATATATGTGTGTGTGTATATACATGCATATATATATAATATATATATATATATATATATATATATATATATATATATATATATATATATATATATATATATATATATATATATATACACAGACACACACACAACACACACACACACACACACACACACACACATATGCACACACACACACACTCGCGCGCGCGCAACACACACACACACAGACACACACATATATGTATATGTATATATATATATATATATATTATATATATATATACACACACATATATACACATATATGTACACACACACAAACACACACATACACACACACACACACACACACACACATACACAAACACACACACATATATATGTACACACACACACACACACACACACACACACACATAAATGTATATGTGTGTGTGTTCGCCCACTAGATTATTAATGAGAGCAAGGAGGTATTTGAACCATAGGATCATAACTAATGAGATAGCACAATGATAGGAAGGATATTCAACAATATGTTGCTAGAATATTTGGCTTGAAGAATCAATATGGCCAAAATGAAATTATGGTAGATGTACTGACGTGTAGCATAAGTTCACCTATCCACCTGAGATAAAGGAAATAGAGTTTTCAATGAGATCTTCAAACTTAAAGTGTGTTACTTATAAAAGAATTTAACATTAAGGTTAAATAGAAGTAGATGCTTTTCAGATTGAGAATTAAGGTTTACATGATTGGAATTGCATAGATTTACTGTGATTCGAAAGGAGAATGTCTGACTTTCGACTCTTAAATAAAGCATTGGATAGCTCAGTTATTTACCATCCTCGATCCTATTACTAGTTCTCGAAATTTAACTTATGGATACAACAAATTATGTCTGTAAATAAAGATTCACATCATGCTTAACCTTTGAATAACCAGTCTTCTTTATAATAGGCCACACAGTTTGCCCATGCTTGTGTTAATTACAATGATTATGTAAAGTTCTCGTTCCAAAATTTATATTCATCATTTTCCTTATTTACTAACATGTAATCCACCACATAAAAACTCCTTACACATTTTTTTCCATTATAACTAGAACAACCTCAAGCATGTCTACTCAGGCTGCCCACATTTAATTTATGCCGTAGCAATAAAGTGCTAGCTCTGCATGTTCTGAAATAAACTTCATGTTTTTTAATAGTTCTAGCACTCCATCCCGTTCAATTGGTGATATTTTTGGAAAATACTTCTTTCTTTTAGTATTACTGAATTGAAAATTCAACGATCGATTATTCCATCAAAGTACCATCATTAAATCTTAATACTGTAATTAATATTCTATTTTCGATAATATTACCGAAAGTACATCTTTTTCCATATTTGTTTGCTTTAGATGTTTCTCCTTACTTTACCATCCTAGGGTCACACTTTCTAAGGTTAAATGTTTATATTCCTAAATAAGCATATTGCATCCCAACATGTTCGCTCGAATTTAATTTTAGTAGAGAATGAATCATACCATTTCCATTGGAATTTCCTCATTAGCCTATCCATTGCCAAATAAGCTCCCCACCTTAGATTTTAATTAATACCATAATAGACTAACATAAGTACTGTAATTTCCATTACACACTTTAATCGCCTAAATGATTTCCCTCTCCATTATTCTTCTTCTTATTTTTTTTCTTGTTCTGCTATTCATAAGCTAATTCTGATATTAGTTAACCCTTAGGTCCGTATATCCTCAAAGCTCAATTCACATAGCAACTACAAAACCCAAATAAAGAAATTGTAGTAATCCATATTCCCTTTTTTCCCTCATAGCTTCATCTACCTCGACATGTGTAGTATATAAGTACATATACCACATATTATCATGTGGTATATAGTATGCAATCCATATGACTCATTAGCATGTTGAATACAACATCACACAGTTCTATTAGGACAAATGTGCTTACTAATAACCATGCTTATGGATATTATAAGCTCTTTTACATACTCTACCCTCACTTCTATGGATCTCATAACAGCACATGGTAGATAATACAATGTATTTCCCTATGAGTCTAAAAGTCATATATTATTCGAGGATCGCCAATGGATCCGAGTATTCATTTCCCACACACTATATGCTCATAAACTTATCATCAGTTAAAGCCCATTAAATGACCCCTTATAAAGCTAGTTCCTTCTTAGAGCTTACAATAACGCTAAACCTCACTCTGATACTACAATTATAATGCCCCAACACATAACTACTTATTTGGCCTTAAGTAACTAGCTATTAGCAGCAATTGCAGCAGTAAGTTAAAGGTCGATGCATTAGCGCTGTCCTATATAAATGAGGCTCGGTCAAGGCACACAAATTAAGAGCAAAAGATCGTCAATCCATAAGCGGGTAAACAAATGTACATTTTGCCACCACGTTTAAGTTCCTTGGTACAAGCTTCAACTATAAACATGGTCAAATGCCACTAACATACCCAAACATCAAGCTATTAATATCTAATGATTTTAGGGAAAATGTCACTGTAAGCTTGGTAGACTTCCCTTGACAAGTTAAAGCTCAAGCGATCAACCATGTACTTCCTTATACCATTTTGATTGCAATGAAGTCCTACAACTTTACCTATGAACATAAATATACAAAAACATTCGAGAAGCAAGCCAAAGCCCAATATGTCTACCCCTATGTTTTTAAATTATAAATATATTTTTCAATGAGTGCGTGTATTTCAATTTGTTTTAGTTTGAATGCGAGGGACAGAGAATTATATAAATATGTTACCAGTTATTATCTAGAAATTGGAACCAAATTAATGAGCTAACATGTGAGCAATGTGAGTAAAGTGCACAAATCTTATGCCAAGCAGGAAGCCTTAAATAAAAGCCATGAGGGTGAACTGATAGGTCTAAACCCTAATCATTGATAATTAGTGGGTCCACTTGATTATGTGGTAAAATAATACTTGAAATAATTAATTAGATAATAGTATATTATGAGATTTTGATATTTATAAAAAAACATATGTGAATTTTCAAAAGGTACTGCTAGTACATACACCTGTTTCTTGATCTCCCTTTTCTATGAAGAAGTTGACAAGCTCAAGCAACTTAGTGGTGTGACCTTGGGTTGTGTATATAAAGGAGGTATTCGAAGATTAATTATTACTTGATGGCAATTTATAATTTTATGTAATTCTTATATTGAATTGAAAACTCGTATTTATGTGTTTTGTCCTTATTTCTGAACGATTTAGCTTAAATGGCTCTATTTACTTCGTCACTCTTAAGGTTATTTTTTCATGTCATCACTTTTATTGTTCTCACTTTCTATAAGGCTACCTCACTAGCTTCTCAACCAATTGACTTTTGGGTAGATGTAATCCACCAATAATGTGTAAGTGCTTGTATGTTTCCACCCTTGTGAGCTCCTTCCTTACAAGCTAGTAATTTGGTGCAACTTTGGAGTTCATACACTAACTCTATGGTTTTAGACAAAATTTGAATTAATAATGAACCTCCTCTTCCTTTGTTTGCCAATACTTTACAACACCCTACAACATATTTCCTTAACTCATTCTTTCTTGATCCTTTGATGAGTCCAAAAGATAACATAGTTTATAAGTAAGACTAGTTCATCCCAGTTCCCATCAATCATACTTCAAATGTAGTTTTGAAATCTTAATGCACTATACACCACCCGCTCTACCCTTAAATTTTTATGAATTAAAATTCCTTATAATATTTCAATCAAGATTGACATTTAAGCAGTTATAATTCTTGGTTCACGTCAACGGCTCCAGATAGTTCATATTGTAGATATCACCAATCCATTCAAACTTAAATCCTTATCCTTATTTCATGACTACATTCATGAACTCTTTCAATTTTGCCTCTGATATAGTCATAAACTCCCACTATTATTGACCGATCACCTCCAATCCACTTGATTGCAAACTCAATTGATCTAATAGGCTAGATTCATTACTCAAAATGTCACTCATCCCATTGTTTTTATTATCTACTCTTTCTTATCACATAATTGAAGACTCCCAACTCATCTCATGTCTCACTTTTCTTATCCCCCACTTTACATAGTCTCCTAGCAATCATCATAATTTAATTAAAATTTGTAAGTTCACTAATCCACCCAAGATTCATTTTTCTTCCTTCACGCTAGCCTAAACTGTCTATTTCTAATTTAGATAAGTCAATTTCTTTTGCAATTATTGAGTTAGGTATCCACCTAACCATTGATTTCAATGAATAACAACTATTAATATGCGAATTTTCGCACAAGTTTTTTTATTTAGTTAATTTACAAATAAGTTCTTTGGCCTAATCTTCAACTTGTATATTCAACATAGAACACTACTCAAAATTTTCATGACCAGTGTCTAACTAGCAACTAAATTTACTCAATCTAACACAATTAATTCATAAATGTCATAGTTTCCAGAAATTAAAGTATAAATTGGTAGAAAAGAGGAAAAAGGGTTGATGAATTACACTTTAAATCCATAGCAATTGAGTGAGAGGAAGTCAGAGATTGTGGCTGGCCTTGAGGCGACAACAGATCTGCAGATTCAGGTGGTAAAAAGTGGTCGTGGTCAACATGCAGTAGCAACAGTAGCAATACAAAAACATAGGGAAGGAGGAGATGATAAATTAGGTGGAAAAAGAGTGATAGTGTTGTGGTAATGGTGGCTGAGCTTAAGGGGGTAGATGTTGGCAATGTGCTGGCTGGAGCAAACAATGAAGGGAGCCTTGACACAATAATAAAGGAGAAGAGAGAGAGGGAGAGAGAAAGACAGGCGTATGAGGAAGAAGAAGAGCAAGCGTGGTAATTATTTTCCCTATTCCCACTAACATGTGTCGCTCTTCACTTTTTTAAAAAATTTCTTTTTTTTTCATTTTGATCATCATTATTATCATTATCATTATTATTTTTCTTATAATAATAATAATGATAGTAATAATAATAATAATAATAATAATAATAATAGTAATTATTATTATTATTATTATTATTATTACTACTACTACTACTACTACTACTACTATTCTTATTATTACTATTGTTATTATTATTGTTATTATTATTATTATTAGTACTAATAATAACAATAAAAGCAAAACTTTTATGTTATGTTGCCAATCGTTAATTCCTTCTCAATTTCATAACATTCTAACTTCATGTAGTTTTCGATAGAATTCTTCCAAAGGTAGTGTGCTATACGAATTAATGAGTCTAAAATTATGAGGTTGAGTTATTGCGTATTTATTTTCCTGTAAATACGCTTTATTTTTCAAAATTTATTTGTAGTTAATTCCATCCGTGTCCTTCAAATTATAATTTTAACTACCATCATTATTATTTGTGTTTTTTGCTCTTCTAATTCTCGAGTTAAAAAGGTGACTGATTCTTGGAAATCTTATCGTGTAGCCACCAACATTGCATGAGACATGCATAGCAAATTTAAAAATATAAAACTTTGAATTGAATGCACACCCTTAATTAGACTAATTTGCCAATTAGATAGTTACAATAGCAATTTTAAACAAAAGTATTATAGTCCCCTTAAAATGAGTTTCATCCTCGATACTTGAAATCTAAGAATTTGTCTTGAGAAAACTGAGGAGATAAGCATACTAATATCCCTAAATTGTCCTAGGCTTCTCAGATAACTTGCAATAAGTACACATGTTCTGCAATTGAAGCCAAGAAGGGTGGACATGATGACACACATAGTTAATTCTTTAGAGGACATCAATCTTGAAATGTAATTTGCATAAGAAATGACCTACTTAGACATTGGGCTCCTAAGCTTACTAGTAACAAAATATTGACAACGAAGTCTTCCCCATATCTATATATTCTGCTCACCTTACTGTTGAGTACTAGCTTAGAAGAGAAAGGAAAACATGTCAGCATGTGTTAATGTCCTTGAAGATATATTTCATCTACTTGTCAAATCATGATCAGGGATCTATAAGTAGCCCCAATTATAAGGAATTTTCTACTCTAAACATAATCCATATGTTTATTCCATAGCTTTGTGGCGAGCATTTCAGTAAAAACTTCTAAAAATATGCTAAAGCCTCTTCACAAGTGTTTATGAATTCGGGTATCATACGCACATGATGTTCGCAAGAAGAAGCCACTTTACTATAACTTTGGAATGCTTATCTAAGGAATTGATAATTTGCAATTTTTAGTTCCCTAATGTAGCAAGAGAACAACAAGGATTTCATACCAAGGGTGCTTTTAATTTCAAAGGGTTGTAGAAGATTATGACTCAAGTTTAACGTAGAATTATGCCAAGTTTAACCCAATAAATTTTAATGAATAGACTGAGAAAAACTAATATGATTTATACTCGATAAAGTCGACCATCAAATGAATGCTAGAAAGGCATACAACAAGAAGAATCTAATGTATAGGGCAATTTTGTAAGGGAAAAAGCCACTTACCAAAAAAAACCATTAAACAACCTAAAATTATAGGTTTGTGACTACGGTGAATAGATGTTTTGAAATGGATAGCTCAACAAGTATCTTTGGTGAGGAAAAAGGGAATTAGCAAGCTGTTACTAGAACAATGATAGCCTCTACATATGAAAAATCTAAGAGGAATTTGATAACAAAGCACATGCAGACCTGGCCCAATCAAGGGCAAAGATAGCTAACAATGATTAGAAAGTTAATGGATTGTTTAGACAAACTATTTGGGTAATCTTCTTGAAAGAATGATGGTTGATATGAATGGAGGGTTAAGAAATGATGGTTACAGGCTCATAGCATGTCGCTAGGAAACAACACTACAAATGGCTAGGTAACATAGATACTATTTTTTTTAAACTCAATGACTTTTTGTTACAATTCACAGCATGAAACCAAGAGAAATCTAGTGGCTCTTGATGTCAATATAAATAAGAATGGTATTCCTGGGATTGAGCTATGAAGCTTGAATCATAAAGCTGCAAAGCTTTTAGTATGGTCGAGAGAGAGATAGACATTAAGGCAAGTTGCAATTAGGGCTTTATTATCATATAATGATATTTGATTGATGGCTATCAAAAAAGATTGCATAGAAGAGTTTAGTGTTTATGATCGAGACAGCTTCGCCTTGCCAATTGTCAACGTTGATTTCAATTTTCCAAATAAGAAATTTTGTCTTCATAACTACAAAATTATAAAAGAATCCTTGCAATAGATGACTCCTGAGAATTTTCAATAAGATGACAACTTCAACAAATTGATTTTGGCCAGATAAAACTTTGGAACTACTCAAGCTTGTGGGTAAATGAAGTAGGAGCTAAATGGCACCTTAGCCTAGAGTAACAAGGTTAAGCGACGTGATGACTTGAGCAAAGAGTGATCAAAGATTATTTACAAGGGTGGTGTAAGATCCAAACGTGAAGCAATGATAAAAATATGCAACCATCTCCAAGGGGATTAATAATAGCAAGGGACATACATTCAGTAGGCTAAACATTCCAAGTATGTAGTTATATGAAGAGATGTAACATAAGGCTTTAGTTGCATCGTGAAAGAATTATGAGTATTATCATTGAATTCAAAAGCTAGAAAGGCTTTAAAAAGGACGGATGATAGATAAACACTAAGACAAGTTAAAATTAGAACTTTCAGATTTGAAGTAAGGCCACTCATACAAAATTCAAATTAATAATTAACCTCCTCTTTCCTCATTTGACATGCCTTGACATCACCTAACAACATATTTCCTTAATTCATTCTTTTGTGATCCTTTGATTAGTCTTAAAGGAGAACATAAATAATAAGTTGTGCTCGTTCACCCCAGTTCCCATCAATCACACATCAAATCCAATTTCCCAATGTTAATACACTGCATACGTCCTGCTCAGTCTTTAAATGTTTATAGATAAGAATTCCGTATAATAATTTAATCAAGATAAACTTAAGTAGCTATAATTCACGGTTCATGTTAACAACTTCTCATATTTCATACAGTAGATATTACTAATCATTCGAATGTAAATCTTTACCCTTATTTCATGACTCGATTCATGAACTCTTTTCATTTTCTCTCTCATATAAACATCAACTCCCACTATTATTGATCGATCACCTCCAATCAAGTTGACTATGAACTCAATTGATCCAATAGGGTAGTTTCATTGCTTAAAATGTCATTCCTCATATAGTTTTTATTCTCTACTCTTTCTCATTGCATAATTCAAGACTCCCAACTCATTTCATGTCTCACTTTTCTTATCCTCCATTGTACATAGTACCTTAGCAATCATCAGAATTTAATTGAAATTTACAAGTTCACCGACTCACCTAAAATTCATTTTTTCTTCCTTTATGCTAGCCTCAACTATTCATTTCTAATTGAGATAAGTCAATTTTTTTTAACAATTGTTAAGCGATTCATCTACTTAATCATTGAAGTCAATGAATAATAGCTATCAAAATCCCAATTTCCACATAAGTTGTTGTATCAATTTACAAATAAGTTTTTTCCCCAAGCTTGGACTTGTATACTCCCCATATAACACAACCCTCAAAATATTTTCATGACTAGTCTCTAACTACCAACTAAATTTGCTTAATCCAACATAATTAATTCATAAGTATCATAGTTTGAAAAGAAGTTAAAGTACAAATTGGTGGAAAAGTGGAAAAACGGTTTATGAATTGTACCTTAAACCAATAGCAAAATTGAGTGGGAGAAAGTTCATTGTTGTGGCTAGCTTTGAGCGGTAACAGGCCGAAATATATAGAATAGTGAACCATGATCACGGGCGACAATGCAGTAGCAACAACAGCAATAGCAATGTGAGAACATAGGGACAAAAGAGATGATAAATTTGGTGGAAAGAGAAAGATGGTGTTGTATGACGATCAGTAGGTGGGCTCAAGGGGGCAAACGTTGATAATTTGCCGACCAAAGTAGGCAGTGTAGGGTGACCCTACCACCATAGTAGAGGGGCAGAGAAAGGGGGAGAGAGAGTGAAATGCATAAGAGGAGGAGGAAGAAGAAGAGCGAGGGTGATATTTTTGTTTCCTTTGTTTTCATTGACATACATCCCTCTTCTCTTTTTTCCATTTCTTTTTTTCTTTTGATTACTATTACTATTATTATTATCATTATCATCATTATTATTACTAAATTATTATTATTGTTGTTATTATATTATTATTATTGTTTCTACTTTCATTGTTAATATTATGTAATTACTACTATTACAAATAATAGAATTTTTGTCTCACACTTCCTATCGTTAATTCATTGGCAACCTAGTAACATTATGCCTTTCTTTAATTGTGGATAGAATTTCTTCTTTCAAAGGTAGTGTGTTATGCCAATTAAAAAAAGTCTAAAATTATGAGATTGAGCTATTGCTTATTTATTTTCCTATAATATGCTCTAATGTTGCAAATTTATTTGCATTTAATTCTGTAAGTGTCCTTCAAATTGTACTTTTAATTACAATCAATGTGCTTATGATTTTCTGCTTTCAATTCTTTATTTAAAAATATAATTGATTCTTGGAAATCTTGTTGTGCAACCACTGATGTTGTCCGACCTCTGCAATAGGCATGAAAAATTGACCTACTACATTGTAGATTTGAGTAATGTTTCATGTTATGAGCGATGGATTTTAGTTAGGCTAATCATGCAGGTTTGCTCGTCTAGTTGATTTCACTAGATTAATTATATGGATTAAATTATGGATAGTAGCTAAATTTGGTTAGTCAAGTAAGTTCATTTGTTGATTGTCTCATGTCTCTTTAACGATGATTATTTGTATTAGAGGTGTGTTGGCCC
This sequence comes from Carnegiea gigantea, assembly GCA_029747015.1. Classification (NCBI taxonomy): domain Eukaryota; kingdom Viridiplantae; phylum Streptophyta; class Magnoliopsida; order Caryophyllales; family Cactaceae; genus Carnegiea; species Carnegiea gigantea. Next base: position 238,277 of record JAKOGI010001353.1, read on the forward strand.
GTTTTGGCTAGTTAAATTACCCTAGAAGGCGGCGAATAGGGTGATGATCAAAGTCACAAAGTAATCACAATAGAAAATGCAGAAAACTAAATGTGGACAAAGCACACAATTTATAGAGGTTCAGCCACGCTAGTCCTCTACACACAGGCGCCCCTCGCCGATGGGATTTTGAACCTCTTTCTTTTATTGGGTTGGTCGACTACACACGATTCACTAATCGTACAACCTAAGAGTTGATCCTACAACTCTAGGCATCCCAACGTACATGTTGCTTTCCAACAGTACTTGGGTAGTCGACCCTCCGACTAATCAACCCAACCCAATACAAAGAAATATGATAAAATAGAATTTATAACAAGGAGTAAATAAACATAATATTATGCTAATATATGCTCGACGTGTCTCTCAACGTCTTCTTTTTAATTTGCAAGGGTAGCTCTCTTTCTTCTCATTCTTTCTTGTGCTCCGTTGTGTTGCTTTTAGCTGCAAAGACCTACCCTTTTTATAACAAATGGAATTGAAGTAGTCGTTACATTCAAAAAAGGAAAGAAAACCCTTCAGCTGGTCTTCAAGCCTTTGGCATCCAACTTCGAGTCTTTGAACTGCGGCCAATTTTCAGCAATAATAGCTCCCAAAATCTTCAACGGCTAATTGCTGATTCTTCAACAGCTAATCGCTGATTCTGCTCGGGGATTTAGCTTACCAAATTTGTTAGTTGCTATTTTTAGGCCAAGTAATAACTAAAATTTAATTTCAAAAGATATGGTCATATTTAGAGAATCATAATCTCCTATTCAAATTTAAATCACGCAATATAATATCATAAAGTTCACATATTCAAATTTGAATTCTAAATCATCTCAAGATATTGTGACAACTTATGTCAACTCAATTAAGCAATATGCACTAGCATGTTAACATTCACTTAGAATCATAACGTATTTAAACAAGTTCAAGGTAATTTAAATACAACATGATGAATACATCAATTAATTAATCTCTTTTTGTCTTTCATCAAAACATATCAATAAACACATTGCGAGCTTCAAGAAAGATAACAATCTCTCCCTTTTTGATGAAAGACAAAACCCAATAATATATCAATATAATTTTGAATGACACACCATGGAAAGCTTTCCAAATATCTAGCATGTCAATATTCACTTAGAATCATAACATATTTAAACAATATAAATTTCAAGATAATTCAAATACAACATGATGAATATATCAATTGATTAATCTCTTTTTATCTTTCATCAAAACATATTAATAAACATATTGTGAGCTTTAAGAAAGCTAATAAGGTGGTTAGAAGATGCTAGGCGAATGAGTCAAGAGCTTGACCTTTCAAACCTAGTTTGACCTTTAGAGCCCAACCCAAACTCCTTCTTTAGCGAGCTTATAAAAAAAATTTTAAAAAAAAGAAGAGGGGGCTAAGACCCATTTCTTTTCACGTGAAAAGAGAGTAGGGCTTAGGGCTTCCTACTTCTCCTGCTACTTTGTTGCTTCTTCTCCACTAGACATGTGAAGAGCATGGAGGGAGAGCTAGAGTGTGACTGAGAGAGGGAGCGGTGGTGGTAGCGGCAGCGGCACTAATCGACCAACCAGCGCCTTGTCATAGTTGCAAGATAGGTAAGGGGTCGCTAGGCCTTCCAATGCAACACAGAAATGGAGGGTGAGAGAGCAACAAGAAGGAAGTAGGAGGCTAAACCTGACTCAAACCGCCCAATTCTGATTTGGTCTTGAGTAATTGGTTATGTTAGTGAGTTGCAATTCTGGTGAATTGAGAGTGTATCAGAAGAAGGTCGATTGATTGAGCTGATTGAGGTTATCTGGGTTGAAATTGAGATGATTACAAGATTCTTGTGTAGGCGGTGCTGTAAAGAGGGAGTTCGGTTTGAGTGTTAAACTGATGAAATTGAGAAGTGTACTTATTGCGATTTTAATTCTGTTTCATCAATTAATTACTACCCAATTCTTGGTTGTTGTGTTAATGCCTAATGTGTGTTGGAAGCAATGGGCCGAAATATGTAAAATAGCTAACCGTGGTTGCAACCGACATGCAATCACAGCTTCAGCAGCAATAGCAATGCAAGAACATAGGGACATCGGAAATGATAAATTTGGTGGAAAGAGAAAGATGGTGTTGTGGGGACGATAGGTGGGCTCGAGGGGACAAACATCGACAATTTACTGACCATAGTAGGTAGTGAGGGGTGGTCTACCACCAATGACGGATCTAGGAATTTTTCTTTATGGGGTTCAATAATGGACCCTGGTCAAATAGCTTAAACGAGAAAAAGAAAAATGATAATAAAATTTTACATAAAGCGAACTAAATTTAAAATATATTAACTAATTAAAAATAAATACAAACACATAGTTCATAAAATTAATTATCTCACAACTACAATTTCACCTAACAGGTCATCATGTTTTGGAAACGATACGTAGACATCTTTTTCGATATAACATAATAAACAATCATTAAGAAATGGATCAGACATCCGGTTACACAATCTTGTCTTTTTGAGATTCATTGTTGAAAATGCCCTCTCAACACTTGTTGTAACAACTAGAAGGATCAATTCTAACTTTAAGAGCCAAGAGACTAAGAAATATACTTCATATTTCTATGTTTCCGCCAACATTTTGGAGAGTTCACCAATTCCTTTCAACTTCAAAAGTCATTCATCAGAAGAGACATCAACAGTATAATTCCCAAGTTGCTGGTCAAGTGCTATGACATCAATCTTCGAAAAGTCATTCCAATAGAGCTTTGCCGTAGAGATCAACGTACTCGTGTGAAAGGCGTAAAAATTATCATCTGGACTCAAACAATCCACAAAAACAAGCAGTTCCACATTGACCTCACTAAATCGAGAGTTGGGGTCCAAAAGTTGCATGTCTAAAATGGAATAAAATACATCCAAACGATAATGATGCGAGTTGGATTCTTGAGGAGCATTCCTTCTTGTCCTATCAGGGATCACATGTGTATGATCCATGTCTGGTACATCAATATCATAGTTCTCACAAAATGCACGAACTTTATTCAACAAAAGTTCAAATTGATCAATATCCCTCATGTGCTGCTATCGCTTTTTGTAGACTTCCACTGGTCTTATAGCATTGGCAATATTTTGAACTTTCTTTTGCAAAGCTAGTGATAAATCATTTGTAATTCTCAATACTTCAATCATTAGATGCACAGAAAATTCAAAATCAAATGTCCTCACCAAAGCTAGAATGTAATGGCCCGAACCTAAAATTATGTTAATTACCTTGAATTATCTTCATTGAAATGATTAAGTTGGGTGTTGCATTTCAATTTAGCATTTTATATAAGTATATTCACTTAGGTAACTGCAGGTTGAATTAGCAGAGTGGCCTTAAAATGAATTTAGTTATGCTCCAAAATTACTCACTCAAAGTATTAATAAATACTTGAACGATAGCTAAATAAAACTAGCCTAACTATTAAATGGGTAGTTTGAATGTACATACATACATGTGTGTGTGTGTGTGTGTGTGTGTGTGTGTGTGTGTGTAGAGAGAGAAAGAGAGAGAGAGAGAGAGAGAGAGAGAGTGCAAAGAGTAATAAATTGAAAATGAAAATTCTTTCTTACAAATTTCACACCAAAAATGGTGTAAAAATTAATCCACAAATTTTAGCCAAGAAATTAGCTCAAAATATATGTTGGACGAGAGAAAAAAAGGGAAGATTATTAGGATCAAAATTAAAAAATCTGGACAAAACTCTAAGTTCGTAATTTATAAATGAAGTAAAAGAAATAAAGGAAAGGAAAAGAAAAATCTAAATAAATAAAAAAATTCACCCAAACCCCCATCCCTAAAACTCATGAACTAACCCCCTGTTTTCACCCCTAGCCAGACCCCATCTCTGCTTGTCCCACTGACCACTGCACAGCCGGTCCACACGTGTACCTCTGCTGCCGGCTCACTAAACACCGCAACCACCACCTCTTCTTCCCTCTCCTTGCCTTGCTCTATTGTGTTGGGAATGTAAAACCCTAACCCCTTGATTTGATTTTTATTGTTTTATGATTGAATTTTTGTAATAGATGATATATTTGGATTTGGTGAGTATTAATCTGTAATTTTCTTGGATTTATGATTATTGGGATGCTTGGAGGTTGAGGGTCAATATGGTGACTTAGGGTTTATGGTTTGAATGGAAATTTAAGCTTGTTGGCTTGGCTTGATTTAACTATGTTTAGATAAATTTTAACGAATGTTTGAATGAAACTAATTAGATATATATGTGATGTTGTTAATGTGGGTATGTGGCATCAGCTTGATTGCCAAGTGATTACCAAGTGAAGTTGGTGCAGAAAGGGAAAGGCGGAAAAATATAATACCCTTGAATGTTTGAAAAATTTATGAAATAAGTGTGAGGCCTAGCTAGTTTACAAGTGTTGTATCTGAGGAATTATAAAAATAAGCCGTAAGTGTATCCACAGAGATTGTTTGAATTTAATTACTAGTATTAAACTACTAAACTAAAAAATTTATCTAACTAAAGTTAATTTCCAATAATTGCTGACCTCACAAAAACCCTAATTGAAATCAGGAAATTGAAATAAAATCTATAAGAGAGAAGAGAAAAGTAACCTTGAGTAGTTAGCATTGATAGATATAGAAATTTGCATCTTGAATGAGAGATCACCTCAAGATTTCATTATCCACCATCGAATCAAAGGGGTAATAAAAACTGAAAGTCTGAGTGAGGAAATTAGGGAAGATTAGAATTGAAGCTAATGAACTTGAATTAAAACTAAAGTAGAAAATTCTGAATTGAGACTAGAACTAAAGAAATTGAAAACTAGAGAATTCAAATTCAACTTGAAAGAATTTCGAGAATCACAATAATCTCTCAAATTCTAAAACTAATGCTATAAGAGAGCGGGCAAGAACTTGATGATTCATAGGCACCCCCAAGGACCCCTATTTATACTAGTGCCAAGCCCCCCATCTTTCCTAATTATCCTAGAATTTCTAATTTCTAAGCAATTTTTCTACTTTCCTAAATACTATTGCCACCTTCTTCTTAAACTAATTGGAAGTAGACTTGGAAAATAATTCTGGTGCCTTGCCAACTCTGTATTTGCTGAGGAAACAACAACTAAGTTCTCTGATTTCAAATCGAATCAAATTGCTAGACCTTTTCTTACTACTTGCTTATTGGGCCTTGACTGAGAGAGCTAGAAACCGGGTTGCCTGGACTTATCTGCTAGGCACTGGGCAACAGATGTTGGGCCGCGGGTACAACAGGAAGGGAGAGGTGCTGACTAGAGAGTATTGTATTGGGCTGCAAATGACAATAATCAGGCCCACATAATGGTATCTGCGGGTGGATACTACCCTATGCGTATAGGCCTACACGGAGGCCTTTTTTTCCCTCCTTTTAGCCGAGTTAGGCCACTAGCTGGACAAGCTCTTCTCTCTATTTTTCTTATTCTTTTTTTTACTATAAATGTTTTTGGGTGTTTGATCGGGCTACAGGATCAGGTCGAAGATGGGCTGTCGCTGGGCCGAACAGTGGGCTGGACTTTCTCTTGATTTTCTTCCCTTTACTGTGGACCTTTTTACACCCAATATTTCATTAAATCCTTATTTCCTACAAAAATCACAAAACCGAAATAAAATCTAAAAATAATCTCTATTACAAGTAAAAGCTAAGTGATTAGAAGTATTTAAATGGATACTTGTGATGCCCAAGTAAATAGCCCACACCAAGATTTTGTTCATGCTCGAGTAAAATAAAAGAAAACAAAAATCTATCTAAGACTCCTAACTCACTTTCGTAGGCATCACGGTTGCGCTTAGCATATGCAACAAGCCCTTTAAACCTCTAGGTTCTCCCTAATGGACAAGTGTGGTCTTGTGACGACTTGGAAGAGATATACCCAAAAAATCTTTGAAGAAGAAAAGAAAAAGAGAAAGAGAAATAAAAATAGAAATTCTTTATAAAATTTTCAAATATAATCAAATATACAAAGGGAAAACAGTACACACTTAACTGCAAATCATCCTTGCAACCCAAATATGAGATCATACAAAAGCACAATGTACATAGTAAGATTCTTAATACCCAACCATGACACCTGTCCACCAATTTTTTCACCCCACAAACCATAAAAACAATGAGTCCATCCTAGTGTATGATGTGTAAGTATACCATCACCCTAGGAGTTAAGGTCACTAAGGTTTGACACAATCTCAGTTAACTACTTTATTGACTTATTGACTTGGGAGTCAAGCTTTTTCAGTAGCAGTATTACCTCAAAGAGTTACTTGTCATTCCTGACTTTGTAACTTTTTATTTTGATTTTTTCTCCCTTTATTTTATTTTTCAACTTTTTTTTTGGCGACATAAAAAGACAAGTGGGAAAATCGAAATATAAAAGCCTAAGACCTTAAGATAATGCTGTATATAAATAAGGGTTGGATTCAACACTATAGTGGAATAACTGCATTAGAACTGCGAAGAAAAATCACATGCTTTGAACTAAGGTCTATTATGTACCATTGCTAATATACAACCCAATACTAATTCAGACGGAGTGACAGTCAATCAAGATAGTACAACTCCCAGAATCACATGAAAATATAATTTTTTTTGGAAAATTTTTCTCTTTTTTCTTTTTTGAAAAATTTTGAAGCATAGCTTTCCTTCCCCTATACTAAGATCACACAATATCCGCATTGTGGGAAATGAGCAGCAAGAACACAAAATAAAAGAAAGAAAAAAAATAAAAGAAATGATATGCACATTACATGAGGGATAGAAAAATAATGCCAGGTTAGGGGTAAAATTACACCTAAGCTATAACCTCCTAAAATTCATTTAGATAGAGGTTCATAGAGCATCAGCCAGTCCATACCAAGCAGAACATAGCTACTTAAGTCATAACCAATTAGTGAACATCATAGCTTATCAAACTGTGAGAAAAACTCTCAATAGCAAGGAAACAATAAAAATTAGAGACTTGAAGCCAGAAAGACTACATCCATAAGATCAATGCAACACAATTAAGTGTCTGGTTCAACTTATCAAATTATTGGGTCCAGTCATAAAATAGGTAGGCATATTCACAACAGGCGAACAATTGGTCATTTACATAGCACGTTGATCATCATGAACATGCTGTCTAGGCACATCAATCGGTCCTACGTCTATAAGTCTCTTAATCTTAGCATGCTCAAGAGTCTAGTCCAAATAAGTAGTCACATCACTGAAATCTCAAACTCTAAAAATTCAGACTTGGATGGCTCAAAGAGATGGCTAGTCAAGATAGGGTCAAAGGAAAAAGATTCATATTGAACACATATATCCACATCCAGACCCTCATTGACGTCAAACCCATGTGAAAAATGTTCATATTCCACGGAGAAATAATCATTGTCAACTTCCAAATTAGTGGGCTCAACTACCCCACGCATGACTCCTATACACAAATATCTTCTGATTATTAAAGTCATGATGCTCATCGAACTCACTAGTACTTTCAAATTCTTCACCCTCCTCAAACTCATAAGAGTGATTGAAATGGGTAGGTAAAATCTAGGGCATCCTTAGTGACATCTTTAGCTGTGCTTGTTTGGGGTGCAAAGTCATCGAATATAGATATAGGAAGGTTATTCTCTTGCTATAGATCAGACAAAGGCACATCAGCATGCAAGTCGGGCCTAGATTGGATGGAATGCTCAAAATCATCATAAAAACTGGTTGTAGCTTCAGGAGAGCTTGAACTAGGGTGAGACTTATGTAAGTTATTATCCTCTCCACTCTGATTAAAAAAATGAGAATATTCAGCAATTCTCTCCTTCAGTCTCTATCATTTTATCTGTCAATTCATGCATCGTCTTTCTAAGACTCACATATGTAGCATCAACATAATCACGATAAGGGCAAGTATGGACATCATGATTAGAAGACTTACAATAATTGTACCAAAAAGAGATCACGCAAGAGTGAGATAGGTGATCATAAGAGTCCCTAAAGCAATCTTGGTGGTGAGGAGTTACATGGAAAGCGTACTCACCATGAGTCGAGTATCCTAAGATCCCGCTAACTTGTTGAAACTTATAAGTGTCCTAGCTAATTTTTCAAAGAAATCCCAAACTTCATCTTGAGTTCTAGACAATAACATTAGTAATCCTCTAGGATACATGGACTCAACGTAACCTCTGAATTCAGCATCCAAATCACAATAATGACCTTACAAATTTCCCATTTTTTCAAATTTTGATGCAATTGAGCACGATAATCATTAAATTTCGATAAATAACTCCAGAAAGGTTCATGCTTAAATTGTGGGAAAGAATTTTTCTTTTTTTCGTGGGTTTTTTTGGAGATTTTCAATTTTTTTGGATTTTTAATTTTTATCAAACAAGAAAAATAGACTAAAAAAATTTATGAGACACTAATGAAATTAATTATGTAATAATCTACAAATAGAAATTATGAAACTAATAAGAAAACAAAAAAAAGTAGAAAAGAGAAATAGTGACCTATATTCAAACTATCGTCCCCCGATAAAGGTGTCAAAAACTTATTGTATTTGAGGAACTACAAAAAGGAGCCATAAGTCTACATCCATAGTTGTAGCACTATATGGGTCGTCCACATAGATAGTTTGAATTTAATTACCAGTATTAAACTACTAAACTAAAAAAAATTATCTAACTAAAATTAATTTCCAATAATTGCAAGTAACCTCAAAAAAGCCCTAATCTAAATCAGGAAATTGAAATAAAAGCTATAAGAGAGAATAAAGAACTTACCTTGATTCTTTAGAGTTAATAGATGTAGAAAATTCGAACCTTAAACGAGAGATTACCTGAAAACTTCGGTATTGACCATCGACTCGAAAGGGATAAAAATTAAAACTTTGAATAAGGAAATTTTTGGGAAGATTAGAATTGAAACTAATAAACTTGAATTAAAGCTAAAAGTAGAAAACTTTGAATTGAAACTAGAACTAAAGAAATTGAAACTAGATAATTCAAATGAAACTTGAAAGAATTTCAGAGATCACTATAATCCCTCAAATTCTAAAACTAATGCTATGAGAGAGAGGGAGAGGACTTGACGATTTACAAGCACCCCCAAGGTATTTATACTAGTGCCAAGCCCTCCCTTTTCCTAATTGTACTAGAATTCTAATTTCCAAGCAATTTTTCTACTTTCCTAAATAGTAATGGAACTTACCTCCTAAGGTAATTGGAAGTATACTTGGAAATAATTTCGGTGCCTTGCCAACTCCATATTTGCTTTGGAAACAACAATTGAATTTTTCAATTTCAACTCGAATCAAATCGATGGACTGTTTTCTTGCTGCTTGCCGATTGGGCCTTGATCGGGGGAACTGGAAACTGGGCTTCATGGACTGACCTGCTAGGCATTGGACATTGCATGTCGGGTTACAGGTACAACAAGAAGGGAGAGGCGCTGGCTGGAGTGCATTGTCATGGCTGCGAATGGCAATAATCAAACCCACATGAAGGAATTTGTGGTTGGATATTGGTTATGCATATAGGCCCTCACGGAGCCTTTCTTTATTTTCCTCCTTTCAGCCATGTTAGGCCGCTCGCTGGGGAAGCACTTCTCTTTATTTTTATTCATGTTTTTTTCCCTTTAAATGTTGTTGGATGTTTGACTTGTGCTGCAGGATCAGGTCAAAGACGGGCCGTAAGCTGGGCTGAGACAGTAATGGGCTAGACTGTCTCTTGATTTCCATCTCTTTGCCTTTTTACATCCAATATTTCATTAAATCCTTATTTCCTACAAAAAATTGCAAAAACCCAAAAAAATCTAAAAATAATCTCGATTACAAGTTAAAACTATGTGATTAGACGAACTTAAATTGACACTTTTGATGCTCAACAACAAGATTAGGATGCTAAATGGAGTGTTTTTGACTAATGATGCTGATGATATTGGGACTAAAATATGAGAAGGAAGAAAGGTGGGAAATGAATTCACTTAAGGGAATTGAAAAATTATCGGGTTAATATGAATTGGTGGGTTAATTTAAAAGTAATGAAATGTTAAATAGCAAAATTTAGATTCAAGAGAGTCATTATGAGTGTGATGTAACACGAGGAGAGAAAAAACATGGAGGGAAATGTGTTATCTTGAATTAATTTGATGATTATTCTTAATGTAAGCTTGACAATTAATTTGATGATTATTGTCAATGTGGATTTGGTAATTAATTTAGACACTTCAATGGGTTAAGTATGTAAGCTTGGGGGATAATTGTGATACAATTAAGGAATTGGCAAAGTTAGATTTTGTTCTTAAATTGCTTAGCCTAATTATTGTGGATGAGCTAAATGCTACCCACATGTTTGGGGCTAGTGAGGAAGATGGGACAAAGACCTCTCGATTTGGACCTGAAATCAAGCACATGATGTCATCCTAAACTGAATCACAATTGAATAGTCTAAATCATAGCAATGGCTATTAAAGAAATAATAATAACAATAACAACAACAATAAATAATAACGTTAATACTAATGAGTGTGACTATAATATTAACAAGATCTTAATAAAGATAAAAATGATAGGGATAATGACGTCGAAGTTAATAAAAATGAAGCAAGTTATGCCATTGCACCATAATGACACAAATAATATGAATGTCAACTGATCAAAAAAAAGAATTAAAGCAAAGTAAAATAAAATCAAGTTAGGGAAGTAGTAATGGGTATCATGATAATTAAAAGAAGAGTTAAAGGATTTCTTAATTACCTATTAGGCCAAAAAGTTTAATAAAATCTCCTAAACTCACACTAACTGTGTAATTATACATTTGCGAAGCAAGGCTGCCTCTGTCGTTTCAAGCTGTAACGAATATTTTTCATTGTAAAGGAGAGAGATTTCCAGAACCAAGTATGTATATTGCCTGTGCTCTTTGAAAACCTACATGCTTTTTAAATTATACAAAATTCATGTAATATTCATATAATGAAACATTTGACGCAATGTTATGTCATCTAAATAAGTGGGGCCCATCAATTATTAATCATTAGGGCTTATGCCTTTTAGTTTACCTGCGCAGCTTCATCTTGAGCTTCCCGATGGGTCTAGGAGGTGTGCACCTATCTCAATATCGCTTCAGACATTAATAGCAGTCCACTTTTAAATAAATAACCAGCAAAATAATTTTATTCGTACTCTCTATCTCTCTTGTATTCGAACAAAATGTTTTGAAATACGAGCACCCAACTAAACTAGATATGAAGTTTATTTTACAACATAGGAATGTACCAACTGAGCTTAGGCTTATTATTCAAAAGTTTTTATGATATCTGTTCTTAGGTGAGGAATCTATGAGCAACCCTCCTCTTAGCAAGTCAGAGGGTCGCAAGAAGTAGATGAGCATTACAGTATCTTACTAAAGATTAGCTAGCTAAGTGCTCACAGTGATTTACAGGATAATACTTCTAGAAACATGTTTGAAAGGATGAAAATAAGAAGGTTTGAGGAAGGTCTAGTTTTTTATATTCGAAATAAAGTTAGTCAACCAATTCAAACCTATCAGGAGTTACACGAATGAGCTGCTGAATTAGAGCAAGTGAAGAGTGAATGGAGAGCCTTAAAACCTATGAATTAGAAGAGGAAGTGGAATGATTGTGGGACATCAAGCGAAGGTATAGCTCAAAAGAAATCTATAGTGAGCCCTGCTAAGAACTGTCCAACAGCTTCAACAGAATCTTATGGGACGTACGGCTAAACGAACCATAACACAGCAGAGTGCCATATAAGTACTAACAAATACATGTGGTGTGAAGATTTAATCACTCGATTGCCGCTTGTCCTGGAAGACAGGAGGCCATACAAAAAGGAGTTCCAAGACCACTGGCACCACTACGTCAGGGAACCTTGCCCCTCAAACCTACAACAGCAGGACGAGCTTACATTATGAGCAAGGAGGAATTTATAATTTCTGTTATATTGTCACTGGAACTCTCTTTTTAAATTCAAAGCCATTTTCTATTTTGTTTGATTCAGGCACTACCCATTCGTTTATGTCCAGTCGAACTATATTACAGTTGAACTTGGAAAAATCGAAAGTGTGGCTAACTATAGAATTAGTTTATTAAAGGAGCAAGTGATAGAGTGTCCCATTCTTTATAAGCATATGCCTATTGTGATTGATGAGCATAAGTTTCCTAAGAATTTGATCCAATTGGACATGTTGAAATTCAACATAATCTTGGCAATGGAAAGGTTAATTAACTACTCATAGGGCAAGCATAGATTGTAAAGACCTTAAGGTTACTTGAATGGATGAAGAGTACCGGGAAATATGCTTTTATGGTGAAGGGAATAGGAAAGAGCATCCTATAATTTCAATTATGAAGGCAAGCAAGTTATTAAGCCAAGGTTGAATAGGATATTTATGTTATACCACTGAAACTAAGGAGGAGATGAAACTAGAAATATCCCTATGGTGTGTGAATTCCCTGATATCTTTCCTAATGAGCTGTCTGGTTTCCACCCCAAAGGAAGATTGATTTTGAGATTGAGCTAATTCCTAGTGCACAACCCACTTCGAAAACTCCATATATGATCGCCTCAATAGAGCTCAAAGAGTTAAAAGACTAGGTAAATGAATTACTACAAAAAGGGTTTATCAAGCCAAGTGTATCACCTTGAGTAGCCCTAGTTTTATTTGTGAGGAAAAATGATGGAACTTTACGACTCTATATAGATTATAGGGAGTTAAACAAAATTACCATTAAAAGCAAGTATCATGTGCCCCAAATACATAATTTATTTTATCAATTTTAAGGAGCTAGGGACTTGGGGTATTTTCGAAGATTGATTTGGGGTCTAGTTACTCCCAGCTTAGAAATAAGTTAGAAGACATTCCCGAAAAGGTCTTCAGGACTAGATATGATTATTATGAGTTCACAGTAATGCCTTTTGGACTTACTAACGCCCCTGTTGCATTTATGGATCTTATGAATAGAGTTTTTAGACCTTATTTGGACAAATTTGTGGTGATGTTCACAGATGACATTCTAATATACTCCAAGGACAAGGAGGAGCATACTAATCATTTGAGGACTATATTACAAACCTTGAGGGAACATCAGCTATATGCTAAACTAAAAAAGTGTGAGTTTTGATTGACTGAAATAACATTTTTGGGGCATGTAGTTTTGAAAGAAGGGACCAAGATTGACCCCCAAAAGATAAAGGCAGTTACTGAATGGCCCAAGCTAAGTAATGTCACAACGGTAAGGAGTTTTCTGGGTTTAGCAGGATACTATAGGAGGTTTGTGAAGGATTTTTCAAAAATAGTGTCCCACTAACCAACGTGCTAAAGAAAATGACTAAATTTGAGAGGTCAAACAAGTGCAAGGAGGCAGTTCAAGAATTAAAGAGGTGCTTGATTATAGTTCCTATATTTACCTTGTCCATCGAGGGTAGGGAATACATTGTTTACGGTGATTCTTCGAAGAATGGGTTAGCTTGCGTACTAATGCAAGACAACAAGGCAATAGCGTGTGCCTCCAGGCAACCCAAACCTTACAAAAAGAACTATCCAACTCAGGATCTGGAGTTATCTACAGTGGTTTTTGCCTTAAATATCTGGTGACACTACTTGTACGGGCTACAATGCAAGATCTACACAGATCATCAAATCATAAAGTATGTCTTTGCTCAAAAGGAGATCAATCTAAGGCAACGATGATGGTTGGAGTTTCATAAGGATTATGATCTGCAAATTCAATATAATCCTGGAAAAGCGAATTTGATAGCAGATGCACTAAGTAGAAAGACCCAACATAATTTAAGCACGGTGATAAGTATCCAACCCGGTATCTTAAGAGACCTTGTGGATATGGGTATTGAACTTGTATTACCAGGGCTGACAGATGGGTTGTTGTAAGCATTAGAGGTGCAATCTTTGATAGCAGAAGAGATTAAAGCGAGGCAAAATGATGATGCTTTGTTAGAGAAGCTTAGACAGAACTTTATATAGGAAAAATTGCCTGCTTTTGTAATACATGAAGATGGAACCTTTAGGTTTCAAAACCAAATATGTATGCCCAATATGGTGGAGCTAAAAAAGAAAGATTTTAGAAGAAGCTCATAAATACTCGCTACTCAGCACCCATGAGGAACAAAAATGTATGAGGGCTTGAGGTAATTTTTGCTAATGGGATAATATGAAGAAAGAAATTGCAGAGAATGTGGATAAATACCTAACTTGTCAAAGGGTGAAAGCTGAGCATCAATGCCTAGTAAGTGAATTGAGGCCTTTAGAGATTCCTACCTAGAAATGAGATTCAACTTCAATCGATTTTATTTTGGGATTGCCCCTTTCGGCTTCGAAAAAGAATGTTATTTGGGTCATTGTGGACAGACTCATGAAATCTACCCATTTTATACCAATGTATGACATTTGTGTGCAGAGGAACTGGCACAATTGTATATAAAGGAAATAGTCTGATTACATGCCATACCAAAGGACATCGTATCTGACAGAGACCAAAGATTTCAAGCTCGATTTTGGCAAGCCTTGCAGAAAGCTTTTAGAACCAAGCTAAATTTTAGTAGTTTAAATCACCCCCCACCGATGGACAGACTAAACGAGTGAATCAAATACTAGACGATATGCTGAGAGCAAGTGTACTTGACTTCCTATGAAAGTGGGAAGATTACTTACCCTTGGTGGTATTTTCTTCTAATAACAGTTATCAATCCACCATTAAAATGGCTCCATTTGAAGTAATATATGGGAGAAAGTGCATAACGCCCCCATGTTGGAGTGAGCTTGATGAAGCATTGACCAAAGGGCCTGAGTTCATTCAAGAGACTACTGAGAAGATGAAGAAAATTCAAGAACATATTAAAGCAGCCCAGAGCCAACATAAAAGTTATGCTGACAAAAGGAGGAGACCATTAGAGTTTCAAGTGGGAGATAAAGTGTTCTTAAGGGTATCCCTAGTTCAAGGAGTGAGAAGGTTCAATATCACTGGCAAACTAAGCCCTAGATATATCGAGCCTTATGAAATTATCGAGAAGTTAAACCCTGTGGCTTATAGATTGGATTTTGTGGCAGAACTTGAGCATGTACACAATGCTTTTCACATTTTGCAGCTCATAATGTACGTTCCAAATCAAAACCATGCCATCGTAACGAAACATGTAGAGGTCGTTGAGAAGTTAGTCTACGAAAAGCATCCTGTGCAAATATTAGATTATAGAGTTAAACAACTCCAAAACAAAAGCATTCCTCTGATAAAGGTTCTGCGGGCAAAGAATGCTTCATCTGACGCCACTTAGGAGACAGAGGAAGACATGAGAAGTAAATATCCAAACCTATTTGAGGTAAACCTAAGATTTCTTTCAAAATTGCAAGTTTTAAGGAAGAAACGTATTTTAAGGGGGGAAGGCTGTAACTGGCCAAACCTAAAATTATGTTAATTACCTTGAATTGTCTTCATTGAAATGATTAAGTTGGCCGTTGTATTTCAATTTAGTATTCTCTCTCTCTCTCTCTCTCTCTCT
>JAKOGI010001354.1:0-65000 GCA_029747015.1 Carnegiea gigantea
AAGGGGTTTTTTTTTCCCCCATTTGGGGGGGGGGGGGAGGAAGGAACGTTGTTTCTCCCTCTAACTGGGTCATGGGAGTCTTTTGAGAAGCTAAAATTTTCAGCGTTCTTTTTGGTAAATTGAAAGAATATTTTTTCTCAGCTATTTTTGTGTTTTTTTTTTTTTTTTTTGGGGGGGGGGGGTGTCTAGGATGAGCAGAGAGAGAGGTTGATGAGGCCAAAGACCCTTGATTTTTTCTATAGATCTTGTGTTTACTATGTTTCCCTTTCTAATGCTTTTAACCTCTTCACTGTGAAAAGCTACTTTCCACCTTTATTGATTGGTAAATTGTCATATTACTACACATCCTCTACTTAACAAAAAGTCCTATTTCATAGTACATAGAATAAATTTGTACATACTAAATGCAGGGAATGTTCATTTATATCAGATTTTATGTTGTCATCTATGTAAACAAAATATAAGTGGTGAATGTGTGGTATCCTTATTTTTAAAGAAATCACACATAATCATGTCAACATTGTGTTGTATCCCTGTCTTTTGTTTGAGACTGTGCTTCTCATTTCCTGATTTAAAACAAAATTTCGCATTTTGCAAGTCTGAGATTTACTTGAAATGTTTAAGAATATTGTATGTAATTGCTTTTATTTATTTATCTATTTATTTATTTATTGTTTGGTTTGTTTGTTTTCCCACCATTTGAGCTTCATTGCTGCTAGGCCGTTGTCCATTCTTGAAATGCACCTTTTGCCATGCTATCCTTTCGTGTTTGTTCTCCTAGCTTAGCACTGTTTATTGTGGATAGGACTAGCCTCTCTTGGCATGTTCTTGGCATCATCCTGATATGCATCTCTTTATTTTAATATGGATGATATCTCACATAAAAATTGTATGGTTATATTGCATAGTCTGGGTACTTATTTGTGGGCATTTAATGACATTCATATGGTGTCGGCACCCTGAGAGATATATACTATTTTCATAGTTAACTCTTGTTGATTAGCAGATGCCTTGGTATTCTTAGCTATCATTAAGAGCATATTTGTATATTTAGGCAAAATGGCAAGTGTTTGCCTTTCTATGGATGAAACTTTGCTGATGGAAAAAAGAAAAACAAAGAGGAAAAAAAGATGGCAAAAATGTACCAAAGGACGATTATGAGTGGAGGTTTTCTTGGTGTTTGTGAAGCTTGTTTGCTTATGGTGATCTCTAATGTGTGGTCTATGGTAATTGATAATTTGCCAATGATGTAGGTTTCTGCGGCTGGAGATATGTGTGCTATCTGCCAGGAGAAGATGCATGCTCCAATTCTGCTTCGTTGTAAACACATATTTTGTGAAGATTGTGTCTCAGAGTGGTGAGTTGTTATAATTAATATCTTCTCCTATGCCCTGTTGCTGGTGGCTGGCTGACCAACTTTAATTATTCCTGTAGTAAGCTCCAGGGAATTGCCATTTCAATTTGTTTCTGGCCATATTTAAGTTGCTCACCCAATTTTAATTTAAGGGGAAAATTGGACGATCATATTAAAGTGTAATGATAAATAGAAAGTAGGACAGTCAAAATGAGAAACCAGAGTAGAAAAGAGGATAGTCATTCAAAGAGAGAGGGAGTAGTTTTTTCTGGCAACACCACTACCATAACCCAAACCACCTAGTGTGGATCCTGCCTAAATAGAGTCTGAGGTGATTTGGGTGTAGGGAACCTTACCTTTGCAAGTGGAGAGCTTGGTTTAATGAGTCAGTGATTATCTCTACATACCTTAGATGATGAGGTACCTCGTGTAAACTTCTTTCGTTCATTCACTTCACTCTTAAGGACTTACAGAGATATTTTGCTCAGGTGGAATGGGGAAGGATGTTGTTTCTGTCCAAGAATAAATTTCTCCCTTTCTGTTGTGCTGTGGCTGAAATAACTTGGAAGATTCTAATGTATGATGACTGTTTTTTCCCTTTTTTTTGCCCGTTCTGTGAGTACAATGTTCTTTCAAGTGTTCTTGGAGTCTATGCAACATTGAAATGGCAACGTAGCATCTTTCTTACTGACGTGAAGAATATTGGGGTAAGATGTATGCTAGTATATATAGGCTTAGAGATTAAAATAACAGATGCTGTTTTGGATGACCTACAGCAGAATTTCAACATTGTTTCTGGAGTGGGAGGGGTTTGTGCTGGTGGTTTTTTGGGTGCTAGAGGCTTTACTCTGTTTCGGTGTGTAGTTGGTTTGATGGCAGCATTGTTATGTTCCTATTTGGCCCTCCATGTTCTACCCATTACTTTGGTCCTTGGAAGCAACAATGCATACATAAAATGGGGTATAGGATTATTTTCTGGAGGGAAAATGGGGCTCGTAGAGAGAAGGGGCATGTACTTTTGTTGCCTTAACAGGTTTGAATTGTGCCCTGCACAATCTTCGTAGCATTTTGAAGAAAACTTGACCATATAATGAGACCTTGCTTGCTCTGTAGGTAGTGCCCTATATGATGTTGACTTTGATGAAGATTAGTGGGCGAAGAATTCATAGACAGGTTTTTTTTCCATGACAAACATGGTTCCATTAGTAAGAGGGAACATAACAGTATTATTGGGTCTTGCTTGGCCTGACCTTAAAGAGAAGAGTGCCCTTAACAATTTCGATTGAGAACAAAGAATACTTGACTATAAATGTACATAATACATATGCATAGAACAATTTCACCTGGCCAGGGCACCTAGTCTGGACCTGAGATCCAAAATCCCTTGAATGTGAAATCCCAGAATAATTATGGTAGTAGTGTTAGGGTGGACCTGAGTAATCTTAAATTTGAATCAAATAAGTCATGTTTTATTATGAGGTCGAGATATGAAACACAGTGGCTTAAGTAATACAACCTGGGTTCTCTCCCTGCAGTGAGAAAAAAGGTCTCAAATTTCAACATATAAATTTCAGAAAGGAATTTGGTGAAGTCTTTTTTTTTTGTGGTTGTGTTGTACTATGTCTTTGATCATGTAATCCTCTTAGTGCTCTTCACTATTGTTTCGCGGGAACAAAATTGGACGGGATGGGGCACTTCGAGAAGGCATATCCTTAGTCTGCTGGTCTAAATGGAAAGATGAAGCTCTAAAAAACCAGCAAACAGCTTTTCTGCTTTAAACTGCTTGCCCAAATTGGCTGTTCGTTCTGTTTGTAGATGCCCACGGCCACACCGCCTCCTCCCCCCCCCCCCCCCCCCCAAAAAAAAAAACTGCCCGTCCACCAGCACGTATGTACATGAATTATCAGTTTCGTCTAGTTTCATGTTTTTGGGCCAAGCAAAAATCTCATTCTGGAGGCATGTCATCTCATTCTTTTTGTGATGTCGAGAAAAGTGCAATTGATTCTCTTCTGATGCTGTTATCTTATATAGCTCTCAGTGAGACAGTAGTCCAACATGTGTAATATTTACGTACTACAGAAGTGGAAAGAAATTTGCTCCATGAGATTGCTTACCAACCTAGATGAACGTTACAGGTTCGAGAGGGAGAGGACGTGTCCCCTCTGCAGGGCTACGGTGAAACCTGCTGATCTAAAATCGTTTGGTGATGGGTCAACAAGCCTCTTTTTCCAGCTGTTCTGAGCGCGAGTGTATTTTTTCCCCCCTTGCTTGGGTCCTCGATCTTTACATCAATTATCGAGAAGCTCCTTTGTGATATTTTGCAAAGCTAAAATGTGCTGCAGCTTATTTTCACTGCTGATTATTGACGGCAGAAATCTAAACCAGTGGAAACCTTAACTTGACAGAACCTGTTAATATGTTGTATTTGAGAATGTCTACATGTATCTAAGTTAGCTCCTAAATCTATAGAGAATGTCTACATTGGAACAGTCAAACAGATGTATACAACTGAGCACTTTCCAGTAATGGGATTTTTCTCCAGTGCACGCTCTATTCCTTGCCCCGCTTGGTCGTTGGGTCTTGAAATATTCCCTCCTCCTCACCCCACCCCCAACCAAACAAAAAAAAAAAACGTGAGTGAGATAATGTCGTGGGCTACTTCAGTCAGTCTAAGCGCACTTTTTCATTTGATCTTTTGCACTGTCAAATTGTTTCTTTTAGGTGCTGTAATCATTTTTATTTGAGATTTGAGATTGTATTATATTAGGTACTAATTTTTGTGTGCGCCTGGTTCTCGCCCTCTCCCCCCTCCTTGCTGGGTGCTTGGGGCATCTGTTAGCCGTCTTTGTCATGGGCTACTGTATTATTTTTTCCGGTTTGTTTTTTGGGGAATGTGTTTTGGGATATCTTTGAAGCATAATAATGATAATGTTCCCCCAAAAAAGGTCAAATTGAAATCCTTTAGCCTTCTTGGTTGCTTATAACAAGACAGACACGTGGAGATATTTTTAAGGGTTTTTTGTTTTTTTGGGTTAAATGTCACCAAAAATTGAGAAATAGCTTTTCACGATTTCCCATGCTCCTGAAACCGTGGAGAGTTGAATGAAAACGAAACCTCAGTGAGCAGATAAGATTCAGGTGATGCACAGCTGTCAGCATAATACATTATACGAGCTGGCCAATTGAATATGTGACGCAACTGTGGGCTTTTTAAGAGCATACTTAGGTCCTGTTAGCTATTAACTGTTTGTATTAGCTGTTAGCTGTTAGTCGTTTAAATTAGCTGTTTATATTAGTTGTTTGAATTAGCTGTTTTTAGAAAAAGTGTTTGGTAAAAATTAGCTGTTTCTAAAAAATATGTTGGTAAAATTTTATTTATATCCTTATTTATGAATTAGTTTTTAATAATATGTGTGTAATTTTTCCAAACTTATGGACAATTATGTCATTTCTACAAAAAGCTCTTCTCAAAAGGCTAATGGGAATAGCTTTTTCAAAAAGAACTTTTTGGAGCCAAACAGCTATTGCAAACAGCTCTTTACCAAATATCCTTTAACTGTTTGACTTGGTCAAAACAGCCAAAATTCTCCCAAACAGCTATTTTTTCTCAAAAAGCTGTTGTTACCAAACACCCTCTTAGTGAAATTTTCGAATTTTAGAACTCTATCTTATCACATTAGCAAAAATTTTAATTTTTTAAAACTTGTATTCCATTACTTCTTCAACTCATGAAACTTTAATTTTAATCATCCAATAAAAATATTTATCATGAACCCACATTATAACACACAATGTATTTTTTAAATCATTTAAAAATTATTTACAAACTCAAAAAATATATATATATTAAAAATATTAAAGGTGGCCCGTGAGAAGACACGGGCAGACGTGCTGCTCTACGTGTGCCTCGCGTGCCGTGTTGGCTGGGAGGAAAAAGTTGCCACGCGTGTCAGACTGGGCCCCATCGTGTCACCCGCGTTCCCTAAGGCTGCTAATGCCCTAATTAGCTCGATGGTCTTTTTGGTATTAGCACTTAGCAGTAGTGACAATATATATATACACACACACACACATATATATATACACACGAGAACTATGATGAGCTACACAAAGTTGTAAGGGTAGCTGTAGGAAGCGCAAAAAAATCATAAACAATTTATGAAGTCTTACAATGTTATTTGAAGAAATCCTTTTTTTTTTGGTTAAAAGGACTTGCAACTTTTTTTTTAAATTTATGTATAGTTTATGTAAATTAAAATATAATATTGATATCTTCGTTATGCCACATGCATTAATCAATAAAATAGAACTGCGATGAGAAAACGTTTTTACCTATTCTCTTCTGTAAGTATAATTTTCGGTCTACTACAATTAGTGCGAAAATAAATTATATGTACTTTGTTTGGACACTAATGAAAATAATTTTAGAACTTTAATAAAGAAGTCATTTTGTGACAACTATAGTACGAATAAATTTTGGTCTTCTACAAATGTCGTCCATAATGAACAAAAATAATAGTGAAATAACATAACTAATAAGAATAAAATTACTAAAGCCGTTTTAAATACACAATGTGTTTTGCAAACAAGTACACATTGTCATAAATAAGAAAAAAAATATATCAACAAATTTTTGTATTTGTAGCACATAAATGTCATAAAATGTGTCCATTATCATAAATAAAAAGTCGTAAACAAGTCAAAAAAAGGTATTCATTGTCATAAATTTTTGTAAGGAATGAAAGATCAATGTAACTGTAAGAAGTGATAAGGAGCTTAACGAAGCTATAAAACTATAAAGATTGGTCACTTTTGGTAGTGTTTAATACTTCAAATTCAAAGACACTCGGACTGTTATTGTCACTGATCATTTCTGGTCCCTTGCTTTTTTAGTAAAATTAAAGTGGTTACGAAATGAGTTCAATCAGAATATCAGATCAAGAAATGTTACCGCTAATTCCTATGAAAACCAAATATAGTATACCACGCTGAACCACTAGCAAGCTTTGCTTACAAGAAAGGATGAAATCTGGCCATTTCTGACCTCTACTAAATAAGCCATAACACTTGAGCCCAAAAACCAAAAAAAAAAAAGAAAGTTACATACATTATTAAACAAAAAGTAGGAGATTGTCCTTCACAACCCCTATCAAAAGAATCAAATGAAGAAAGTAACAAAAAAGTGTAATATCTATTGCTACACAAGGCTTCCAGAGGGGCAGAATATAACAGGGAAGGTCAAATCAAGTCTATGAAACTGAGGGTCTCTTTGGATCTTCATCCTCAGAACTTGATGGTTTCTTACTTGAAGAAGCTTCTCTCTTTTCATGTTCCATTCTCTGCAATATAGCGGAAGCATCTGAGCTCTCGTTCCTCTCTGATCTGTAGCCGAGTGGGGAAGGTTTGGGAGGGGAGAATGAGCATGATGATGAACATGTCATGCTATTAGGTTCATCCCTAAGAGCATCTCTTTTATGTTCCCTTATCTGTGTGGGGAAGTAGGAAGAGGAAACATCATAAGAAGATGGGGACATAGGTGAAGTTGGTGTATTAGAGAGCATTTTTGCATCTTCAATAGAGAAGGGATAATCTTCTGTAACTTCTTCATCGTTCTCATCCAAATACACAATGTCTTGCATTGTTAATCGGTGATATTCCACAATTTCCCTCAGGAATCGATTTTCACGTGCATGTATTGCATTTTCATGCGCCAAACGAGCCTTCTCCGCTAGAAGGCTTTCTAATTGCAACCGTATCTGACAATACATAAGAATAAAAAGAGAAATTCAGATTGATGCCTCTATTCCCAACAAATAACAGGCAGACTTGCCGAGCTCCATGTCAAACCAGTACACAACATGAGAAGTATGCTTTTGCAAATACAGGCAAACGAAAAGCAATGCCAAAGTATATAATAATAAACGAACAATCAACTTGAGATTTTAGTTGAGTTGGTTTCTTGACATGGGTTTTCCATACTTTCTGACCAAGAGGTCTCTAGTTTGAATCAACACCCTCAATGTTTAATTATTGTGCAAAGGTATTAGAAAAAGCATTTGCAACGTCCAAGCTTCAATCTGATAGGAGTTCGTGTTAGAGGATGTTTTCGAGTACATAATAAACCAGTTACTAGGCCTCTAAAGTCTAACCTCATCATAAACTTCTGGTAGAGTTAGTTCCGTAACAAGCACATTCTATAAAGTCATGCTAAAAGATCCTGGAGTGTAACTGGGAAGTAAAATTACCAGATCATCATCGGCTGGGTTGTCGCCTTTCTCCCGGCTCTCTCGAAGTCTCTTATTCTCTTCTTCCAGCTGTGCGCATCGTTGCTTCGCAAAGGCCAGCTCAGCCTTTGCAGTCTTGAGCTCTCGGAGAAGAACTTTTGCTTTGGCAGCAGTCGCCATAGCAACCTGCGGGCAATGTGAAAGAAAAGTTCATGGCCTCTGACATGGGTCCTATCAGGGTATGAGAACAACAACTCATAAACAACCAATCTATGACCCTTGTATTGTTCAAGTGCGTTAACACCACAAAATGATATTGAGCCAAATAGAAAAATCAATGAAGACGAACCAAAACAGAAAGGATTATAGTCCTCGACAAAGAACACCATCAATGATTCTTTCAAAAATTGAAAATCTTTAAAGCCAAACCGAATTAAATTACTAGTGGTAATTGATGTAGGGCATTCTGCTATAACTTTGACATTGAGATTTAGGAGATCAATTTAAGTTCTAGATGTTAACTGCTGTCAATGCAAACAACAATGCACGATTATACAATTGTGGCCTTACATCTCGAGAAGCCTTGAGTTGTGTTCCTTGATTATTATTGCTGACTGCTGGCTGAACCACAGGTCGCTGCCATGAACTATTTTGCAGAACAGTTGCCCGATCCTCAGCATCAGTACTGCCTCCTCTTCTCCTAATTTGGAACTTTTGGGTTTCTTGGATAATATCAGCTGTCTTGTCGCGAGTTCCTTGGATAATATCTGCAGTCTTGTTCTCAACAATTGTACGACCTTCCTGCAAAGAGGACAGAACACTGTGAAGTAGATAATCAAGAAAGCACCTGATACATTTCCTTTCTTCCCTGGAATAAAATGTGGAAGTAGATAACTCATTAAAAGCTTGGCTCGAGTTCAATTTAACCAGGGCTCAGCTTGAGTGCTTACTGAGCTCAGCTCGGCTGTGTTGGTTCAGCCCGTTCCTCCCTCTTTACTGTGTTAACTTGGATGTCCATTGTTCAATATTGATGTTTGGTCAGGATTCGTAGTGTTTAAAGTCAATTGCTCCCAGTACACCTCTAACAAAGCAGTGAAAGGCTCAAGTCATATGAGCAAAAGTGCAAAATAGTACACCCTGGTTGAGGTTTGGGTCTGTTTAAACTCAACTCAGTCAAACTCAGCATTCGATTTGACCTAGCTCTACACAAGTACACCCCAAACAGGTGATTATGGGACGACAAGCAAGCAACAAAGAGACGAGATGATCTATCAACAAAAGCAGCAAAATGCTCACTTGTTTTCTCAATGGGGATAAAAGTCATAAAACATAACGGGAGGGTGTAGGCATTTACCTCAAATGCATTTCCAATTGTATCACCCAGGTTATTAAGGGAAGAAGTTATTGCATCCAAACGCAGGCGCAATTTAGCACTATCAATCCTTGAGCCACCCTCTGAAGATAGACGTGACGATTGATATAACTGAAATAACAAGGGATACATGTATAGGGCGTGAAAAAACTCTCAGATCTCACAACAAACCAAAAACATATGGGATCAAAATGAATGCCATGTATAAACAATAGTAACATGGAAAAGTCATAGTTCTTAGAATTCAAATCAAACTCAAAATGCATCTATGAGAAGCAGTATTGATTGAATTAACCTGATTCCCACTGGTTGCATCGTTCACTTGAGGCTTCATCCTACTAGGAGGATCCGCGCCATCCTCTTCAAGGATTGCCTTAGCCTTCTGGGCTAAAATACCCCAAAATCCATACTTTGTGTCGTTTGCTTCTTTTGTCGAAGCGCTCTCAGAAAGCAATGATCTCTACATGGATCAAATCAAACCACACAGTCAATGACTAATCGATTACAACATACTCGACTAGCTCAAACCAACAGAAGTTGAAAGCATTCACATCTGACGTCCCAAAATCCTAACTACTGTCTGGGTCTTGAAATGGGCATGGAACACCAACATAAGGCATTGAGAATCCTTGCCAATATCCAACATTTAGGAAATAACAATCCAAGCTTGGTTCGACAACTCCTCATCTGAAGTCAGGAACATCCAAAGTACGCAAACAAAACACAAGTAGATAAGCAAAAACATTCTCTCAATCGAAAAGAATCCTTTTTAGCCACAAAAAAACCGAAAAAAAGAAAAAAAAACCTTGCCAACATGAGTCATTTCTGAAGAGATTTTGCATAATTTCCCCATACAGTTTGTGTCATTCAGAGTGGATGGGTCAAACAACAGGGCTTTTTATCTTACAGGTGCGCCTTCGTTTTTAAACTCCACATTCTCAAAGAAACAACAAACCAACAATTATCAGGGGAAAAAAAAAAAAGAAGGGATGAATTAATGACCAATAACAATCTATGAAACGAGATTTATACATAGATTCCGAATTCATAAAGTCCCAGTCAGTATGAGCCGTCTATCTTCCCCAAATTGAACTTAACAACATGACTGGTTGATCAAAATAGGGTACCTTGGAATGTGAATCAGCGTCTCGATGAGAGAGAGAATCGGAATGAGAACAAGAGGTGGAAGCAGAAGAAGATGAAGAAGAAGATGAATCGGCAGAAGCATATGCGTAACCATAAGCTGCAGAATCACGATGAGCAGCAGAAGCCTTCATGGCGCGAGCAGCCAAAGACCCATTTTCTCCATTATCATGATCATCATGATAATCATGATGGCGATATATCTCTTCCTTGAATGTTGCTGACCTCGTCACCCCATGTCTTCTTCTATACGCCATTTTCGTCGCTTCTTTTTCCTTCCCAATCAAATCAAAATCAAAATCAAATGAAACCAATCAATATCCTAATTCTGAAACATGAAAATCAACCCCAATTTGATTGCAACAATCAATCAAACAAGAATCGAATTGGGCAACGAAATGCTGCCCTAATTGTTCCTAATCGAGTGGTTGGAAAGTTGGAAACTATCTGGGATTACGACATTGACAGGAATGAATAAAGAGGATCACAGAGAAAGGAGGCAAGGATTTCTCCGATCTAATGCTCTGATTACATTTTGGCAAAGTCAAATTTGTGCCACCTCCTGCTTCTCCCTTACATTACATTTGCTCCATGTCAATGCCATCATCCCCTTTATTCTTTTCCTTCCAATTTCCCCCAAACTTTTTATTATTTTTGTTCATTTATTCTAAATTTCTAATCATAAATAAAAAATATTTTTATTTTTATGTTTTTTATGACATTTGCTTGTTGTGTGTTTTTTTAACAACTTTTATATCATCCCTTTCTTTCTTTTTTTTTTCCTTTTGTTTTGTCATGGTTAAGTTTGAACAAAGTTATAAATACTATGTCTATAATTGTACTAATTATTCACTCGAATGTGACATACTAAATTTATGTATCATGATACAATTTGTACTAATCTAAACTTTTGAAATTAATAAAATTATAATTAACTTTTTATATTCAATATCTATCAATATTGGATCAAATAGAATAGTATCAACTGTTATGAACAGCCACTAAGCAGTGTCGAATAGTACGGATCGATATTGATCAATATTTAATGAAATAGAATCGAATAATGTTATGTATCAAATGATACAATACAATATTTATAAGTATGATTTGAATTCTATTATTTAACTTATGTACATTGATTAATTTGCTTATCATTAAATGACACAAGTTCATGGATTATTCATGTTAAACTTCTTTTTTGGATTGATTTCATTATATGACCTAAAAAAGCTCATTCCTGAACTCTTTGTTGAATTCATTCCCTTAAAAATTCAAGTAATTTAATCTAGAAAAAATCTTACAGATTACACATTACTTTATTTTACCAATTCATTTTTTTCAATAGAAGAAAATTTTGACTGCTCAATAATAACATAATTTTTACATATGGAATAATTCTACTACAAGAATAAATCTAAATATTAAAATATAATCCGTCATTCTATTAAATAAGGTTAATAATGGACATATTGTCGCTTCGCTTGGCTACAAACTCATAATATTAAAAGTTTTTAGGAGGGTCGGGTTCTTGTCAAAGGCGTGTAATTGACGCGAGCAAGTTCGGCTCGCACGTCTCTTTCTACACGCAGCTAATACTGATCCATTGAGAGATCTGTTGCTACTTCTGATTGGTGGTTATAATCGTCAAGCCAAACATTCTAGGCCTACATGCAACTAGTAAAATTTAGAACCGCTTAGCAAGGGACCGAGCTCATACGACATAATAATTCAATATAATGGAGCTGCTGGGCTCAAAGATTTCTTAGGGGTAAAGCGTTTCATGATCAAAGTGATTAAGTACCTGTTTAGCCTAACTTTTGATAGTGTTTTTAGATCACAAAAACACTGACTAGGCCAAACACCTATTTTTTAAAAAACTAAAAACTGTTTTTGAAAAATATTTTAAAAAGAAACAGCCCCCAAAAACAGAAGCAACAATTTGCTGCTTCTGATTATAGATTTCCGTGGAGCATACCTTATAATATGGGGGGCACTTAAGTATTATTTGCGGAGGACACTCAAATATTATTGGCATCTACACTAACATGCCCCTGAGAATCAAAAAAAATTTCCACCCAATACCCATATATTTCACACGTACAGATATAATATATTCTACCCTAAGATTCTGCATCTCTCTCTCTCCACCGCCCCCCATCCAATCGTATCCCAATAGAAAACAATCCCACTGCAACTTCTATACTGATTTTCATCTTGCTTCTCTGTATTACCATTAATCACCAGTTCTGTTCTTACTTTGAGTTTTGGAACCCTAAATATCCATGTTAAAGCCATATATCTCAATTTTTCATGCCATTTGTTAATATAGGTTCAAAAAAATTAGCTAATTTTTTTATAATGATCAATTAATTCACCGAGAAAGTGATTTCAAACAATGCAGTAGAGCATAAAAACATATGAAGAAAGAAAGTGGAGAAAGAGAGAAAGTGATTTCAAGATCATTAGTTTCTCTGACAAGACATATTCAATAGCTAACAAACAAACGAACGCTAATGTGGACATAAGTAAAGCATTTACTTAATTTTTTTCACAACTTAGGCTTTGAGCAATGGGTGGCTATTGCTCCTTTTCATCTATCAAGTTCGAAAACAAGTCAGAAATACATGTTACTATTTGCAGTGGATAACTTGATATTTTTCAAGACCAAAATAGAAAATGTTAAAAAAAATAAAAATAAAAACAATAGTTTCATAAAAATTAGGCCAAACAATTCAATTCTTTCAAAAACACTTCTACTATAAATTAGACCAAACACTTTCTAATTCCTAAAAAACAGTTTTTGAAAAAATTACTCCCGAAAAATAAAAGTAGTTATTTACAAATTAGGCCAAATGTGCTCTAAAATGGGTTTGCTAAACGCCCAACTCGTTAAATGGAGCTGAATCATGAGAGTTATTCATCAGTCGGGGGATTATGATCAGCACCCATCAGCAGTTGTCTCATTGGCAAGGCGAAATCTTTGAGCCCAGTTTCAGGTGGCACAGTGCACGCGCAAACACCACTCAATGAAGGGGGGACTGCCATTACACTGCCCTTCAGATACCGTGAAGCCAACTCGTGTGAAATGAAAGTCCAATTCAGCATCATGCCTCCTTTTGTACGGAAACTTATGGTGTATATCACCTGTGAAGAATTAAGGCATATACTGGCAAAAGTATTATTATGACAACTACTATTATATCTAATATTATTATTATTATTATTATTATTATTATTATTATTATTATTGACATTGTAATCTTTTGATGATTGTTTATATAAGTGAGCTCACCCTCTATTAGTAGATTAATTTTAAAAAATTAGTCTTTGAATAGTTGCATAGTTATACAATTAATTTAAAATTTTCGTATTTGTATAGTTATGTGCAGACCCGGCAAAAATTGACTCAACCTGAAAATCCAACCCGAACTTGCCCGAAAATTTTGGGTTTTGAACACGTTTTCCTCGGTCCCAATCCGAAAGATATTGGACCCAAAAAGTCCGCAAATTGTGGGTCAAACCCGACCCGCAAGCGCAGCCCGAATATTATATCTTTTTTTAATTTTTCTTTATTTTTCACCCTTAACAATAATAGTTTTTCATTATAACGAATTGTTTAGAAAAACATTATATAGCTACGCATCCCTTCGCAAATTAGATAATTGTGCTCATTTTTTCCCAAATTCATTCCCATAAAATAACGTCTTATACGACATTTAAATTGAACAATTTTAAAAAATGGGCATGAAACTTAGTCTTAAGAAAATCAATTTAGAATGACATAAATATTAAAAATGTACAAGTTATACCATTATATTATTAGTGAAATGAATACGTCTCATCGTATTTTAAATAATATTACTTTGTAATAAATCTAAAATTTATAATTGATAAATAATTATAATATCTTGTGCTCTATAATATTATTTCATTTGACTTCCTTCTAATTGGTCTAGAACTTGATATTAGTGTTGGGCAACGGACTAACTTGTGTTCGTGTTAGGATCGACCCATTAATAAAACATATCTGATTTGATAATGGTAGGTTAATTAACAAAATATCAAATTGTTGAATGGATTATTTATAGATTGAGCCGCTTCAACCTGTTATCATGCTTTAGATGGGTCAGCTCATGAATGACCGACCTATTATTAATATTTTAATATACGGACCAACCTGATCAAACGTGACTTATTGTCCATCGGTACATGACATTCATCTATCATATCGAAAAGTTTGATATTTTTTTATATTCTTTTAAGAAATTATAATTAGAATGCTTGTTCATTAAATATAGACAATTTTAATTAATAAATATGCCAAGATTTTGATCTTGACAAAAAGAGAAATAACTCACTAAAAAGGCGCTCCAAACCCGTTGCATTAACTCAAAACCCGTAAAACCGAAATACGTCCACCCAAGTTTTACCCAAACCCGAAATACACCCGACCTGTATTTTACCCGAATTCGAATACACTTGATCCGTACTTAACTCGCCTGTCCTAACTGATAGGTCTAGTTATGTGGTACATTCATGTATATTGACCTTTTCCATCATTAATTGATCAAGTCTCACTTGCGTTGAACTTTCAATGTTGGTCATTCTCCATCATCAATAGAGTTTTGTTGCTTAGATGCGGTTATGTCGAATAAGGTATAACGAAGAATTCGTGAAACAGAACCAACAAAAATGTGAGATTGTTTAAAAACCAATAGCAAAGATTGACATACTTGTATACATGCATAATCATGTGTAATATATATGATACGAGGATAAGACTTACATATTACTATGTAAACTAAATTACTATTGTAAATTTCTATTGAAAATTGATTAATCCAAGACTATCATTATTAGTTAACAGTAAATAGCAATTATCTAAATGAGTAATTTATTCCATGATAGTGTGTAATCATAAACAAAAAATCATTGAAAAAAATTGGTTACTCTACCTTTACAATACATATGTGTCGAACTATGAATTATTTTCTAAATTTCTGGTATTATTCTATGTTTTTGATGGACCAATAAAAATTAAAATTTTTTTCACTAATATTAAGTAAATTTTCCCTCTTGCTTGTCTTGCAAACTAAAGAAAAGCAGAAGAATATTTAATCAAAAGAATTCCTTTGGGGAGATTACCATCCCTCCAGACTGTCAATGTCCCGGTTTTTAATACAAAAGATTGTTTTCCTTATGAGCAATCTAGTTGGCAACAGCCATTGTTTCTCAGCTCTGTGCCCTACCCATGACAATAGTCTAAGTAATCCAGTTGGCAAAATGAAAAAGAAAAAAAAAAAAAAAAAACTAAGTTGGCAAATCTCTTCCGTCAAGCCCCCACCCTTAAAGAACAGAATCTATCTACCTACTGAGTTGGTAAAGTTATTGAATTATCTGGATTGTCCAAGGAGATAAGGGGTGGTAGGGGCCGATTGAGGGCTAACCTAGTAGAGCTCATGCTATTCGATCTTGTTAACCTAGGTTGAGCATATAAAGATGATAGAAATGAGAGTATACAAACACAAGAGGGGGGTGAATTGTGTTTCCAAATTTTCGCAGTTTTCTGGAAACAGGCTTAGGCCCTTGGACAGGCTGTTTGTAACACGTCCAGAAAACGCAAATGCAGCGGAAAGAAGTAAAAAAGAGAGCAGACACGGGATTTTTACGTGGAAACACCTCTAGCCCAACTGAGGTGAAAAACCACGACCTACCTCTGTAAGATTTTCAACCACTTCACTATTCGGGCTGAACACGTTACAATGTAACTCACACCGTTACAACTTGTAATACACACGTAACCGTCTTCCCTAAGACCGGTTACCCCACGTCGAAAATCCCCTTGATTTGGACCCACTCAACTCACTTTTGAAAGAGAGAAAATAAGATGGACACTTTACTGTTGTGCTTCTCAAATAAGCTAGTGTAAGGTACAAGTATGCTCCTAGTATGCCAACTTTGAAAGCTCAACCTTGCACACACTTGGGTCGGTTTTCTTTCTGAAAAATATGGCTCTTAAACTCTGTACTATTGCTGTGAAAACCGATAAAGAAAATGAGTGTGGAGTCTTGCTTAAATAGAAAACCAAGTGGAATAATCACAAATATTTTCTAAAAAGAAAAAGCTTGGGCCACAAGGAGTGGAAAATGTGAGCTGAAAATTTCCACTAACTACTTGAGCTACACGATTATTTTCAGCAACAAAAACTCAGTAAATCATCCCATGATTTTCTCCACAAATTCAGTCATTTTCTAAAAATAGAGATTTTGTTACTTAGAGAATAAAGTACTCTAAAAATAGACTTGCAATTCTCCCCAAGTTTCTCATAGCCAAAAATAGTCTCTTTGGACTAAATAATCAGCAAAAAATCTTGCTCAAAAATCTCAGAGACGTTAGCCAAAAAATCAGAGAAGAATTCATGAAAAATGTTTTTGCAGTTTGGCTTGAGAACATCCTGAATACCTTGTTCTCAGAACTGTTCTAAGATAGTGTTCTGAAATATTTTCAAAAAACAAAACCATTTCAAGTAAGTGTTAAATCAGGACTTTCTAATTGGCATATTAACAAGAATCTAAGAAAATAAAACCTATAACAAACCAAGACTCTTGTTGAATCAACTGGACATCTTGTAGAAAAACAACTTGCTGCTCCAAATACCTTGCAGAGCTGATCTCCAGGCTGTTCTGGATTCCTGAATCAACTGATCTTGAGGACCAGTTCTCTGTTCTTAAGCATAGTTAACCAAGCAATTTCAAAGTAGTTCAAACAACATTTGGAATTTGTTTGAACAACACACTCAAGCATATATTACATTTGTGTTTGTTATCATCAAAACCTTACATTACATAAGGATAGGGTCAACAATTTCCCCCTTTTTGATGAAGACAAATCAAATGACCATATTGACCATTCATAAGAAAACAAAAATCGGTTAGTGCCAAATATTCAAGTCACACAAGAGCAAACAAAAGCAACGAAAAATTTAAGAAAGTCAACTCAACCCAAGTCAAAATAAAACAAACATGGTCATCCTTATCTTCCCCCTTTTGGCATCATCGGAAAAAAAAAAATATTGACAAACAAGTTAAAATAGGGTGTTTGCAATCACCACCGCTTGGGTAATGGAGGAAAAACAACCTGTGATACACTCAAGTATATGGTACGTTAATGATATTGGCCATCCAAGTCACGCACAAACAATTAACTGTAAGAAAACAAGCAAGGCATAGCCAACCAAGATTAGGATAACCACAATTTATCATAATATGCAAAAACAAGCAGTTCAGAATAGTGTCGAGAACAGGCAGAAAAGTGAGAAAGAAGGGAAGACAGAACAGGGAAGGAATCAGGGGGTAGAGCTGTTCCAGGGAGGAGGAGAAGAGAATTTGGCTGAGAGAGTTAAAAGAATTGACATGAGATCCTCATGGTGCTTGGCATTGAGAGCCTTCTCCTCAGCAAGAGCAGCTTGAACCTCAGCAAGCTCGATCTTCAACCGGGATTGATCCAGTGGCAAGGCATCAACAGAAGGCTCACTGGAGGAAAAACCAAGAACAGGGGGAAAGGGTGTTCGAGGCCCCTGTTCTGAAGCTGCTTGGTCTCCTCTGACCAATTTAAACCCGCACCCCATTAGAGTGCTACTCACTATTGCATCAATCATCTGCACCCCCACTTTCTTCTGCAGAGAAATCCCAAAGTGCTCAAACACAAGAGTCAGTAAGAAACCATACCCAGGTCATGTTCTCTTGAGGTGTTTGCAATCCTAGAGATATGGCGAATCATGATTGCTGGGAGGTTAATTTGCTCTCCTCTATCCATAAGGTCAATAAAATATTGATCCATAGCATTCGCAAGATTGCGGCCTTAACCTCTAGGGATGATATTCTTAATAATGAACCAAAGGAGCAATTGATAAAGAGAAGTCATGTCACCTTTCTTGACGGATTGGGGGGCTTTCAATCTTGTTTGCTGGCTCAGTGTTTGAGTTAATTACAGTAGCCGTGTTGTCCCAAGCACGGTCTTGTCCTCCGGGACATACACATCAAAATCTTCAGCAGGAACACCCAAAATTGCACCCTGATCTTTGGCATTGAATTTCAGTTGCTTCCCATTAACTTCACTTGTCACCACAGCACTGGTGACATTGTAATTCGCATAAAATTCGGCCAAATCTGGAACAGAACACCCCAGTTGGGTGTTTGCAAACAGTTTCAGTTACCCCTGGGCCCTGTGCTTGTCCAAAAACACTTCCAGACCCTGTTCCTGAAAGTATGTCACCGTCACAATTTTGCCCCGCACCACACTTCTCTGAAGAAATTGGGCCAATTTTGAAGTGGTGGGTGCTGCCTTCTTTGCCTTTTTGGAGCTGGGGTCTTCAGGTTCATCCTCAGTAGGGCCCTATTTGGGGACCTATTTGGGAGAAATCTTCCTCTTAGAAACAGTCTTCTTGGAGGGTGTTTGCTGGGTTGGTGGGGTCTATTCAGAGCTAGGTTCGGCTGGAGCTTTGCCTTTGCCCTTGGCAGGTGACTCGGCGGGAGAGACCTGGGAAGAGCCCTGTTCAGCAGGGGCTTTCCTGGTTTCTCGAACAGATGAGCTCTATGGTGAGGAAACAATCTCCTCAACTAGGGGAGGCTCCTATTTGGAGGAACCAGCTGGTTTAGAAGGTCCAGAGGTGCTTTGAGAGGCTAATCTATAAGACTTTCTGGAGGGTTTAGGAGTAGGTTTAGGTTTAGCAGATCTGGGTTGTGAGGGTGAAGAGGAGGCTTTAGCTTGCTTAGCCTCTTTAACTTGCATGCCCTTAAACTGTTAAACAAGCGGGAGATCTGTTCGTCCCGCAGGCGCCTTAATTCTTTTCTTCTTTTGACCCTCACCGGTTTGGGGTGTTTGCACCGGTCTTGTTTGAACATTTTCAACAGGGGTCTCAGGCCCCTCACCCAAATCTACATCAATATCAGCAACCTTCTCCGCAAAATCATCCAATCTTTCTTCAAAAACAGGACTGGGCTCAGGTCGCGGTTCACTAAAGTCAGAAACAGGTCCCGACCTTGTTTCTGCCAGCATAATTTCACACCCGATTATATGCATATCATCCGAGTCTCCCTCAAACAGAGACGAGTCATCATCCACATCAACAACATCAACAACCTCGATTTGGACCTCACTCGGTCCAGCGGCACTTTTAACCCCAGGTGGTTCAAGAATAGGTTCAAACAACTCCAAATCCCACCCAAATTCGAGTGGTACATCAGCCAAACTCAAACCCACAGAGCTCAAGTTCACATAAGTCAAAAACCCAAAAGGTTTCGAGATAATTGGCAAAGGAGGCAAAAATTCGAACCTCATACCTCTAAAAAGTACCGGAGCAGTGACGGATGACACGGGCAGTGACGCTGCAGCCGGCGGAGACGCCATGCGTGACCGCTTCGAAGCCGGAGCTAGGGTGGCGATTGAGCTACGTTTGCCGATGGTGAGCTTACTGGAAGTCGCCATTGAAGCAGGGAGCTGAGGTTTGAGAGTTTTAGGGTTTTAGGATTTTAGGGTTTGAGAAGAAGAGAGTTTTCGGGAGAGAGTTTCGGGGGAGAAATTTTCGGGAGAGAGATTTTCGGGAGAGAGAGAAGCAGAGTAATGTGAGTAGACGTAAGAGCTGTGGAGTCGGCCGTTTTTGCAACCAAAAAAATAAAATAAAATAAAGACTCCCAGCCGCGCACGCCTTGAGAAGAGTGAAGGATTTAAAATTCTTAACAACTGAATTAACTACCTGAATTGCACACGTATAACAAACAATGGCCATACCTATTCGTAGCGCTTGTTCTTGAAGTCAATTATTCGGTAACAAAGGACAATAAGGGCAATATCATCATACCTCAACGAGTGTCAACAAGCTGTATTCCATACATGTGCTAAATATAGCACCAAGTTTGACTGCAACCAATAATTTTAACAAGTTTGACCTGAAAAATCTTTTAACTAACCAAGCATTGGGGGTTAATAAAATGATCAACTTGTTTTAGTTAAACCCAGTTCAAGTCTATTCTTCTCAAATTGTTCTCTGCTTAGTGCCTAGGTAAAAATATCAGCAATTTATTTATTAGTAGCATAAAAATTCATTGAAATTAATCCTTTTTCAACATTATCTCTTAAAAAATGATGACGAATGTCAATATGTTTAGTCCTTTTATGTTGACATGGGTTCTTGGAGATATTAATAGCACTTGTATTGTCACAAAAAAAAAGAATGCATCCCGTGTCAACACAAAAGTCTTTGAGTTGTTGCCTTATCCACAGCAATTGAGCACAACAAGAAACAGCTGCAACATATTCAGCTTCTGCTGTGGACATAGCAACAGAGTGTTGTTTCTTGGTTGCCCAAGATACCAAACAAGGTCCAAGAAAATGAGCCATACCTGAGGTGCTTTTTCTATCAACCAAGAAACATTCAAAACCAGGGGGTTGCATTACATACACCTCCTCTTTAAGGTATCCGTTGAGAAATGCACTTTTGACATCCATCTGATATAGTTTGATCTCCATGTGGGCTGCAAAAGCTATCAAGATTCGAATGGCCTCAATCTTTGCAACAGTTTCTTCATAATCAATGCCTTCTTCTTGGTTGTAGCCTTGAACCACCAGCCGGGCCTTGTTCCTAGTGACTGTTCCGAACTCATCAAGCTTGTTTCGGAACACCCACTTGGTGCCAATAATTGATCTGTCTTCCGGCTGAGGTACAAGATGCCACACCTTGTTCCTTTTAAACTGATGAAGCTCCTCTTGCATTGCTGTAATCCAATCTTAATCTGCAAGAGCTTCATTAACATTTTTAGGCTCAATGTTAGAGAGAAAAGCATAGAAAGTACAGAAATTTTTAAGCTTGGATCTAGTTTGCACTCCTGTATTAAGGTCAGACAAAATTTGATCAAGAGGTTGCGAACTTTGGTGCTTCCATGGTCGTGGAGTAAGCAGATCCACAGACACGCTTTCTACTCTTGCTTGGATACTTGGTGAAACAGGTTCAGGAATTGTTCCGGAGCCTGTTTCTAAGCCTGATCTGAAGCCTATTCCCAAGCCTGTTCTGGAGCCTGTTTCTGGAGTGTTAGGCTGGTTTTGTTCCAAATTGGGTTCAGCACTACTTCACCCTGTTTGGTTCAGACATTGCCCATCTTCCAAGGAAACAGCTTCAGGCCCTGATCCATCTTCGGGATACTTACCTTCTTCATGTGTGAGCAACAAATTTTTCTTAGCAAGGCCCAGTTCGAAATCATCATCCTGTGCATCAATCTTAACTAGAGAGTTAGTTTCATCAAAAAGCACATGCACACTCTCCTCAACACACAAGCTTCGCTTATTGAATACTTTGTAAGCCTTAATGTGTGAGGAGTACCCAAGAAAGATTGCCTCATCACTCCTTAGATCAAACTTCTCCAATGCATCCTTTCCATTATTATGCACATAACATTTACAGCCAAATACTCTCAAATGCATAATATTGGGTTTTCTACCCTTGAAAAGTTCATGAGGAGTTTTGTTAAGAATAGGTCTAATCATGCATCTATTGATAATGTAACATGATGTGTTCAAAACTTCCACCCAAAAGTTTCTAGCAAGACCACTAGCAATAAGCATTGTTCTAGTTGTCTTCTAGGGTTCGATTTTTACGCTCTATCACCCCGTTCTGCTGGGGTGTTCTTGGAGCTGAAAAATTATGATCAACACCATGCTCATTACAATAGTCAATAAAGCTCGAATTTTCAAATTCTGTACCATGATCAGACCTTAGGCACGTCAATGAGTGTCCTACTCTCTTTTCAGTCTTTTTAATAAATACAAGAAATTTTTCAAAAGTTTCATCTTTAGAAGCCAAAAACAAGTGAAACGAGAGTAGTCATCCACTATAGCAAGCACATACCTCTTCCCACCTCTACTCATGATCCTCATAGGACCACACAAATTGACATGTAACATTTCGAGAGGTCGGGTAGTGCTAACATAATTTTTCAATTTAAAAGAATTTCTGACTTGTTTCCCCCTAGCACAAGCGTCACATACCTTGCCATCATTGTATTTGATGGAAGGCAAGTCGACTACTAGGTCTTTAGAAACTAATTTGTTTAAAAGTGAGAGACTTGCATGGCCTAATCTCTTGTGCCAAAGCATTACATCAACATTCAAGGAACTTAAACAAGTCAGATTATTTTGGGGAAGGGAAGAAATACACACTTTATAAACATTTTTGTGTCGCTTCCCCCTCAACACGACATCTCCTGTGTTCATATTAACAACCAAGCAACGTGTTGGAGAAAACACTACTAGGTTGTCTTTATCACACAGTTGGGACACACTAAGTAAATTATGTTTCAAACCATCTGCAAGATATACATTGTCAATAGAATGGGAGAGTGACTCACCTATCTTATCTATTCCGACAATTGTCCCGGACTTTCCGTTACCAAATGCCACACTCCCTCCTTCTGAGGCTGTAAGTGAGAGGAAGTTGGATTTCTCACCAGTCATATACCTTGAACATCCGCTATCAACATACCACAGCTGGCTGTTCCCTAGGTTGTTTCCTAGGCTGTTCCCTAGGTTGTTCCCTGGGTTGTTCCCTGGGCTGTTTGCTGGGTTGTTTGCCGGATTGTTCCCTCTCACTTTAGCTTGCAAAACAAATTAGGGGTTAGTTTTGGAAACCCAGATCCACTTGGGTCCCATTCCCTTAGACATGCGAAGCTCATCTTTTCTAACCCAAATTTGCTTCACATAAATCAAGTTGCTTTCCATGGCATACCTTATTATAAGACAAGCATACCGATAATGCCCCGTTTTACCTCAATGAAAACAAACAATATTTTTAGGTAATCCCACATATTTTCTATTAACAGGGTGAACGGTGCACTTAGTCACAAAGCCTAATCCTCTTTTGCCTCAATTAAAGTGAGTGTTCAGCCAATTCAACGTCTGTGAGGACCTGTTCCAGCACCTGTTTGCAGGAAGGTCTGATTCTACTTGTTTTAATTTTTCAAGCAATTTACTGTTCTCAATAAGCAACGATTCAACCTTCTGTTTCAGTTCAAGGGACTCATTTTCAAGCTTAGTGAAGTCAGTAGCAAAAGCTTCTTCTTTCATACTTAAGGTCTCTTTGGACTAACTGAGGTCTTCATGCAAAACAATGTTCTTCATATCAATTTCAATTTTTTCACTTTTAAGGATTTTGTTTTCATGCTTTAATTCTCTAATATGCCTTTTTAACTCAGAACATGCATCCTTTAACATGCAATTTTCAGAATTAATAGCATCACACTCATCCATCAAAGTGAATAATAACTCTTTAAGTTTTACTTTATTTAGACCACGTACCTTATCCTTAAGTTGAGCTAAGCTGTCCAGAGGCTCATCATCTAAGTCAGAGTCACTTCTGGCCGTAAGAGCTACAGCAGCATCTTCTTCTTCAGTCCCTTCCTCGTCTTCGGTAGAATCACCCCAAGCCGCAAGCATTGCCCTTGAGAAACGCCTGGCTGAACTGTTTCCAACCTGTTTTCTACCCTGTTTCCTGGACTGTTCTGGCTCTTGTTCCTCTTTCAGCAAAGGGCAGTTTTTCACAATGTGATCAAGCTTACCACATTTGAAACAACCTGAAAACTGCTCCCTATCATTGTTCCTCAACTTGCTGAAGTTTTTCTTCTTAGCATTTTCCTTGGCCTTCTTGAAAAACTTCTTGAATTTTCGGGTGATCGTAGCCATTTCTTCATCATCAAGATCCGACCTATCCTCCTCCATGACTTTTAGAGCAATTCCTCGGTCCTTCTTGGTCTCCTCTTTTTGTTTAGAATTCCTCCTAAGCACATAGGTTTGGAGATTGCCAATAAGCTCATCCAAGGTAATCTTTTTCAAGTCCTTGGCCTCTTGAACAGCTGTGACTTTGGCTTCCCAAGAATGAGGTAAAAACCTTAGGATCTTCCTCACCAACTCTTCAATAGTGAAGGACTTTCCTAATGACTTTAACTCATTTGTTATATGGGTGAAATGGGTATACATATCCATCACCGTTTCACGATCACCCATTTCGAACAATTCATATTTTCTCATAAATAGCTCAATGCGTGATTGCTTCACTTGATTTGTACTTTCATGAGCTACTTGAAGGGCGTCCCATATGTCCTTGGTTGACTCACACTCAGAAATGCGAGTGTACTCATCCGGTCCAAGACCAAGATACAAGAGTTTTTTGGGTTTGGCGTTTTTCTCCATCATCTTGAAGTCTTCGGCATTGAACTCCTCAGGCTTTTTGTGAACTTTGCTTCCATCTTCGATCACTTTTGTAGGAATGAGTGGTCCACTCTTGATAAGCATCCATAACTCGTAGTCCTCAGCTTGAATGTAGTTTTCCATTCTATTCTTCCACCAACTATAATGTTGACCATTAAAGTATGGGGGTCGAGTTATGGATTGCCCCTCAAGCATGCCATGTGGTGTACTCATGTTTAGGATCTCTCAAGATGTTAATCTTTCTAATGAGAACCTGCTCTGATACCACTTGATAGAAATGAGAGTACACAAACACAAGACCGGGGTGAATTATGTTTCCAAATTTTCACAGTTTTCTGAAAACAGGCTTTGGCCCTATTTGGACAGGCTATTTGTAACACGTCCAGAAAACGCAAATGCAGCGGAAAGAAGTAAAAAAGAGAGCAGACACGGGATTTTTACGTGGAAACACCTCTAGCCCAATTGAGGTGAAAAACCACGACTTACCTCTGTAGGATTTTCAACAACTTCACTATTCGAGCTAAACACATTACAATATAACTCACACCGTTACAACTTATAACACACACGTAACCGTCTTCCCTAAGACCGGTTACCCCACGTCTAAAATCTCCTTGATTTGGACACACTCAACTCACTTTTGAAAGAGAGAAAATAAGATGGACACCTTACTTTTGCGCTTCTCAAATAAGCTAGTGTAAGGTACAAGTGTGCTCCTAGTATGCCAACTTTGAAAGCTCAATCTTGCACACACTTGGGTCAGTTTTCTTTCTGAAAAATATGGCTCTTAAACTCTGGAATATTGCTGTGAAAACCGATAAAGAAAATGAGTGTGGAGTCTTACTTAAATAGAAAACCAAGTGGAATAATCACAAATATTTTCTAAAAAGAAAAAGCTTGGGCCACAAGGAGTGGAAAGTGTGAGCTGAAAATTTCCACTAGCTACTTGAGCTACCCGGTTATTTTCAGCCACAAAAACTCAGTAAATCATCTCATGATTTTCTCCACAAATTCAGCCATTTTCTAAAAATAGAGATTTTGTTACTTGGAGAATAAAGCACTCTAAAAATAGACTTGCAATTCTCCACAAGTTTCTCATAGCCAAAAATAGTCTCTTTGGACTAAATAATCAGCAGAAAATCTTGCTCAAAAATCTCAGAGACGTTAGCCAAAAAATCAGAGAAGAATTCGTGAAAAATGTTTTTGCAGTTTGGCTTGAGAATATCCTGAACACCTTGTTCCCAGAACTATTCTGAGATAGTGTTCTGAAATATTTTTAAAAAGCAAAACCATTTCAAGTAAGTGTTAAATTAAGACTCTCTAATTAGCATATTAACCAGAATCTAAGAAAATAAAACCTATAACAAACCAAGACTCTTGTTGAATCAACCGAACATCTTGTAGAAAAACAACTTGCTGCTCCAAACACCTTACAAAACTGATCCCCAGGCTGTTCTGGATTTCTGAATCAACTGATCTTGAGAACCTGTTCTTAAGACTTGTTCTTAAGCATAGTTAACCAAGCAATTTCAAAGTATTTCAAACAACATTTGGAATCTGTTTGAACAATACACTCAAGCATATATTACATTTGTGTTTATTATCATCAAAACTTTATATTACATAAGGATAGGGGCAACAAAAGATCACCAAACAATTTTTCAAATGTTCTAATCCGGATTAAAATGAGTGATTTTCTTTAGATGGATCAATAGTAGTTGGTAAAACCCTCATTGCAAACGATAGCAAAGACTTTAGACTGTGAATTACTACTTTATAATCCTTAATAGCTTCAAAAATATAGTAAAACATGCATGATATTGTAGGTACTAGAAATTTAACAATATGTTTCATACCACAAAATAAATATAAATTGATTATTTTGGGTAAATTCGATTAATTAATTTAATTTATTTAAATAAGTTGGATCAAATCAACTTCTTAAGTCACAGCCTAAATAACTACCAAGTCCACGGTCAAACTGACTTCTAGGTAACCAGTTAAATGGACTGTCAAAACAAAAGCCCAAGAAGGTAAATAAGTTGCAAACCCTAGTATGGGAGGGGATTATTTCCCTATAAATGGGGTCCTCCCTCCTGCTACTCAGGAGGCGAAAACTCATTCACTCCTGAGACTATTCTTATGACTCGAACTCTCAAACATCTTCTCTCTAGAAGAAGACAACAAACACCCTAAACGCGTGTCATCTACTCTTAGAGTTCAAACTCATATCTTGATTGAGATTAAACCTCTTAGACTCTTTTTCAAGATCAAATCCATCGAAGACTATTTAAGAAGATCAAATCAGAGGATTTATTACACTTGTTCTTGTAACAATTATATAGAGATTCTATTTATACCTTTGAAGTTAATACAAAGTAAATTTGTTCATACTTTTTGTCTTATTTAATTTTGACTCGAAATGTGTGTTTATAAATTTATGGCACTCTCGATGGGACATCTCTACCTCTCATCTCTTTCTTGAAAGTACAAACTCTATACTCCTTTTAGACAATATGGACCCTAAGAACACCATCCCTTGATCTTCAAGGAAAAGTACTATTCGATCCATATATCAAGGATCAACAATCGCTAGCGCTGCATCTGGCACTGCTATGACTAGAAGTACGACAAACCTATTGTCGCAATTGCCATAGAGCAATCAATTGTGACTGCACCATTACAGTCACGTAAGATCAAAAACCTCGGCTCCAAGGTTTCTAATGGAGTAAACCAAATCGCTTCACATGCTTTGAAGCAAAAATATACTGTTGGCTTCAACATGCCGTAAACAATTCCACGTGGGATAGATGAACTCTAAGCCCACACCAACCCTACTTTCCAACCCTTCAGCTTTGAAGATGATGAATATTCGAGTAGCGATTCCTCTTTGGCATCGTCAAAGGGATCACTTTCCGCATATGCTGAAGATGAATCCTCTGATATTGCCATCATGTCAGTTATGGTGATAGAGGCTACTAACTTTGAAGAACAACTAGCGAGTATGAAGCTTACATTAGATAGGCTCTCCAGATAGTGTAGAAAAGGATGCCTAAATCAAGCGTCAAAATTATCATATTACTGAGTTGATGAAGAAGCTAGAAAAAATGTCCTCATAAGTTTTCAACAAAGGTTCAGGCACTGAAGATTCTAATAAATAGTCCAATCATAGCAAAGAATCTGATGATGAGTGTAGGGCAAAGAAGGATCGCTCTTTAGGCTTGATGTCGATTAAGCATATTCAGAACTTAATAGCAAATGTAGTCAAGGCTCAGTTGGGAGGAGGATCTCACAAGAGTACTTGTATACAAAGCCATATACAAAGAGGATTGATACTTTTTGTAAGCCTCATGGTTATCCGCCTGTTAAATTTAATCAGTTTAACGGCAAGGGTGATCCCAAGCAGCATACCGCCCACTTCATTTAGACATGCAAAAATGCTGGTACAGAGGGGGACCGACTGGAGAGGTAGTTTATCTGAACTCTAAAAGCGATTGCATTTAAGTGGTACACAGACTTAGAGCCTGAGTCTATTGATAGTTGGGAAAAAATGGAGTTGGAGTTCCTGAATAAGTTCTACAGCACTAAACGTGTTGTTAGCTTGGCAGAGCTAACAAACATTAGACAATGGAAGGACGAGCCAGTTCTTAATTACATCAATCATTGGATGTCCCTCAATCTCGACTACAAGGACCGTCTATCTGAAGCTTCACTTGTTGAAATATGTGCTCAAGGCATGGACTGGAATATACTTTATGTTTTGTCAGTGAACAAGCCCAAAATATTTCAAGAATTGGCAACACGAGCTCATGATATGGTGCTTACAATTAGATACTATGGAAGATGGATCAATGATGAATCATCAACAACATCATCAAAAAATAAAAGTTCCATGTTCAAAGGCTTTGAAGAGAACGAATGTCCTTATTTTGAGTCTCATGCACTAGAAAAGCTGGATAAACTTCTTGAGAAAGGACTTATAGAACTTACACATTCAAAGCATCCTGAAGAAATCGAAAAAATCAATGACCCCAAATACTGCAAGTATCACAGGATCATCAACCATCCTATAGAGAAGTGTAAGACATTCAATGGGCAGGTCCTGTAATGTGTAAGGGAAGAAAAAATCACATTAGATGAAGAAGACACCGAAGAATATAATTGATCATCTATCAATGTCATATTGAAAATGCTTTAAAAGAAGGACGACCCAAAAAAGCATTTAGGGAGCAAACTTCCAAGTCAGTTGAAGACTATTAAGACAAACACTTAAGAGTCCTAAGTTAATGTAATTCATGCTTGCAAGACATAAATAAAGACCTTCAAGTTGTCAAGTTGAAGACTTTCAAGTTACACTTAA
This sequence comes from Carnegiea gigantea, assembly GCA_029747015.1. Classification (NCBI taxonomy): domain Eukaryota; kingdom Viridiplantae; phylum Streptophyta; class Magnoliopsida; order Caryophyllales; family Cactaceae; genus Carnegiea; species Carnegiea gigantea. The sequence goes on from JAKOGI010001354.1 coordinate 28,707, forward strand.
AGACTCCCAAGTCACAAAATAATTTCGACTCTCAAGTCACCCTAAGACTTCCAAGTCTAACCTTCTAGATTCTCAAGTTAGCACATGCTTTCAAATAAGCCTTTACAGACTCTGAAGTCAATCCTTGTAGACTTCGAAGTTATCAAATCTTGTGGACTCCGAAGTCGAACTTTCAAGAATTCTCAGTCATCAAATTTCATAGACTCCCAAGTCATCATACTCTTGAAGACTTCCAAGTCATCAAAGTTTCAAACAGCTAAGTCAATAAAGTGAAAGATTACTAAGTCGTCAAAGTTTTAGACTCCAAATCCTAAAAGTTTTAGACTCCAAGTCATCAAAATTAAATACTCTCAAGTCTTCAAAGTTTAAAACTCAGAAGTCATCAAAGTTGCTGACTCTCAAATAACTAAGCAAGTTTTCAGTTTAGCTAGTGCCTAGTCAAGCTTAAATTGTCAACAAAACACTATAAACTCTTAGGATTCTCTAACGATGGTAGCAATGACACATAACATTCTCATTCAAGTTGATGATAGCGACAATGGAGCCTCCTCCTTCATGTCGTCCATTTCTTCTTTTGAGTCGACGTCAACAACAATGTAAGCCTCCTACTTCATTTTGGTGACGCAGCCTTCCGCTAGGTTGGCGGCATCGATGATGTGGCCTCCATATTCATATTTGAGAAAGTCATCCAAGGCGGAGAGGTCAAAGGCTAAGTTGATGATAGCAAGTTTTCATGTCAGCTAGTAGAATCTCGGGTTCTTTTTCAAAAAACTTCATAAAGAAACATTGATGGCAATTTTTAAAAAAGGAAAGAGGCCATAAATTGATTTCATATTTCTTATGTGAAATTTGCAATACAATGAGAGCAGCAACGTCGTCAAAGTTCAGCCACAACAGCATTGTGGTCACTTTCAGCCATGTTGCCGGTGGAGAGGTCAAGCTGCCTCCTCCCTTGCCCCAAAATCAACTCGATTACTGACAAGGAGACAACAAAAGGATTGAAAGGAGCTCCGCAACACCATCTAGCTGACTATTCAAATCGGCTCGAATAAGGACAACTGCATCATATGCGATTGCTTACAAAGCTTCCAGGCCTTATCAACTCGGGGAGCAGATGGCTTAGTAGCATCATGTTGATATTATTATATAGTAAACCTGTAATCCAGTTTCTTAATTCCACTGTAATACAAATACAAAAAGATCGTCTCATATTCATTAAGATTGTTATCATTTTCATCAACAAGGATAACAAATTTGGTAGACTGCAGCTGATTGGATAAAAGTTGAGAGTTTGATCAAGCTTGGAATCCTAGAGTCTGTCCTTTTTTTTTAAAAAAAAAAAAAGGGGACACAAAAAACAATCTCAGAAACTTTGCCCTAAATTTGTTTTTAAAAAAAGGAAGGAATTCTTGAGCCATTGCTAAGGCCTCCTAAGTATATGCTAGCTTCAAACCCACCTGGAAGCTCCTCAAATGGAATCCAGCTTAATGAAATCCACTCCAAAAATTTGGAGTTTCAAAAAACAAAAAAAAAGGAGAGGGGTGTTCTTTTCAAGGACGCAAGACTCATAACCAAACAAGTCCGAATGTGCAATAACTTGTCAGGATCAGCTACAAACCTCCTCACGGCGATGGTGAGAATACATGTTAGTTCTGCACACGTTGCGAATTACCTACAAGTTCAAGACTCAACCGCGTCTAACACTCTAAGGTCGTGGACGCAGTCAACTTTTGAGGGGGCAATCTTAGGTACTAAAATTTTAATAATATATGTCATACCACAAAATAAATATAAATTGATTATTTTGGATCAACTCATTTAATTAATTCAGTTTATTTGAATAAGTTGGGCCAAATCAAGTTCCAAAGTCACAGCCCAAATGACTACCAAGTCAGTAGTCAAATTGACTTCTAGTCACTAGTTAAATAGACTGTCAAATCGAAGGCCCAAGAAGGTAAGTAAGTTACAAACCCTAGTAAAGGGAGGGATTATTTCCCTGTAAATGGAGCCCCCCCTCCTCCTATGTAGGGGGTTGAAAACTCAGTCACTTCCGAACCTATTCTTAAGACTCGAACTCCCAAGCATCTTCTCTCTGGAAGAAGAATCCCTAAACACACACCCGTCTATTCTCAGAGGTCAAATTCATATCCTGATTAAGAGTAAGCCTCTTAGATCATCTCTCAAGGTCAAATCCATCGAAGACTACTCAAGGAAATCGAATCAGAAGACTTATTACACTTATTCTTGCAACAATTATATAAAAATTGTATCCATTCTTTAATATAAATACAAAAATTAAATTTGTTTCTTAATTTCTTGTCTAATTTATTTTAGACTTAAAATTTGTATTTACGAATATAGCAAGTAATCTATTTACCCAAATAGTAAAGGCATCTGACTACCTCCCGTGGACTAATACAACAATCTAAACTGATACGCTTTGGTCTTTGTGTGCTTTTGGTCCGCATAACCAATTGCCTTTCCAAAGCTAATGCAATCCTTACCAGAAATCAAATTCATCTGCTCCTCAATCTGCTCCTTCCCCCCCCCCCCCCCCCCCCCCCCCCAAAAACCAAAAAAAAACAAAAAACCCCAAAATCCCAATACATAATTGGTTGGCAAATATGTCTCGTAGCACAATTATTGAGAACAAATTGGGATGTGGAAATGCCCTCAATCGGTTGCAGAACTTTTTAACCTACTCATATGTTGTTACCCATACCAAGCATCAATAATACCTTGGCTGCTCATTTTGTGTGAATAACTCAGACAATCAGCATCATTGAGTTCTCTCATCCTAGATTTTAAGTACGAAAGATCGAAAGTGAACTGCCCTGCAGGCATTGGCATCGGCACCGGCACAGGCACAGGCATTGGCACTGATGACACCATATTACTCATAGAATCATCATTTTTGGACCAACCAGGGCTTGAATCAGAGGAGAAACTCTGAACTTGATTCAAGTCAAAATTACCAACCAAATTACCACGCAGGTTAATGTCATTCATGTTGCCTTGATTACTTAAGGTGCAGCTTCTAAATCTCGTAAACCCGAGAGCTTGAACAGGCTTGGAATTGGATCCCTCATTTGAATCAGGGGGGTTACTTGGGGTTTGCATCTGTAAGTAGTCTTGTAACTTGCGTTTCGCAACTCTTCGAGCAGTTGGTCCCAAACCTTTCACGAATAACATTAGGCTTTCTTTGTATCCGATCTGATCTTCATTATTCACCTGCAAAACAATTATGGTAATCTTCTGATTAGTCCTTGATTCATTAATTAGGCTAAAGCACAGGGCTTATGATAAGGTTCAGTAAAAAGTAGCAATGAATTGAAGCTAACTAGGCTTACATGTACAAGTGGTGTTGGGCCATGATGAATTGGTGACAATGCTGAGCATTTCTCATCAAGCAAGGTCCATGGTTTATACGTGCTGCGTCGGTGGATGCCACTCATAGTCATATATGATCTTCTTTCTCTCTTACAACCTGACCTTAAAGCAAAGGGTCAGTGAGTTTCTTTTTGGGTATGGGTAAAACGGAACTAAACCTTGAAGGGAAACTTTAATTGGAGGGCCAAGGATTAACACAAAGTAACTCACTACGAACCCACTTGGCCCAACATAAACTCGATCCAGTACTAACCCAATTCAATTTGACCCATTTCGAGTGAGCAGGAAAATTAATGAGACAATTTTGACACATTTATGACGAATTATCATATCTTTGATAGCACTCAATATCTACTGACCTCTTCTTCGAACATTAGCGTTCATGTCGTTGAACGGCAAATCCCTGTCATGCTTTCGACACGAGCCAAAGTTGGAATCTTTAAATTCACTACTACTAACTCCCCTAGTGGATCTTCTTCTAGTTGCAGCAAATTCCACTTCAAAACTCTTGGGATCAGTCCTCAGAACATGAAACACCTTTTTTGCTAGCTCCGCCAAAGCACGAGCCTGATCATATTTTTACCAATTTTTTGTTGATGAATTTTGCATGGAAGTCATCAGGATTTTCTCAAGGGACAGATCTTACCTGTCTGAAGTAAACCGTGGCCGAGGAATTGAAATGCATTGCATTGCCAAATATCAAAAAAACATCATGCTGCATTATAGGAATTTGTTAGACTTTAATGGTTAGTCTCGTATGCGACCATATCACACAAAATATAATATTGTAAAGGCCAAGACTATGACATGACTAGTGGCTCATTTAGTGATGATTCTGATAAACATCATTGTCCAATGAATTGTTTGTCACCTTTTAATTAAAAAGTCATCTAAAATAAACTATAAGTCACCCTAATACCTTTAAAAATTTACTCCAAGAGAAAATAAGAGTCATTATAATTTTACCTGAGACAATCTCGTACAAGAATTTGTGTTAATTTAAATCAAACAAGTTGATTAGTATACAAAGTTCGGACTAGAACTTTTGTCGAACGACAGACTTATTTTCCCAAGATCAAAAAATAGGGTGAGACATGTACGTGGAAATTGATAGCAAACCTCAAATTGTTGGAGACTTTTGTACATTCCTTCGTGAAGTTTAGCTCTCATTGTACCAAAATCCATGGGCTCTTTGATGATCTCATAGTACTCTCCAACCTAGGGACAAAATTAGAAATGGACAATATAAGCCAAAAGGAAGGCAAAATATTAATCCAGAACATGAAGATAAGGGGAGGGTGATTAAGAAACCCTCAAAGAACAAACCTCACTAGGATCAACTGGCTCCGCAAATATTTCATGAGTGTCTCTCCTGAAATATCCCAAACAAAAAAAAAAAAAAAAGCGTTATGGAATTTCATCTCACATCAATTGTAATTTAACATTGCATGGTCATATATATCCTTATGTTTATTATCATATATATATCTTTAATTGGTGATCAAAAATTACGAAATTCGTCACTGAGTCTTTTTCATTTTTGTATGTATAGGTTAAACTGTGTGTCACTTCGCTCTTCTCTTTGTTCGAACTCTTATGTTTGTGAAAGTAATGGTATTCAATTATATAAGGCTCTGTTTGGTCGACTCAGAAAATTTGGTAGAAAGAAAGTTGAAGAAAAAAATATGAAGGAAAAAAGTAGGTGGAAAGTGAGTTTTTTTTTTTTTTTTCCCTCTTGTTTGGATTGAAGAAAAAATATAAGAATTTTGATGAGAAATTTGAATGTTGATGAATTACTTGAAACATATTGATATCATCTGCACAGTGCAAGGTTGGAGGAGGTTGGAAATTCTTTTGAGAACTTTTTCCAAACTTCCTCACAATTTCATGGAGAAAATTTTATCACTTGTTTCTAATAATTTTATCAACTAATTTTTCTCCGTATTTTTTCTTTGTGATTTTCTCCAAACCAAACACAAGAAAAAAATTACTTTCCCAAATTTTTTTTCCATCAAATTTTCCAAGGTCCAAACGGAGCCTACATTTTCAATGATTATAATTATTTATAAATTACTAAGCTTAAATATTCGTTGGCTATGCAATGAAGTACTAAATGATACCCTAATTAATCGTATCAATCCTCTTCACGAATGCATATGATACACGTATTTTAGAAATATAGTAAATTATGGATAAAAAGATGATTTCTTATAATTTATAAGTTGCAATATACTTTCGCCATTCGATCATATCCTTTTTTCGATTTAAGAACATTATAATATAATTATTAGGACAAAACAAGATGTGCTTGTAGCAAGACATTCATCAGCCTGCTATTATTAAACCCCCTTATCTTAAAAATTGTTATCATATGCCTCATTTTTTAATTAAAAATTTGTAGATAAGGTGCGTGTTAAATAATAATATTTTCCTGCATATGATAACATTTTGTAAGGCAAGGACAGTTAAACAGCAATTTAAAAATAAGGACTAAAATAATATTTATCAGGGAGTGTATAATAATAATTCAATCAAAAGAGTTTATTGCCGCGGAAAAACGTTTGATTCCAACTGTACCTTTGCAATGTGTCAAGAACAAGCTGTAGGATTCGTTTCTCTGGTAGGCATGACTCATCTGTTGGACTGCAAAAAGTGAGAGAAGTGCAGGGCAAGTTCATGTAGCTATGAAATAGAATGGGATACTTAAGCACAAAGATAAGACGAACCTGCTTGGCCTCGATGGCCTTTATCCTCTTGGCTCTGTCTTAACTTCATAGCTAGTTGCTTATTTGTACACAACAGAATTGGTCTAGTTTCAACTATGAGCGAGTAAGGGTAAGTGCAAGTAGGTCGAGTCAAGGTCGAGCTCGAGTTCTTACAGGTTAATTTGACTCATTTCTACATGCATGCATGTACAATGCATGGAGCTTTGATCCAAGTAGGAAAATCTTTCTAGCGAGAAATGGCATCAACCTGCCTTGTTTTCCAAATTAAATGAGGCCACTATGATAACCCAAAAAAGAGAAGAGAAAAGTCTTACCATTGGCTGAACAATTATCGAGATGTAGGGCTCCTTGATCCTGGTAACAATTGATATGTATCAAGCACCGATAAATACTTAATGAAATGGCAAATACTGCATACTTGCACTATATATTATATAGACTACTACTGTTCATCTTTAATACTATATATCGTATTGACTATTGTTCGTCTTTTAATTTGTTAGTTGAAAACATCACTATTAAGCAATGTTGTCAACTTGTACTAATATCAATCACTCCCAAAATATGTTCTGTATATTACCCTCTTTTCTATGGGACAACATAGCGATCAATTATTTGTTGTTGATAAATTTGTTACGCGTAACCTTCCAATACCTTGGCTTAATAGAATGCCCTACTCAGATTTGAAAAGGTTACAATGATTTACGCGTAACATACTCAGATTTAATCATTCTAAGTAAAGAAAATATAGATTCCGAAAGAACTTTACTATTATAAATTTATAATAGCTTGACTTTGATCAACAGAGAATCAGAGCGAAGCAGGGTTATGACAATACGATACCACCTAAAATACCTGGTCGTGTGGGTCCATTGAACTAGGCACTGTCTTTTGCATTGCTGTTCTTGTGTTAGTACTGCTAGAACCAGCACCAGCAGTGGAAGTAATGGTTTTCTTAGACTGCTTGTTAAGGTTGTCGCCATTTCCATGAGGTGATATAGAAGCCCAGACTCTAGGGCTCCTTCTCCTTTCTTCTCTGCTATTCCCTTTATTAATCCTCTTCCCTTTTTCTCCTCTTCTGCATCTCATTTTTTACAATTTTTCAAAAAAAAAAAAAACGAAAAAAATAAATAAATTTTGATTACAGTGACTAACCTGGAGGGCATTCTGAAGGCAACAAATTTTGGGTTTAAAAAGAGCAAAGCTGATTGCCGATCAGTTCCTGTTTCTTTGGCATACCCAAATTAGAAGATTTCCAATACAAATTTTCCATGGATGGCATTCTCAAAGTATAAGTGAAAAAAGATGACAAATTGTCCGAAGAAGTTAATATGAAAGACTGTATGCCAATAATTTGTACGTGAAATACTATATAATTGGAAGTAAATGAATATCTAACTGCAACGGATACGTATTCTATGAATTAGACACGTGAAAAATGCACAGAAAGTTTTTCATAAAGTTTACGTATCTGTCCGGCATAAGAAAGACAATTTGGGAATTAAGATAAAAAAACAAGTAGCCATCATCGTGCATAATGACAAGCATTTATTGGTTTACTTCCATTCCGCACAATGGCCTTAATCAATCCTAAATTGTATTTGTACGAGTTACCACTTTAAGATTGTGATAATGTACAAGGAATAAGTTCATGGAGTTTAATACATGGACCCAAATTGTCTACGTTCTAAATGGTCATGCATGATTTGAACTAAGGAGACTATCTCTGTAAAATGCAATATTTATATGGTAGAGTTATGTCTATAAACCTGTTGAGGTGGTTTGATTTGGACCATAGAAATTTTATTTTTTTTAGATACGGGGACCATTGAAAATAGAAGTTGAATTTTGAAAAATAAAAGAAACTACCATTTTTTGTAATCCGGATCTACCTTATAATTTGTACCTAAACTGTAACTTACATTTGCATAGTTACTGTGGTGTATAAACCCCCCTCGCCCCCAAAAGTAAACTATTCTGATAAAAAATAAGAGTTATTCATCCAATACTCAACGCCAATATATGAGCAAGATTATGAATGAACATATAAGAATTTGTCAAAAATACATAGCCTCAATAAGAAGTCGCATATATGTTGATTCAAATTGCATTCAAAATGTGCCAACTTTTTGATTTGAGTTGTTTTATTTTTCATCTTTAAGACATCTATTACTTAAGAGCTTTTTTTTTTTGGGGGGGGGGGGGGAGAGGGAGGGGGGAACCGGTAAGCGGGCATGCTCAATGGGCTCCTATGCAGGGATGACCCAATGGACTTAGTGTTCATGGGAGGAGGCTGCCGAATCACTACATTTTAGCCCAATGGAGGCCTAATCCTGACAGACCCACATGGGTCGTCGTACGGAGTTTCCTGCATCTGCATAATTTCCATGCAAAGAGGATTTTACTACTCCTGAAATCCACCTGTTCTTGCACTAGTCAAATAAATATAGACTGGGCTCGCACCCGGCGGTGCTTTGAAACCGACTGACTGCAGGAAAGGAACACAGAGCAGTTTACCATAACAATTTCATTATTCCTTTGAATATAAAGATTATCGGTGCATACACAACGTGTGAATATGGCATTTACACGGGAATTCGGTCACAGCAGCCCCAGCCACACACTAGGACCATCAGAGAATTAATTCTGCTGTTGTCTGAATTGACACTGAGCGAATAATGCAACCAAATATAAACCGATATAAGCTATGTATGCCTTCATACAAAACACTATCTTCTAGCCCTCGCCTTGCCTCGCTTGATGGAGCTTCAGTCTGAATGGTGATCACACACTCGGTAATGGCAGAGATCTCCAAATTTCATCCCACCGGAGAGAAAAATGTCGATCAATTTTGATCTTCAGCAATTTACATGATCAGTAGAACGGCGAACCACCAAAACTAGTTCAAAAGAGGGTCTATAGTATTTTTCAGAAGAGTAAGTGAATGTACAGCACAATCCATCCAGCCATAGAAATAATAGCAAAGATATGAACCCAGAACAATATCGCAGCCGATTCTCTCCCACATCCTCTTAAGTTCGCAACGGCGCCTACAAAACATTGACAGGAACATGTAAGGAGGTCATCTCCACTTTGATGGGATATCGATCAAAGTACAGTTGGGATTGGGTCACTTTTGGCTCTGGTCAAGTACGGTCTGGTGCTTACTGATTTGCATACGAAATGTAAGTAACATTGGCAGAAAAATACAAGCTGGGGTCAGTTTGGCAGTCAAGTGACTTTGGCTTCGCATCAAATGAAATTAGTCCTATTTGGTGTTTCCAAGTCGGGTGTAGTTCCAAGTCATTTTAATCGGCAGGTAATGGATATTTAGCCAAAACTAATCCTCATTACTCAAATACAAGTGACAGAAAACTGCCCTCCATCCTCGTGGAAGAACGAGGACAATTGTGACATGTAATGTAAGCAGGCCATTTGATACTGTTTCAACTGTGCAAAAACCAATCATAACAATTACCTGAAAGCACCGAGGTAGGCATCGTGTGCTGGAGTAGCAGCACAAATTTGAACATCTGGTCACCCTTGGGAATGAAACCCAGTTTATCAGCCACTGTGACTATGCCAAGCCCAGCAGGGGGAATCAAAACCAACCGCCCAAAAATAATTGCAGCAGTTGTCCGGAATCCAAGTTTTGAACTTCCAGGTCCTGAGGATAACCCCACAGAATTAGTCCAATCCAACTTATTAAAATTGCATGAAAGCACAGATGCAAGCAATAAGATAGATTTTTTTTAAAAAAAAGACGTGGTAAAATCCCATGCTGTGAATCAATAATTTGATAATGTCATGAATGTTAGCAGACTCAGCACAATGCAACAGTCTCAACTGGTAAACTTACCATCTATGAGGTTGCCTCCTAGTGCCAGCAAAATGCATGGAATCATAGCCTCCCTGCAAAACACAATTATCCATCAAAACAGTTAGAATCCAAGATCGTTCAGCACACCTGAATTAATTGTTATTCAGAATCCAAGAAAAATTCTTTGACACACCTTTGAATTACTTGTACTCCGATAAATCGACAACCAGAGAATTCTGCCTAGATCAGTTTCTTTTATTCTTTTTTCTTTTCTTGGTTTTTTTTTTTTGGGGGGGGCGGGGGGAGGTCCAAATGTCGCAGCTTTACCCCTGAACTGCAGAGAGGCTAATTTGACTAAACCTTAGTAACTTGCATTGAAACCCATTGACTCCCTAGAAACTAAAGTGGAGGACAGTTTAAAGAAATGACATTTTAATGAGCCAAGATGTGTGGATAATTTTCCACCTCTCATTTCTCTTTCAGACTGCAGTGTGTTGTCACAACTCAGAAGCAAAGAGGAAAAACAAAACCAAAATGGAAAAAAAAAAAAAAAAGGAAAGACATTACCAGAGGCATAATTATCATGGAACAACACAATAGGCAGCTGACAATTACAAAGAGATTATAACCAGTGGGAAACATACCCAAGAATCAGGCAGCTGTCAGTAAAGAAGTATAGTGGAGCATCAGGTGTAAAAATTAACCGCTTCAAAAAGGGCACACAACCTAATGCCATAGCCAATACCTGCAAAATTAAAAATACACAACTAAATATCCTGGAGTGATAGAAAGAGATTGGTCAAGTTCTGACAAAGAATTAACAGAGCACTGGTGCGCAGATTGCTGTGCAGATAATTTCCATCCAATGAAAATGTGTGGTCAACGAGCACTACAACAAGACATGAGTGCAACTTATTTAAGGTTGCTATTTAAATGTGCCAAAATTTATCAGACTGAGTCTGTCGTAAGTATAGGTAAGATCTTGTGCCATATAAAATCAAATGAACATGCTTAAAATCCAGTCAGGCTTTTGAAAACCAAGCAACTGTTATTTCTGATCTTGAATCGCCATGACTGCCATGTTGTAAGATTTCTGTATGCATTTAAGTTTTAAACTTCCATTGAAGCTTCTGTTTTAGCATCAACAAAAATGTTCCTATGCATCAATTCCTTGCGATTTCTGAAACTCCATAGCCAACATCACAACAGACAACCATATCAATGGATAAAAGTCAGAAACAGCCAACAAACCCTAGGCATGATTGCGATGGCAGATAAAAGACAGCAAATAACGACTTCTTGTGGCTAAACGCTCGGGGTTAATTTTTAAAGGTCGCTATTAAGAAAGACTTATTTGCTATCCTCCCCCCCCCCCCCCAAAGGGCCCCCCAAAAAAAAAGAAGCTGAAAAGATTCCCCCCTCCCCCTCCCCCCTTCGGGTGGCACCAGAGTAGAACTACATATTGTCAGGTTATTTGTGCAATCTTGATCCATCAGTAGCATAAAATATCTCCAATTCGGAACACCTCATCCATGCACCTTCAGACTGGGATATTCTGGGCTCACACTGCTAGGGTTGACTTTTTTTCAAAACCAGGGAGTGAATCTAGGGTTTCAACTTATGCTCAGCTCGATGAGTGAGACAGTCTTCTAACAACTTGAACAACCTCAACAGTAACATAGGACTGACTCTGTTCAAGGGCTATCCTTATTCTTAAATGAAAGAGCACAACAATCTAGTTGAGCTGGTCATCTCACTGCTTGGGACTCTGATGGATTTCTAAAATGAAGCTTCATTGCACAACATAAATGTCAACATCCATATAATTTGATCAGCAATGCAGACCAAGAAAGACGCAGCTTCTTCTGCGTGTTTTGTGTTGCACACATGTCCCACAAACAAATGCACAGAGAGCAAACTATTAGAGTGCCAGTGAAGAGAGAAGTGAAATCAAATCCAGCTACTCTTTTTCCCGGTCGAGTGGCTTGGTAGCTACACTGAAGGATCGGAAAGGTCGACTGTTTGTTATAGTAGAGGAGCGCAGTGTTAAGAACATAGCGAAAGGAAGGACTAGCCTATACTATAGGAAAGCGGGGACAAAAGCCTGAGTTCAATCAGTACCGTCGCTGTTCAGAAAGGTTCGACGAAAGAAGCAAGGGGAAGTTATAATAATGAACTTACTGAAGCAATTATGGGAGGCTGTACGAGTTGCTTGAGCTTCAACTTGTCATATATGAATATCAGGAACTCCTTGATCTATGCCAGAAATTTATATAGGCAGGTCAGTTAAGCAGTAGGGCTAATGTGCATAAGACTTAGAAACTGAACCAAAAAAACAACCAAATATCAACAAAAATTGGATTTTCACGTCAGACGCATGATCTCATTGAGTCGGACACCACGAATGTTAGAGCTAGGACAAATACAACCAACATCCTGAACTTCTTTTCTCGTCATTTTTAATCCATAGCATCTTAGAGAGAAGGTTTAACAATTATTGGAAGTATTTGGATGCCTAATGCTAAGACCTTACAGCTACCTAATATCAATCCATCAGGATATCATAGATAGAAAGTCCAATAAAGACAAGCAACATCTAGAGCTTCCCTTCGCTTCTCATTTTTTATCCATAGCATTATAGAGAAGTTAGCTAGCAATGATGGAAAAGTACATGGACAACTGACGCTGACCTTTACTGGATTCATAGTCCATGTGATTGCTGTTCATGGTGTTTCGTATTCGACTGGCATTAGATGTGCAAAAAGCAACAAAAGAACCTTACCCCACTCTGAATCCAGCCAAGAAACATCAGAAATCAGGACCACATATCTATAGCAAGCAAAATCCTAGCTGTGCTAATAGCGTAAGGCAAGAAAAATGCAAGGTTCACTGGAAAATTACTTCCATAAATCATTATTCCCATTTATTAGCCATGTATGACTTAATAAATAATAAAGCAAACAAAAACAAGGAAAACGAAATCCATTCATCAATGAAGACCTCCATCACTAGAAGCGATCAGATCAAGCATTTACGATAAAACTCCACAGACTGCAACCACAGTTCACTTACAATAAACTTGCGCAAGCTTCCGCATGCCAGGAACAATAGAACATACACACCTCAATTTTCAAAACAGCCTTTCCACCCCAAAAACCAATTATCCCCAGAACAGCGAAATTTTTTTAAAAAACATATTAGTTAGAAGCAAAGATTGGATGACAACCTTACTTGGAACTACTTTAGCAAAAGCAAAGCTGTTATGAGCCTATGACCCATTGACCATACAAAAACATACATGTGCAGCATGTCTTGCAACTTAACATCAGATTTTTTTTAAATAGTTCATGTGATGAAAACATAAACACAACTGATGTACAGTCAGATAAGCAGGTAAAAGAAACAATTATGCAAAAAGAAACTTTTTAACAGTATATAGTAATCCTTACCTTTCCTTTGCTTGAGACGTTTGATACTGCTGGTCCTGGATCTTGAGAAAGGAGAGGAACCTGTTCAGGGGTACTATTTCCACTGTGTGGATTGTGTGGACTGTTCTTGATAGGAATATGTTCACTTTCACCATAAAAACCTTCAGGAGGGGGTGCCAGCATGTGGAATACATATGTATACAAGACAATTGCACCAACCTGGCACACCATTATGAAAATGTCTCAGTATTTTGCTAAAAGAAACGATAGTCCTTAAGGGCTTCAATAAGTACTGCCACAGAAGTACTGGAGGCACATGTTCAACGAAACGTTCCCTTTTATTAATTATCGAACTGATTAAACACAAGTGACTTGAGACTGCTAGTTGGGTGCCACTATCAAAGTTCATAACCAAAGCAAATGAACGAATGAGAACAACAGCCGGGGATAGGAAACATACCCACTGGCCAAAAGAAATATACGCTGTTCCATCCTGACTGCATTTCTCCGGGCTGCCAAAAGGGTTGTTCTTATCTCGACATAAAGCTGCAATTAAGACAAGCGGCACATTGCCAATATTTCCTGCAAAGAGTGTGGAGAACATATTGTTTAAGGGTTGTCAAGCGTTAAGGGCACAGTGTAGCGACCTATTTTACTTGGACTCTATTTCATCTCAAGTACCTACCCTGGACATCTGATATTCTGAAAATGCATGAACACTTTGAAATACTCAACATTTTTAAAACGTGAATGCTGTCAAGACCTACATATATACACATTTTTGAAGCTTAGGACCCTAGTTTGAGTAACTAGCACCAATGAATTGATCATCATTGCCTATCTACATGTAGCAGATTTAAGGAAGACTGGTGAAGTTTTTAAATTTATATCCAAGAGATGTTGAACAAGTTTATAAGGTGTACATTTCTCATAGAATGAGTAAGCCATGTTCCTTTGTTTAATGAGGAATTGAACAAATCATAAGGTGATAATTATCAGCCAAAAGGAGGGATGATTACCAATTCCAATATGTACAATGGTGAACTTAAACCAGGGGTATGGAGGCCGGACTATGCTGGCGACCAACAGGCCTATGAGTGCACCTGAAATTGTAGCAAGAACAACATTGAATGGGATGAACCACCTGAGATAGAGCAGAACAAACAAAATCCCTCAGATTGAAGCAATCAACAAAGTTCAAAGCTAATATGACCATGAGATTAAGAAAACTAAACAATAGGGAAAAAAAAAAATAGAAAAGAAATAGGCAGGAAATCTAACCATTCAAGCATTTTCTGGAGAGTAATAGACTTTCCTAGCTCAGCAAATATCAAACAAGGGAGCAGCAGGGCAAAAACCAACTGCAATCAACAGAATCCAAAAAGAAAAGACTGCAGAATTAGAAACAGAATTGGCTTTTTGGCAAAAATATGAATATTGCACCAAGTTGAACAGTCCAAAAGCACCATATCACATCCAAATATAAATCCACATTCATACCCCGATACTCTGCCTAGGCAGGTGCCAACCTTACCCGAAGTACAGAGAGATTGGTTCCGTTTGATAATACAGATGCAAGACTAGCAAATCACTCAAAAGAAAAAAGAAAAAAGACAACAGAGAAAGAAAAAAGGCAAAGAAAGTTACGAACCCCATTGAGCAATTTGCGGCCATTTGGAGGGAGAATGTTGACGTATTTGGTAGCCATGAGGAAACCCAGAAAGCAGACTGTGAAGACTTTGGCTATGGGGAGAACAGCAATTTCAATGGTGGATAGAAGAGACTGACCTCCTCTTTCACTCCCCATCAACACTTGATACAACATTCTCTCCATTGGAATTCAATTCAATTCACCACGTGGGTCTTTGTCTCTCCTATAGAACAAGGCAATTCACACAACAAGAGACAGACGAATCAATCGGGAGGCGACCCAGATGCTTCTAGCTCAGATAATCCGATCCGGGTTGATCATAAACAATGCCAATTTTCTTCTCTTGATTGAATTCCTGCCCAGAAACCACCCTAAATTCCACCCCAAAAACAAGGATTAAGAGTATATTGTTGGAAAAATAAATCTGGGAATTCAATCTAATACAGAATTATGCGACTTATATCGATTTTCTTGGTGTATGGAAAACGGCAAAGACAAGAGCACGAGAGATGACACCAAAAACACAACAATTGCCGAAATGTGATGGGACGAACACGTAAAATACACAACAAATATTCCAGAGAGATGTAGAAAACAACAGAACAATGGAGTCTTACAGTTTACCTTGACGTTAGTCAAGCTGGGTAGAACAGAAGGAGGTGGTGGAGAAATTGACACAGCCACCCTGAAAAGAAAATCAGTACCCCAGAAGTTTTCACAATTTAAAGAGAAAGAAAAACAGGGGGCAACTGAACTGAGCTGAGCCAATATGATACTACTAGACAATTACATAATCAACCAAGACTCCTTCCTTCTCCCAGAAACCCAATTTTTTTTTAAAAAAAAAAAAAAACCCCACAAAAATTTTTTTTTTTTGGGGGGGGGGGGGGAAGAAAAATTCTTCAGACTTCCGGAAGGAAAGACAACCGAAGGTTGTTTTTTTTTGGGGGGGGATGTGATTGAGGGGGGATTACTGATAGTTTAATATAAAATGACGTAAAAGAAACAATGGCAGATTAATATTAATGGGTGAGTCATAAATTATAATTGGAATGGCGGTTAACTTCTACTTTTTCCAGATCTTCTTCGATTGATGAGAAAGAGGGTTGGTCCGAATTTTATGGGGCAGGGTTTTTTTTTTATTGCTGCTTTTTCTGCTTCTCTTTGCATACAGAAAGGAAGCTTCAAGGAAACAGACAATGCAGGTGGAGCCTTTTCCGCCCTTTTTCAGAAGAGGTCCTGTTAATCTGAAATTGAAAGTTGGGTATGTTCGTATTAGCGTGCATATTAAGCAACTACAATTAGATTAGTAATCTAAAATTACTACTAGTAAAGATTAGTTCAAGTAATTTAATATTTATTTTTCTTAAGTAAGATTTCATATTCGAGTCTTATGAATGAAGAAAATTTATGATAAGAGAATTCTACCCACTATTGGATCAACGATAACTCGACTATAGTAAAATGAATGATTTAAGACTAGAAGTCTAAAATTACTGGGATTTTTGCATTGGAACTTTCTACAATCTGCACCCTGATTCTTGGCTGTTTCACTCTCTTCCAAATTCTTTTATATCTCTATACTACTTGATTCATGGTATTCCACTCTCTTTCAAATTTGTTTGCATTAATGCTGGATTTTTGTTTGGTAATGACGTTTGTTCTTGATCAATGGTACAATAATTATCACATTTGAGATCGACCGATAGAGACATTTTTAATTTTTGTGTTCTATCTGTGGTCTAGGTAAAGCCTAAAAACCATAAATAATTAAATATCATTTGTGAAAGTATAAATGTAACAACCCATCTTAAGTAAGGCTGTTTCACAAAAATATTTTTGAAGGCGTAGTTGCCACATGAGCACATAACTAACTTTTTCCTTTTAAATAAGACATCACATTACACTAAAATTGGTATGAAAGTAATTACTAGACTCGAGTTTAACTCTTCAACTAAAACTTTAAAAAAACGAACATAGAATTCGCTTAATTAATGCAAAGACAACTAGTAAAGGTCAATAAGGTTACAAAAACCTGCAAAGAAGTTAACCTATTAGATCTAAAATTGCTTAAAGTCAGAATCAACTTTGAAGTCAAAGAAGCCATTGATGAAATCTTAACATCATATATACTTGGTTTTTACTTCCAGACTTTTTCTTTAAATTCTTTGTAATTCTTCTTATAATTGAAGTTCCGTTCCTCATAATAGATATAATAAGCTCTTTCCTTAAATTTTGTGACTTCCATCATCTTCAGATAGTTGTTTTTCTTTTAGAGCGTCTAATTATAATCAAGAAAATCCTTTTATAGTTGTCTAGATTTAACCAACAATTGCCTATGTTAGTTAACTGATATTGTTCCCTGTTTTACCCGTGGTGTCTAGCTTGCCACAAAGATTACCAAGCCAATTTTTTAAAGGTTATAACCTTGGTGGCACGGGTTCAAGTCTTATAATGTACAAATTTTTCTTGTTTAGATGAGGTTATAAGAAGTTGAACTCATTAGTTTGGACGAACAGGTTAAATATGGATTGATGGTATTCAAGTTCAGATAAAATATGAGTCGAGTGTATTTCGAATTCGAGTAAAATGTGGGCGGACGTATTTTGAATCGTATATCCATCCATTCGTGGGAGGTCAGATTTCGAGCTCTTCTAAGCAATTAGCTCTTAAAATTGTTTCGATGAGTTCTATTAGCAATCAAATAGTTGCTCGATAGAAAGAGGGCGGAAGGAAAGAGAAGAAAAGAGGAAGCACGTTGTAGTATCCGATCACCTTCCAATTCTATTGACCTATAAGTTCCCAATTTTAAAGAATTTATTTCCTTGCCGGGAATGAAGGAAAGCCCAAGTGGCCGCTCAACGCTCACGTGGCAGATAGCCCTGCTTTTTGCCGCATCTCTTTCTCCTTGATCGTCGAATGCACCCGCAGCACCCAATATATGAAATGGGTGTGCAAAGATGTTTCTAGTGAAGACGACTGAACTCTTTCCTTCTGCAGCCAAATCTCAATTTGCGGAACGTCTTCGTGGCATACCAAATTCTCTAAAAATGCACGGGAGCTGATGGCAAGATTGATTTTATGTTTGGGGTTTAAGAGGAGAGGCTTGTGAGTTTTGGATCGACCTAATGAGTTTAGATCGTCTTTTCTATGAGTTATTGTTTTTTGGTCAAATATCAAAAATTCGGAATACTTATTAGTCAAAATTGGGTCCGGTCAAAGCAAAAAATTGAGTCCCCTTTGAGGTGGGTAGATTGCCTCATAGGTTGAAATAAGGTCAATACCAAGGCCGGGTCTTTTATAGCCAGCTTGTCTATAGCATGTTAATGGGTTGGAGCGCTTTAAACCGCTAATAGCCTATTTAATAATTCGATATTTTTGTTTCTTAACTTACCAATGTCCAATGAAGTACACTTTAATAATATTGTCGATGCCAACACAAACACGGTCGACCCATTTCTTACCACTAGTATCATAGTTCAAGAGCAATTAGAATGGAAACAAAATAAAAGAGAATTAGAGAAGTACGAGATATTATATCTTTTAATTACACCAAAAATTTAGATTATTACAAAGTAATTTATTTAAAATATGATTAGACATATTCATTTCACTAAATATATAATGGTACAATTTATGCATCGTTAATATTTGTTTTCTTCTAAATTGATTTTTCTAGATATTGGATAGTCATTTCACACAATTTTATACCTAGTTTTAAAAGTTTTCCATTACAAGTTGTTTTTGATGTTATTTTAAAAGGATGGAGTAGGAGGAAGAAAGGGTACTATTGTTTAATTTGTAAAAAGATGCGATAGTTATATAATATCTCTTTATGCTATTTGATAAAATGAATAATATTATTGTTAAAAGGGATAAATTACTCATATTTTTTATGTGAAAAATTACTAGTTAATATAGGATTTAAACGATTGATACACTGTTTAAATCAACAAAATAGCATTCTCTTGTAAATTAAAAAAAATTGAAGGAGAAATGATGGATATTTTGTTTCACCATAGAGAATTATTCAACGTCTATATGTTGTTCTTTTCTTGCTGAGATGTATATATTGGATTTGTATAGACTTTTCTACTTGTAATAATTTTATTATTATTATTTTACTTCTTTATGGGTAACTTTTTTTTCAATTGGAGGGGAAGCTTTTTAGGATCTTTCAACCGCCCTTCATGGGTTTTTTTTTTTTTTTTCCCAATTATCTTCTACAACTTTTGGTTATATCCAATTCTTTTAACTGTTTTAAATTATCTAACAACCTTCTTTACAGTTCATTTCAATTTCTTTCAAAAAATAATTTATCACTCCAATTCGTCTTTTTCACTTAAAAAAATTAATTTACCTTTATCAAAAAAATTGTTAATTTACAGACAACTTATTAATAAATACTTTTCTAATCTAACGTAAGCAGACACTCATTCATGTATATGATAATCTAAATCTCTGATCATGTAATGATTTGGACCTCATTGGAAGCAAAAACCAGCTTTCCTTCGGTCACATTGAGACCTGTCAATCTCTCGTGTGTACCTCCATTAGGAAGGTCCACATAAAACTGCCTTAATAAATTATAATGAAAAAAAATAAAAATTTAAAAACTCTTGACATGGACGTGCTGAGCCTACATATGGATGCCACGAGTAGTCACGTGGTAGGCACCGAGAAGGACATTACGGAAAATGAAATGATCGCTCCGCTCCAAAACGACATCACCAGAGCCATTAAACTCGAATGTGAATTGGGATCTTCGTTAATCAACAAGCAACCCCACCATGATGCTTTTGGTTTCTTTTGGTCTGTTTCATATTAGGAAACGACAATACATCCTGCACAGTTACAATTATTAATCTGACCGTGACATCCTCTCACATACGTGAATCAGAATTTGAAGGGCACCGCGCATCTACACTGTATACAATGCACCACCCTCGTTGTTGGATCTTTAAATTCGCAACGTTCCGAAGTTGGGTCATGTCAAGTAAAGTCCAAGTGTCTTCTTCAATCGGATGACTGTGGCCATTGACCATGTTTTTTGAATTATTGATGAGGAATATTTACTATTTTAGGACCCACTTAATGTGTGGGCTTTATATTATATATATACTTACAAAACATTTTTTTTTTTTTGGGTGTGAATATACTACAAAACACTATAATGCTTTGAGATTTGTTCAGTGAATAATGTTGTATAAAAATTTGTGAAACTAATAATTCAACATCTTGAAATTTTAAGAGATGAATAATTTAATGTGATGGAAAAAAAAGTGATAATTTTTAGTATTAATGTACTGATATTTGGTTGATATATGTTACACTTACATGCATGATTTGAGTGAAATGGCATTTTAGCAAAGGAGCATTGATATTGTACTTTTTTTTAATAATAATATTGATATTTTACTCAACAATAATAACAACAACACCAATTTCGTGGGTTTTGGGGACTAGCTTGGCAAACATAAGGCATAATTATTTAAAATAACATAAATTAATATATAAGAGCTTTGCGTGCCTTAAACATCAAGCAACAATATATTACTAATCTGACCAATAGAAGTCTACATTCAAACAATTGGAGGTGGGGGCTGACATTGCTCAAATAATTAGATGTACAATAATAATAACCCTGTGAAGATCATTCTACTAGCCCACATGATTGCATCACATGCAAGAAAGAATAATAATCAGTCCAACATAACAACAATCACTACTTAAACAAAAGTCAAAGAAAGGACTAGAAACACACTACTTCTAATTTGCAACCTTAATCCTAAATCTCCACAAACTTCTATCCTTGGTCATATCCTTTGTTAGATCTATATACTTTAAATCATTTCTAATCACCCCATTCCAACTTTTATTTGGTCATCCTCTACCTCTTCTACACCTCTGAAAGATTAATCGTCTCACGCATCCTCACTGGTGTAGTCTCACGCATCCTCTTTATATGACCAAACTATCTTAGTCTAGTCTTCCTCATCTTATCTTCTATCCATGAAACTTCTACTTTATCTCTAATCACTTCATTTATTATTGTATCCAGTCTCGTATATCCATACATTCATCGAATCATTCTCATCTTTGTTACCATCAACCTCTGAACTTGAGTCATTTTGATTAGTCATCACTTTGAACCATATTAAAAAATTGGGTTGATTACCATGTGGTAAACTTTTCCTTTCAATCCTACAAAAATTTTTTATCACACAATACTCTAGAAGTAATCCTCCATTTTTATCATCCCACTCTAATACGGTGGTTAATATCTTCATCAATACTCCTTTTGTCTCAAGTATTGAGCCTAAATACCTGAACTTCTTGACCCTTGGTATTGCTATACCACCCATGGTGACTTCTTCCCCACTCGCTTCCTCACTACTGAGCACACATTTTAAGTATTTAGTTTTTGATTTGCCACTACTAAACATTTGTTTTATTCCGACAGAATATTCTAACTGAAAATAGGTCCGTCAGAATCTCCAATGGAATTTGATAGATTTTCAGGAATTTCGACGGAATCTGACATTCTGACAGCATTCTGACATTTTGATGAAATTTCCGTTAGAAAATATTTAAAAATTTTCAGAAAAAATTTTTGAACCCCAGGTTCAATGGAGGAAAAAGTGAAAAAAAATTGAATTTTCAACTGAAAAATTCATCACAATTCCATCCGGATTTCTCATATAAATCACGTCCCATAGCCTCATTTTTTGCTACTTACTTCACAAAAAAGAGAGAGACAGAGAGACTAGTGCATCACCAACGGCCGCAACCTAGGATTGGTGTAGGCTTGGAATTCATTCAGCCCACAGGGTAGAGTCTTCCTCATATTAAAGACAATAAGAGGTTTTAGCTTCAAATTAAGGAGACAAGCAATTTGATTGACTCCATCAGCAGGTAAGTTCAAGCCAAATTTTTGAGTTTTTTGTGACGAAAAAGTTGGATCACAATATGTTATTTTAGGGTGATGGAGGCAGCAACTTTGGTCATAGTTCTAGTCATCACTCCAATGCTTCAATTGCCAGGTGCAACACTAGCCTTTGCGGATTCTTCTTATATAAATCCGATAGTCTCCTTCTTCGAAGGTTGAAGGATGGCATTCGTGGAAGCCATTTCTTCTTCAAAGGAGTGTAGAAATTGTTTGCTTGGAGAAAGAGATGAGAGATAGAGATGTCCCAACTAGCATGCCAAAAATTTGTAAACACAAATTTCAAACCTAAAATTAAATAAAACAAGAAATATGGACAAATTTAATTTGTATTGATGTCAGAAAGGATGAGTACAATCTTCGTATATTTGTTACAAAATGAACAAATAAATAATTCCTCTGATTCAATCTTCAATTTCTACTTGAAAGAGGGTCGATTAACTTGAATCTCGATCAAATTGATTGATTTGACTTTCTTTGAATGAATTTCAATGAATTTGATAATGAGAGAAGGTCTAAGAGGCTTGACCTTAATCAAGACGAGTTTTCTTTGATCTTCACTAATAGACGACACGCGTTTTGATTATCCTTGTTGTCTTCCTCTAGAGAAATTAACACTTTGAATCTTCATAATGCCTTTTGAATGAATGAATTTTCGACACCCTGAATAGAAGGGAGTAGTGCTTTATTTATAGGGAAAGAATCCCCTCCCCTTACTAAAATTTGTGACTTATTCGTCTTCTTGGACTGTTGATTGGGCTTTTAACTTGTTAGTCAATTTGACTGACGATTTTAATAGTCAATTTGACCATTGACTTGGTAGTCATTTGGATCATGACTTGGCAGTCAACTCGATCGAATTTATTTAGATAAATTAAATTAATTAAATGGCTAACCCAAAATAATTAATTTATATTAATTTTTGGATGTGGCACTTTTTATTATTTTTTTAGAGCCTACAGAAATATATTGTTAAATAAAAAGCTGATATTAATATTATCTTATGGCCTAATAAAAAAAGCAAACATGGAGAGATGGCTTTGGAAATGCTCTCTAGGAGTCACAAATATTAATTTTGAGATTGAGAAACCAAATATTAGTAATTTTCTTTGTAAAAATTTATATTTCTATCAGGCAAATTAATAAGTTCACATGCAATGGATTTTTTAGTTGTATACTATTTCACATATTTTCAAATAATAATTTTAGTAATTTTTGAATTTCTACTTGGATTGTTTTTCAACTCACTAAATTACCTTGAAATTAAAAGTGCATAATTATTCGGAATGATTTTTATCTTTTTCTTATGAAACTTACATAAATTTTTTTTCAGTTATGGCAAATAGGAGGATCTCAAAAAAAAAAAAGAAGTATGGCATATAGATAAATTATTTATTTTCATACATTAATGTAAAATATTGTTGAATATGATAATATGTTTATTTTACAATGTTAAATTTGTAAGATTTTGGGTTTCTATATCACCTACTTCGAACTTGAGAGTTGGGACATAATTGTATTCATTAGAGTTATGTGGGTGTACAATTAAGGGAGATTAATAGGATGATTGGTCTATGGGTAATTACTGAACGTATATGCATAAATGTAATTATATTGTGGATGCACTAGGAGTGAATAGATACAAAATTAAGGGCATGTTCAGCAACAGCGTTTTGAGTAGCATTTAATGTTTTGACTAAGTCAATACATTCATCAAGTAATTTTTAGTGTTCGGTAACATAGTATTTTCACTAGCGTTTTAAGTAGCGTTTAGCGTTTTAAGCAGCGTTTCTGAAAAGCTAATAATATTAACGTTTGACATTTAAAAGTAGCGTTTCATATTTTTTTGCTAAAAAATATCCTTACCAAATTTTATATTTGGAAATTATCTATATTATTTTATGTCAATTCACATTAATCAGTTAATTCAATAGCTAAATTTACCGAACACATTTATTTCAACTGCTTATCTAAACAGCTATCTGCTAATAGCTAAATTACAACCGCTATCCGCTGCCTGAACCGCTATCCGCTACTTGAACCACTATCCACTACTTGAACCGCTAATTTTGTCGAACAGGGCCTAAAGCGGGGGCATGTAACTCAAAAAAAGGTCTTTTAATATCTCCATTTATTTTCTTTTTTTTTTTGTGCAACGAAATGGAAGAATTTATTAGATAATTAGCCATATGGCATCTACAACACATATTCAACATAAACAAATACAATCTTTTATGTCAAAATAAAACCTCAGCATCAAAAATAATTACTTGAAATATATTGATTGTTTATTTTCCCACAATCGTTGTTACTGCATACAGCCTGAAGAATAGATCCACATCTATGTCTCAATTTCTTGGTAAAAGTCAATCCACTAATCTGGTGTGATATTTCTGAGCAAGAATTTCTTTCGATATAAAAAGTCGAACTCTGACGGATATCTACTTTACAATATAATGCATGACCGATCCAAAACACACAAAGAAAACAAAACAAACATAAAATCAACTCTCGCAAGTGGAGAGAGACGTACACCTCTTACAACAAGATATTAATCAATCTCTCAATTGAAGAGACTGTTCAAACAAACTAATACTAAAAACTACATAAGAAGAAGAGAAATTGGGACTTGGGAACAGCCATAGGCTGTTCCCTTTGATTCAATTGAACTGCTACTAACGAAGATTTAAGGAAGATAGGTGGCGAGGAAAAACGAGAATGGGGAGGGAGTTTTGGAGGAGGAAACCGATTAAGGATTATGTCAGTTAACTTCCCTCTCAAATTATCTCCATTTATCTTCTTCCTGGCGTAGAAATTTGAAAATTTTGATGTACACGAAAGTGTAGAGAATCCTTTTTTAGGCAAAATCACAATATTACTAGACATGGGTAGAAATTAAATCATGATCATGCTTGCATTTAAAAAAAAAAATTAGTTATGAAACGTTGAAGATAGATTAAGTAAAAACAAATAGTAAATCTTATGTGAGATCGTTTCATGATAACTTATATCGTGAGATGTCTTGCGTGCTCATTAACCGCCATATAAATTTAGAAGGAAAATGTTTTGCAACGTAGGCGGTCTCATAATAAATTTTTATGGGACCATCTCACACAGGAATTTCTGAAAAAAAAAAAAATTGGTTAGTTTTCCAATGGCTCTAACAATTTTTTTCTTTGTTTTAAAGAATATCACAAAAGGTAAATGTTTTTTAAACAAAAATGCACAAATCCCTTTTTTAATTTATGAGCTTTTTTATTAAAATAAATGTCCAAATTATTATTAATGATGCTGATCCCATTTTTATTAAAAAATATTATTTTCTACAAGTCAGGTATACCAATTGATATAGGCCTTTGGAAGAGCCCATCCCAAAAGCTAGCTCAAGGGTTGGGAGAATCCAAAACCTATATAAACCCCACATTAACCCCCCATATGATCGATGTGGGACTCAAGTTCCATACCTTGCAATTGGACCGTAACAATCCACCACGCTCCGCAGCCCAGGCACCCGCGGGCTAGCTGTGCGCTAGAACCTTCTAGCCCTGGGCGAGCACTGCAATACCGGTGTTACCATCCAATGTGCGAGGACACAGAGACATGGGGTTGGCTCTGATACCAATTGATACAGGACTTTGGAAGAGTCCATCCTAAAAGTTAGCTCAAGGGTTGGGAGAACCCAAAGCCCATATAGACCCCACATCAACCCCCATATGATCGATGTGGGACTCAAATCCCATATCTTGCAATAGGACCGTAACAAATATATTAATTATTGAAAAAGCTTAGGCACTGATATTATATAAAGTTTGGGCACTTATTTCACTAGAAAGTTGAGAATTGTCACCATAATTATCCAAAAAAATATCAACATAACTACAATACTAATTTATATGATAAACTTGTCTTTCTTATTGTTGGAGTATGAAAGTAGGCATTATCCCACGTGAATAAAATTCAAAGAATATGAAAGTGGATGTTGTCTCATATTGATAGAACCAAAGGGTTTGAGCATGTATATAAACTTCTGAGTTACTCCACCCATTACCAATTGATTTTGGGATGAAATCTCATTTGAGCTTATATGCATGACCGTTTCATTGAAAGCCCGATTGACATATAAAAATTTAACACTTATAAACTACAATCTAGAAGGTCAGTTTATTTAATTTTGGCATTCAAATCACTTGAAGTTATGGACTTTAAATCAAAATCTTACGTATAAATGTTTACACCTCTCTTTACACGGAATACATATATACTCTTTTTTTTTTTTTTTTAATGAAAGCACCCTTCAAACCAGCATAGGAATTTTATTTAGAAAGAGACACGAAAAGGGTCATAAGAAACACGAAAAGGGTTATATGAAGGCCAGCAAATTAAATCAGCAACTCATCAGAAATTAGAGGGATAAATTGAACAGGTCCACATTTTTAATACATGTATCCATAAAACTGATTAAGGCTAGGCTGCCTTTTTTTGATCCCCAAAAGCAAAATACATGCAATATTAAAAATCATACAGTAATGGGGAGGGAAGGTCTTTCCCTTGGACTTAGCTTGTAATTAACATGCAAAAGACCAAATCTACATTTATCTTTATTTATGTTACTTGTAAAAATGTTTTAATACAAAGTCTCCCACGTTTATCAAATCTTAGGCGGCAAATTTTTCTGCATGCCATCGATCAGCACAAAACCAAGTTTATTTGATAAGATATGAGACCAGGACCATTTAGAAGTGGTTTCATGCACCGCACAAGCTATAAGAATTAGTATACCAATACCAGTTTGTCTAAGACAAACTTCGTATTAAATAACACGAGGCTTCTAGACAGGTGAAATATACCTTTTCTACAAATTCTATTCATCGATCTACATGCAATAGGATTTACTGAATAGGTATTTTGGGATACAAAAAAGCTTCTCCTATCTATATGTTTACAACTATGAAAATAGATCCTTAAGAGTCCAGAGACTCGCGGAGTTTAAAGGACTTATGATGTTAGAGAGTTCATAGAGTTCATTATACCTTCTTAACACAGAAATTCACCCTTTCATCATTAACTTTGAAAAAACGTAAGTTAGTTAATTAGCCAAACCAACTTGTACCTCTTCATAAATAATTGAATCAAATTAATTACTTACCAAAAGTTGCATTGCAGTAACTAATTATCAAAACAATTTATTATTATTTATGCATAATTTAGAATTATATATTTCCATAACCATTTTTAGGGAAATAATCTCCAACATTTTACAGTTTGATAATTTTTTTAATTTTTAAGGACATAATAACATTGTATTTGTTGAAAAAAGAACAATATTATATTTGGTCAATTATCCATAATCTTTTATGTAATAACATTTAGGTTGTGTTTAGTGTGCAATAACATTTAGGTAATTTTTAACATTTTGATCAAATCGAGACACTAATTATCTATTGCATACAATTTTTCATTAAACTAGTGTACGGATTAGCTTTTTAAGAATTTAGCATTTTAAACAGTAGTTATGCAGTCATAAAACTTAGCTTTTGGTCTTTTGAAAGTAGCATTATATTTTATGGGTTCAGAAGGTCCTTCATTAATATTATATTTAGTCAACTATTCATAATCTTTTATGTCAACTCATAATCATCAGCTAATTGACTAATGTGATTGAGTAGATTTTCTTCAATCACTTGGTTTAAAAAAGAATTGTATGCTAATAACTAAATTCTAATATATATGAACTAAACACTCCATAAATCCAATATTGTCTTTTCTAAAAGTAGTTCTAATTTGGATAAGCAACATGTTGTGGGAATTTTTAACATTCGTCAAGTTCTTCTCTAGGGAAATACCTGGGATGCTCTGTTTTTCAGGGTCGTCCAAACTTAGATATGTTCCAAAAGCTTACTAGTAAAGGCAAAGCCAAGTTAAGTAATTGGAAAGCTAACTTCTTGTCTAAAGCTGGATGTACTATTCTTATTCAGTCAAATTTAGAGGCTTTATCTGCTGATACCATGCAGTGTTTCCAATTACCCACTCATGTTACCCAAAAACTAGATCACATTAATCGATAGTTTTTTTGGGAAAGAAATCCAATACAAAAAATGGATTACCACTAGTTGCATGCCTGGGATAAGATCTGCAAACCCAACAAAAATTGACGGATTAAGGCCGAGAAAAATGGGTGCAATGAATACTGCCTTAACGCTGAAGCTCTCATGGAAATTTATTTTGAAACAGGATAATTTTTGGGTTAAACAAATGAGAGCCAAACATGACTCCCCTGGCGATTTTTTTTTTTCCCCTGTAAATGAAAGCAGAACAGCTCTTGAGTTTGGAAATGCATGCTCTGCACTCGTGAATTCATTCAACAGGGCACGATGTGGCAATTGAATGATGGCCATACGATAAGATTATGGGCACATCCTTGGTGCCATGATTGTTGTCTGGTTGATTTACTCCACATGGATTACAACAGCATGACAAATCCAGATTTGGAAGTAAGTGAATTTATATATGGGATGAGCATTATTCTTTTTCTTTTATTTGTTAAATACTATCAGTGCCAAAAGGCAGAAGAGTTTGACACAAATAAAATCGCAAATTGCAAACAACTTTGCTGGAAGCACAAAGACCAAAACACAACCAGGAAACCCCACAGCAAATCATAGCTTACCCATAGCTAAACTGGAAGCATAAGGACCTATTCAGATAGTCATGCTGCACGTAGGGGCGAATAGAGTCTTCAGAAAAAAATTCCATAAATACATGCATAGAAGTGTCGGTTAATTTCACACTTGGTTTGTTTCTAGCAAACTCATATATTTGTCTATCAAAGCAAATTTTTACCAACACATACAAATACACAGCCTAACAGCTCCTCTTAAGTCCATCATGACTCCTCTTTTTGGAACAACCATTCTAAGTACACTAGCCAAATTGAATCGAAACTAGATGGAAAATATCACAATAAAAATAGGAGGATTTCAATTATCAAAATTAATATGAAGCAATCCTAATGTGATGATGTACTTTTAATTAGCATTATTTTTGTTAGTAAGAATAGAGGTTTTGTTAATTACTAACATATATTTCCATATTTCTAGTGGTAATTAAGCTGCCCAAGTAAAGCCAACCACCAATTAAGAGTAGCTCCCTTATATTGAGAGTTAAGAAAATCAGAGCGAGGATCATCCCTTATCAAAATCAAAGTTGCTCTTCTCTTCTTCCCACCTTATAAACCATGATTTCAATTCTTGGGTACTGCAAGCGACTAACGATGTCATTGTTGTTGACAATAACTAGTAAGTTCCAATTTCTCTTTTGCTATATTTCCTGTTGGTCTTCCGTTAGTCCAAGGAACCAAAAAGTCTCCATCATTCTGAAAGTTCCTTAATCTTATATGAATACTGTAATCTCTTAATTTTTCAGTATTTATATTGTTCATATAATTCTAATTTTTGTCGATATTTAGTTGAGTAAATTCCAAAATAAAATGTTGTAGGCAAAGTACAAACAGCTGCTAAATACACCTAAGTCATCTACTTGTACAAAACAAACAGCTTTGCTCATTTCCAACAAAATCAACTAATAAACATCTCCTAATGCTCAATTGACTGAAGTACCACATACATTTCACTACAAGTCAAATGAAGGCATCCACTCATATAATTCTAGTTTGGGTCCTCCATATGAAAAAATAGTTTCAAAAATTGATCTAAGTGGTTCTACAAAGGATCTGCTCCTCGCAATTACAGTCCATGATATCACATCCATTCATTTACTGCATAAACTACAAGTCTAGAAGGGCCTTTCGAGAAACTATAAGGTAATGTTTAGTTGGATGTAAATCAGCATGTAATCTAAACAAGTTTGTAATTGTTTTTCCATTATCTTGTTTGATTGTAAGAAAGTATTGTAAATAATAACTAACTTGTGATTATGATTACAAAAAACTATGTAATCATGATTATATTACAATGTTAATCACATTACATTACACTAAACAAACATCAAATAACTAGAAAACAACAACAAAATGGAGCAAAATAGGTTTCCAGTTAGTTTGCCAGACTGAACAAATTTTATCTACCTAAGATTTGTATCTAGTTGATTTTTATTTTGACTTTAGGTATCATAGGGATCTTTTGCCTAATTGAATAGAATTCTTTTGGGAAAAAAAAAAAAAAACAGTAAATATAAGTGAGGATGTTATAAACTCCTCTTAGTTTTCGTATATTATGTTAGGTTGGTCATTATTGAGAGGGGTAGCTGAAGAGCTCCCAGCCCGTGTGTCTAGGAGTTGCCTTGTCCAACCACCCCTCCTACATTCGAATCTGGGGGAGCAAATTGTGCTTTCTGCGTGGAATTTGCAATGGGCCTGCTGGGTCCTGGGTTTTGTGTTCAGGTTTTGACACCCCTTACACATTGGACTGTTAAGGCCCATTGGGTACCCCTGAGATAGAGATTTGATGGGCTAGACCCGCTTACCATTATACCCAAAAAAAAAAAAAAAATTATTGAGAGGGGTAAGCCTTTAGAGTAAGAAGAGAGTCATAAATGGTTGAAATGTTCAGAAACGTATAGATATCTATTATTCTTTTGATACAGTACATGCAGATTAATAGCTGAGTTAGTATGTAGTGACTAGTGAGTTTAATATACTTTAATTAGAATTGTGTAAAAATTCTACTATGAACAAGTATTGTTAATTTGAACAATATACAGTCACTCTTATCAAAATTCAGAATAATTGTTAATTACAGCATATAAATAATAAACAAAACTTAATATTTCAACTCGAGGGAGAGTTCACTAGACTGAATTTTTACATGTCAAATACGTTAATATTTTAAGGAATGTTTAGTGATATATGGGACCTTTGCACGTTCTAATACTTATTTTTGTCCCTAAAATGAGTTCTTACTTAAGTACTCAGCAATGACATCTAAAAAAAACACTTCAACATCAAAAGCCAAGCAAATAGAGGGTGGAATGGACAATCTTCCTAGTACTTTGATTGTGATTTTAATAGCTTTTTAGAGATCAAAATTTGATACGGCAGTGTGGCATGACATCAGTTGAGGCTCCATTCACATTGATGATCCATCTAATTAAAAGTGACATTTTCGTTGGAGCCATAGATCGATCACTCGACCACGCAAGTGGAAGCAATCAATCAAATGCTAAAAATGATTCGCTTTTCTAGCAGTACCTGTACGTCCCATTTTGTGGGTGTCATTATGGACAACCAGTATGAAGCTGCATCCAATCTACACGTTGATCTCCCATAAACACATTATTTTTTGTGGTTACATCATTTTTATTTATTGATAATATACTAAAATATTGTTTGGTGAAATTAAAATATAGAAAAGGTTGCGTAGGTGAAAATATATTCATCATGATCTTTTTATATTATAAAAATTCTGGATAAGAATATATCTACAATTATGACATATTTTACATCGAAATTAGCAACAAATAAAAGGAAAAAGTTAAATATGTCAAATTTATAGATGAAAAATTTACCAAATGGTGTTGGTTATAATGACATTTATCACTTCTTTAATTTTGTACTTAGAAGTGTTGTTTGTGCCTGGAGCAACTTTTGAGGGGGTCCTTTCATGTCCACCCGTAATGACTGCATTGTCTTTAATGAAGTCTTAGCAAATGGAGAGAAAACTTAGCTGAACAAGTAGTTGGGGTCTCTTAGCTTGCCAAAGAAGACTCTCAAAAAGGACTCATATCCATTTCTGAGCTCTTGCAATTCAGTAATGACAGGGAAAGAGGTCGGTTATGGTGGGTTGTATATTTAAGATGGGGAAGGGAGCTTGCATTGATGTACGAAACATGTCATTTTTGTGAAGGATCAAAAGGGAATGAGGAGGTTGAAGGAGGGCGAGCACTGTGCATGTGGTGTGGTTGTTAAGCTGCGGATTTCTTCTTGTTTGCATTGTACACAGGTAAGTGAGTTAATTGATTATATAATTTGTGTATGTGAATTTCATCTCTGAAATGGGGGATGCGGAGATTTGGGGGTTTAAGCTGCTGTTGTTGTAGAAGGGTGGGATTGGTGTGAGATTAGGGTGTGAGTGTTGACGTTGGAGATGTGGGGTTCGTTTAGCTGTGGTTAGCTAGGGTTTGGATTGAATCGATGTTTGCAATTGTAGTGGTAGTGTGGTTGTGTTGTTCTGTGATGTGTGTGCTCTGAGATTGTTTGTTTGATATGCATGTGCTCATTTGTACTGGTTAACCCGAATATCTGTACTGAATAACCCAAGTTAATAGTTGGACGAGTTGTGATTGTAAATATAATTTGGGGTTCTGCTCTAAAGTAAAATGCTTGTAATTGGGTAACCCGTAAATGCGTATTGAATAACTCAGGGTGTATTAGTGGTTAACTTGGTAATCTGTATTGACTTACCTAAGTTAACCGTTGGACGAGTTGTGGTTGTAAATGTAGTTTGGAGTACTGGTCTCTAGTAATAGATGTATGTAACATGCTTGTAATTGATGTGTACATGTGTAGTTAAGTCGGTGATGGTGTCAATATCTTCATTTGCATTGGGTAACCTTTAAATGCGTAGTTTGAAGTGTAATCGAATGAAATTGTTGCCATTAGGACGGGATGGTGATGTTAGGAAGCTGATGAAGGGCAACGATGAGTACGCGTACCTTTATGTGGCAGAGAGTGAAGGCCTGTGTGTGGGATAGGTATAAGGGAATGAAGTGTATAAAGGGCAGTGGAGGGGGTGGTTGTAGTGATCGCGGGAGGGGTGGAGTAACTGTAGATGCTGCAGCTGATGTTGTTCATGGGTTGGACGGGAGAGTGGTTACAAAGCAGGTTCCAAGGTAAGAGGCGTTGTTGTGGATAAGCATGTGGCTGTAGGTGGTAATTTATAGTGGTTATAAACAATGATTGATCGTGTGTAAAATTTTAGTTAATCTGCAGGGATGCCGATCAAGGTAATACAGAACAAGGGGAGGAAGTTGACGAACCTGCTATCGTAAAGGCACGTACGAACGCGATAAGGAGCAGTGTATTGTTCGATATACTTGATGATGAATCTGGTGATTCAATCTCCGACTCTAATGAAGATGAAGCAGGTAATGGTGTAGTGTGGCCTACATCGGGGGTGCAAGCCGAGGCATATCGGAAGAGGATGCTGATATAGAATAACGAAATAAAAGGGAAGGGCTAGTTGTTTGCTTGTGCAAGTAAGGTGAAGATAAGTATTTGGAAGTATGCAATAGCGAATAGATTTAAATATAAGTATGTACAAAATTATCGGTAACGAATTGCTGTGAAGTGCACTGTAGAAGGCTGTGGGTTTTGCATCTGTGTAAAGGGCCATCTAAAAAGAGGTGGAATGTATGTGAAGGAGTTTGTAGCAGGACACGTGCTTAGTGTGGAGTTGAGTACCAAATAGGGAAGTGGGGGAGAAGGAGAATGAGAGCGAGTCTCTTTGGGAGTCTCATTGAAGGGAATGTTTGACTAACTGATAGTTATACACCCCTGGAGATATTGAAGGACTTGCAGCTAGAGATAGGAATGAATGTATCATATATACAATGTTGGGGGGCCCGTGAGTATGTGCGGTTGCTAGCAAATGGAGGATCAGAGGACCCTTATAAGCTAAATATGTGTGGTTGCTAGCAAATAGTTATATGAATTGATTATCCTATATAGTAGTATCCCAGTAGATGGAATTGTATATCCCAGAGTAAACGCTTACTATGTATGTGAATTGATTTTTGTAAATAGTAGTATCCCAGAAGATGCAATTGTATATCCCAGGATAAAGACTAAATTATGTCCATCATATATCCTAGAAATTTGCAATTGTATTGCGATGGTAAACACTGAATAGGTATGTGAATTTTGATCCTAAAATGTTTAATTGAGAATTGTATCCCCCAGGGTGAACACTAAATAGATAAGTGAGTTGATTTTATTGAGTACTAGTATTCCACAAGATGTCATTGTATATCACGGGGTAAACAATAGGTATCTAAATTGTTTGCATAGTGTGAGTATCCCAGAAATAGAAATTCTATAACCCAAGTTAAACACTCATTACATGCAACACTAACAATCACCTTCATCCACTGTCTTTCCTCCCCCCATTGTAACATAGCTTCCCCCCTGCACCTTCCTTGAAAAACCTCCCCAGCATACATACAAAGTCATCTCCCTTGCATAATCCTTCCTGCAGTGGCATTTTGTCCTTCCATTATACTTTATACTAACAATCACCTGCAAGTGCACACATATTTGCCAGCACCAATTTCACACACTAAATATACACGACCTTCATACCCTAATAAATCTGATTCTAGATTCTCATACAACACTAACTTAGGTTATAACAAATACATCTATTACACGTAACACTAACTCCACAATTACACTAAAACAGCACACGACACGTTCACAATTATCCTGAGTTATTCAATACACATTTACGGGTTACCATACTGTAAATAAAGATATTAACACCATCACCGATTAACTATATTATACCTGTCCACAACAATTACAAGCATCTTGCAAACACATATATTGCTAAAAGTAGAACCCCATACTAAATTTACAACCACAACTTATCTAACGGTTACCTCGAGTTATTCAAGACAGATATCCAGGTTGACCATTACTACATCTTGGATTATTCAATACGCATTTACAAGTTACCCACTACAAATGAAGATATCAATACCATCATTGACTAACTATATCATACTTGTCCACATCAATTATAAGTATTCTACAAAACACATGTATTACTACAGAACAGAATCCCATACTACATTTATAATCACAACTCGTCCAACGGTTAACCCGCGTTATTCGATACAGATATCCAGGTTAACTACTACTACATCCTGGGTTATTCAAAATGCATTTACAAGTTACCCAATGCAAATGAAGATATTAATACCATTATTGAGTAACTATATTATACTTGTTCACAGCAATTATAAGCCTTCTACAAAACACATTTATTACTATAGAGCAGAAACCCATACTACATTTACAATCACAACTCGTCCAATGGTTAACCCGCATTATTCGATACAGATATCCAGGTTAACCACAACTATATCATGGGTTACTCAACATGCATTTACGAGTCAGCCACTGTAAATGACGATATTAATACCGTCACAAACTAACTATATTATACATGTTCACAGCAATTACAAATATTTTACTTACTACTACAGAGCAGAACCTCAAATTATATTTACAGCCACAACTTATCTAATTGTTAACCCTGATTATTCAATATAGATATCCGAGTTAACTAGTACAAGTGAGCACATGCATATCAAACAAACAACTTCGGAGCACAGCATCACAGATTCAACAACATAACCACAGTACCACTACAATGACAAACATCAATTCAATCCAAACCCTACTAAGCATAGTTAAACGAACCCCACATCTCCAATGTCAACACCCACACCCTAATCTTACGGCAATCCCACCTTTCTACAATAACAACAGTACAAACCCTCCCAATCTCCATGTCCCCCATTTCAGAAATGAAATTCACGCAAATAAATTACATAACCAATTAACTCACTTACCTGTGTACAATGCAAATAAGAAGAAATCCACAGCTCAGCAACCACACCATATGCACAGTGCTCGCCCTCCCTCAACCTCCTCATTCCCTTTCAATCCTTCGCAAAAATGACATGTCTTGTACACCAATACAAGCTTCCTTCTCCATCTTAAGTTTACAACCGACCATGACCGACCTCTTACCCTCACATTACTAAATTACAAGAGCTTAGAAATGGGTAAGAGTCCTTTTTGAGAGTCTTCTTTAGCAATCCGAGAGGCCCCAACCACTTGTTCGGCTGAGTTTTCCCCCTCATTTGCTAAGACTTCATTAAGGGCAATGCAGTCATTACGGGTGGACATGACATGGCCCCCTCAGAAGTTATTCTAGACACAAATAACGCTTCTAAGCAAGAAAGGCCACAAAGTGATAAGTGTTATATTAACCAACACCATTTGGTAAATTTTTAGACATGTTAAATGATACAATACCTTTTTTTTTTTTGGGATGAGAACATAATATAATATCTTGAAAATTAAACATAAATATATACAACTATAAAAGTAAGCCCCCAAAAAAAAAGAAAAGAGAGAGGAAATGTGGGAAAGTATCATATATATATATATATATATATATATATATCTATATATATATATATATTATATATATATATATATATATATATATATCTATATATATATATATAATATATATATATATATATATTATATATATATAAAGTTGGATGGAATCAATATATGAGTG
>JAKOGI010001354.1:67500-253729 GCA_029747015.1 Carnegiea gigantea
TGCCAAAAACTCAAGTGCCCCTGCGTGAAGTGCCGCAATGTACCGTACCTTGATGTGGACACAATCAAATTACATTTGTACCAGCGAGGGTTTCGTCCAAACTACTATAGGTGGGTGCATCACGGTGAGACATTCCTGGAAGATGATGCAGCTGCAACTTCCTCATCCAATTCACAATTGACACCCAACCCTATGAGAGATATGGTGATGGATGCGTATGCACCTGCGGCATCTGCATTAGTGCAATATGTGCCGCACAATGGGGAGCATGAACCAAATGACGATGTGAAGAAGTTCCTTGAACTAATTCAGGCAGCGGAGAGACCATTGTACCAGGGATGTGGAATGTCACTGCTTAAAGCTGTTGCGCGGCTTGCAAATCTGAAATGTGAATATGATCTACCCCATCGCGCGGTCGATGGTATTGTATCCTTCATAAAGGATATATGCCCAAATAACAACGACATGGTCGGTAATTACTACGAAGTTAAGAAGTTGCTTGCGGGTCTTCAACTTCCACATCAAAAAATAGATGTATGTCCCAATGGTTGCATGTTATTCTGGAGGGGGGCAGAGGGGCTCGATAGATGCTCTTTTTGTGATGAAGGTAGGTACCTGAGGACCAGCAAACAAGGGAGACAAATCCCGAGAAAGCATCTAATATATTTCCCCATTGGACCGCGACTACAACGACTTTATGCAACAAAGAAAACTGCTGAGAGTATGCGGTGGCACCATGAGCACAAGCGGCCTCCTGGGGTCATGGCACACCCATCCGATAGTGAGGCGTGGAAACATCTAGACGTTTCATATCCTTCATTTGCCGCAGAACCTCGTAATGTGAGGCTAGGGTTGTGCACTGATGGCTTCTCTCCGTTTGGTCATTATGGTCAAACATATTCATGCTGGCCAGTGATTGTTACCCCTTATAATTTGCCCCCATGGATGTGCAAGAAAAGACAGTTCAAGTACATTGCTCTCCTCATTCCCGACCCGAAGAATCCAAAAGGAAATATCGACATATATATGCAACCTCTTATTGAAGAACTGAAGCAACTTTGGAATGAAGGAACACCAACATATGACGTCTCCCTGAAGCAGAATTTCGTAATGAAGGTTGCAATTCTATGGACTGTGAGTGACTTCCCCGCGTATGGCATGCTTTCTGGCTGGACGACTGCCGGAAGGTTAGCATGCCCCTACTGTATGGAACACCAACATATATATGTATGTCTACGCATGTGTACACCCATACATAAACCCGCATATGCACATACCTGTACACGTAGACGCGTATACATATAAACGCGTGTACATATATACGAATATGCGTTTCTTATGTTCATACAGAGAAGAATACATGTGGAATGAGTTGGATGTCCTCTTTATTTCGAATGTCATCCCCAATAATCCGGATGTGTGATCCGTTGAAATGTGTAGTTGGTTTACTCCGGGCGTGTGGCCCGTTGAGCGTGGGAATGTGTGTTGTTATTTTATTTATTGCAGGGAGTTAATGTGTGGCTTTTAGCCAGGGAAATGGTCAATTTTCAGGCGGAACTCTGTCCGTTTCTTTCGAGGTATATATATATGTATGTGTACGCATGTGTATACATATACATACACCTGCATATGGACATACCTGTACACGTATACACACGTATATAAACACGTATGTTACTAATTCATTATTGTGACTTGCATGTGCAGGAACGATTCACATGGGATCCTGAGCATGAGGACTTAGTGAGAAGAGAATGGCAGCAGAAGGTACGGGTCAGACTGAAGGATATAGTGCACAAGACCTCCAAGGACCCTCCAGAGAAGATCATTCATTGGATGACTGATGGTATTCGCACTGCAATGAAGACCAAGAGGGACACAGATGAGGATTTCAAGAGGCGATCGGAGAGAAACAGGAAGAACAAGGTAGAGGGCCGAAGGCAAAGATTGGGCACAGTCAGGGGTCTATATCTGCAACAATGTGGGCTCAGAGACTGGTATGAAACAGTTACATGCTGTAGTGAAATATATTATCTTCACTTTGAAAAGTTGCCCATGTGGAAATAAATATGTGTATGTGACAGGCGAAGCAACTGGGAAGAAGACCTTCGGCTGCTGAGTTATTTGTCACCACTCATTCCAAGGTTGACGAGAGTGGTCACCGCATTTGGTGCGATGAGTACGCTCAGAGTGTGTATGTAAGTATCCCATCTATCCCATCATTATCCAAGCTTCGTTCACTACGTAGATATCTGAAATGTACGCATATGTAACTTGTTTGCCTTCCTGATTTGTTTGAAACGATACAGGACAAATATGAGCAGCTGAAAGAGGGAACTGATGTGCAAGTCGGTTCCGCAGCAGATGATCACCTGTTCTTCAAGGCAAGTGGAGGCTGGAGGGACAAGGGCTCCATATACGGACTTGGAAGAGAGGGTGCAGCCATGTTTGAGAGACCGATCGCGTGTAGGCGTAGTGGCGGCAGCACTTCCTCCGCATATTCT
This sequence comes from Carnegiea gigantea, assembly GCA_029747015.1. Classification (NCBI taxonomy): domain Eukaryota; kingdom Viridiplantae; phylum Streptophyta; class Magnoliopsida; order Caryophyllales; family Cactaceae; genus Carnegiea; species Carnegiea gigantea. Next base: position 70,005 of record JAKOGI010001354.1, read on the forward strand.
TCTCCCATAGTAACCCAGCTCCAAGATCAGTTGCAAACGACACAGAATGAGCTGCAAACGACTCAGGCTCGACTTCATTCGACAGAGGAGGAGCTGAGGAGTACTAGGGAGGAGTTGAGTAGTACTAGGGAGGAGTTGAGTACTACTAGGGCGGAGTTGGAAGCTACCAGGAAGGAGATGGATGTGCAACGCATTGGGCTGCTGGAGCTTAATGCTCGGTTTGATAGCTTTTCAGCACTGCTTGGCCACCCCACCCGTGCCGACAACTCTCAGGCATCGTCGTAGATGTAGGTATGTGTAGATGTTCATGTTAATTGTAAATTCGGCTATGTGTAGATGTAGGCAGCGTCGTACTCTGTCACATTGTAATTTCATGCACGTGACCGATGGAACTCTGTAATTGTTGTGTTCGTGGAATGCGAAATTCTGGATATTTTGGTGCTATTTGTGTAATCTCGATTTAATTTAGAGATGCTCAACTACATGGTATGTATATAGCAAACAATATGCCCAGGTTGGAGACCGAAATTGGTATTCTGGTCTCTGTTAGAGACCGAGATGCAAGTTTGGTCTCCAACGCAGGCTAGCAGGAACCTCAGCCTGTGTTGGAGACCAACATGAAAATCGGTCTCCAATTGAGACCGGACACCCGGTCTCCAGTGGAGACCGACACAATATGTTTGGTCTCAGATTGAGACCACATATATTGGTCTCCAATTGAGACCAACAGTTTTGGTGTCAATTAGAGACCATGTAGATTTGGTGTCTAATGGAGACCACGGAAGTTGGTGTCAATTCGAGACCAGCCAACTCGGTCTCTGTTAGAGACCGACATTCCTGGTCTCTAATTGAGACCAGAACGTTTGGTCTCAATTAGAGACCGGCTTATTTTTGGTCTCAGATGGAGACCGGATTTGCTTGGTCTCAGTCAGAGACCGGTAACCTGGTCTCAATTAGAGACCGGCACATTTGGTCTCAATTAGACACCACTATGCGCTTTTTGGTCTCTAAATTTGAATTGCTACCAAAGGTTTAGAGACCGAAGATTTTCGGTCTCTGTTTGGTCTCTAAAATTATTTAGAGACCGGCTTGCCTCAGTTAGAGACCGAAAGACTTCGGTCTCTAACTGGGCGCTTTCTTGTAGTGGTAGCTTTTGGTAGTTGTTAAAGTATCCACCCTCCCAAGTTCTTCTCCATGCTTCCTCACTTACTACCTCCCTTTATGCGCCACCCCTCATTGTCTTTTCTTTCTCTAAACATCTCTCCTTTTGAGCTAGACTAGATGCCGATGAATCACTCACATCTTCAAGTATTCCAATGGTTACTGTTCCAATGAAGGTGGTCAAGATTGATGTCAATCATCTAATTGAGCAAAGGGGTAACAAGGATTTTCTACTCGTTGTGAACCAATATATATCAATTAAAAATTGGGTCGATTACAACTTGCATCTCATCACTTCGTCACTAATCCTGAACGAAACACCAGATATCAACATCTCCTTTGTCGTGCTAGTAGGCTTCTAAATTCAATAACTAACTCCCCAGAATTTGAGCTAAGTAGGAATATGATACCTTTTCTGCTGGAGTGATCCCAGTGGATACACTTCCAATGAAAGTGAGTGTTGATACGCTAACTGTGGTTCAAGACTAGTCAACCATTTTGAGTTCAGAAATATTAATGTGAAATTGTACTTACATTGATGGACTAGGCTAGGCTAGATTGTGCTAACCCCTTAACTAAACGGATCAGGTTGGGCTCGCACATTTGCTAATGGGCAGGACTGGGTTGCGGGTCAAATGAACCCGACCCGCCCATGGTCCGCCCATTACCACCTAAGTAGTGTATTTGTTGAGTTAGTTTTTCAAATAATGTCTTTGTAATTTTCCAACCAAATTGAACTAGTCCAAATTCAAACGGGTTATGTCGGGTTAACCTACTTTGGGCCCGTTTAAAAACAGAAAACGTGTGCAAAAAAAATAGTGTATAATAATTATTGTTATATACAAAGTGTTGGTAATAAGCTTAACTAATTGGAATATGTAAACAAGTGTGCCAAGTAAGTCGAAAAAAATAATGGATCACTAAACGGATTGTTAATGGGCTAGTTCGGTCCAACTCGTTAACATGTCTTAATGGGTTGGCCCATTATCGACTCAATTCATTATTGACTCGATCCTTTATTAGTCATATTTTAAACAGACAGATCACTTAAACTAATGGGTATTCAATCCGTTATCCACCCCTAAACTACTTATTTGTTGTATTTGTTGTTAGTCTAGGTCAACTTACATTGACTAACTTGAGCGACTCAGTTCAGCTAGTAAAACAAAAATCCCAGAGTGAAAATGTCATGTGAGAATCTGTGCTCGGTGAAAACAGTGTCGTAAGAATTGATTTGGCTCCCTACTATGTCATAGAAGTGACAGATCTAAATATTTATAATAAAGGGGACTACCTATTAACACCATCACTAATATACACTAGCAAAAAATCAAATGATATATATTATGGTAATCTATTTTATGAACGTTCTATGTCATTTTTTTCCCGAATATTCCGTCTTATATTTTTACACCAGCAGGACTTAATATCCAATTATAATATACCCCATTTTTTGCTCGCTTTTTTTTAAGGAAAAAACTATGGTAATCTACTGCTACAGTTGTTCACTGCAATTCTTCATATTTCGAAATTGATGAATAAATTGCACTGAAATCATAGGATATTATAATTACCTACTATTTACTAAAACTGTTGGTTACAAACCAAAAATCATCGGTACCAAGTAATAAAACCAAAAAAAAATCATTAAGTGAACACGCCAAACATGAAATAAAACGACAAATAAGTAATCTCCACGATCTTATTACACCAAAAGGAGGGGGAAAAAAGAAGCAAACTAGCATCAAATTCAAATCAACAATTAGTGCCAAGTTAAAGAGAATTCAACCCCAAGAAAACATTGCAATTGAAGGCTAAAAGATTATTGTGAGAACTCTTTATATACAAAAACTTTGAGTACTTTCTTTTTCAAAGTCTATATATCCTTGCTTGCTTAACTATTCAATTATCAACTTTTTGATTTTGATATTCGATATAGAAAATTCACAAACATTTTGAGATTGTTGTTTGTATTTGTTGGTTGGAAAGTACATTACTTGGTGGATGTTGACTAACAGATGCATCCTTGACAATTTTTGAGTGAGACTATTTGAAAATTAAAAGGGTCAATCATTGAAATTGTGGGATAGGACACTCCCACCATTCGTACTCAAGAATTCTTTTCAAGAATGCAATTGCAGCATCACATCAATTTCTTTAGCCAACGGCTGATATCGGGAAGAGCCTGGAAATCACAAATCTTGGGCAGTTTTCATCATGAAAAGAGAATTCCATCTTTTTCTGTCACCGGTGAATTCAATGGCACACATTTTGTCTTAGAGACAATCCAGTAATACTAGTATAATATCATAACATTAGACAACTCTTTTTTTAAGAAATCTGTCCAAGTAATACTGGACTTATCTTCAATATAAGGGATGATTTGTCAATCGATTAGATATTCGAAAGTTGTTACTAAATATATGAGTTTAAATCGCACGTATAACGACCTTTGCGGCTCATTTGTATAAAAAATAAAAATAAAAATAAAAAAAGGTAAGAACTAGTTAACACTCGACTGGGCCTCTCAAGAGGAAAGGGTCGGGTATTTTTGTTCTGCAAATTATTAGATACACCCAAGAGTTTGTACTCCTATTATGATGTCAGCACCATATCATCAGCCATGTCAAAATAAAGAAAAATTAAAACGAAAATATTATTAGCCATAGCCTGTAAAAGTAGTTACACATTACAATCCACGTTCCCCCCCCTCTCTCACACATCATCAATCATTGTTTCCATTTAATTTGTTGATTCTGTCTCTAACCCTCTCTATGTTTTTCTATCTTTGTCTCTATGAAAAATATTCCTAATTTCTAGACGAAATTAAAGTAGAAGGTTCAAGAAATCTAAATTCTAAAGTGAACAACCATTGTGATTAAATGAACTTTGAAAGTTTGGGATCACATCCCTTAAGCACCTGATGAACAAGTTGAATTCTGATAGTGATCACTCTCAATGTTACAATGAGTTAACCGTGCTTTGATGACACAAGTATCAAGCTTATGGTGAATAATAATGGGTTAAAAGATGAACAAAATGAAGCTTTCCAATGAACAAAGCTAAAAGACAAGATACAAGGCTATAAATCTTCAGCATGTTCATCAGTCCCTCAACATTGCTTACTTTTTGACTCCAATTTGTTCCTAACTTGAATCATGTTCTCTACCATGGAAATTAAATGGAGGTTGGTGATAAGCTACTCTGACAAAGCACAATTAATTCATTGAAGCTTTAAAAGAAGCTCACCATGAGAATCAAGTTTATTCAATAAGTTGTTGATGGTTGTTAACTATTAGACATTAGTTTACTTCATTCTTGAGTTTTGGTTAGCTCATCAAGTTGTTGAGTATTGTTCACTAAAATTTCAACAAGATGGGAAGCAACAAGAGGGAGAAGAATGAGCAAGACAGTCAATTAAGTAGCAAATGAAGTTCTAGCAGCCCTTCTATTCACTATATTTGTGATGAACTGTAGAGGAAGAAGCAACAAGGCAACGTGAGCGAGGAGTACAGCATAGTAGCGAAAGTTCTTATGGTCTTTCCACTTTTGCTTGAGCATCAAAAAATTCTGCAATATTCTCGGCCATTCTGCCTAAGGTGGCAAGGAAGAATATGAGTATGTAGAGATTCTATTCAGAATTTTGCATGAGATATTAAAATTCTTGTGTTTTTAGTTTAATTTTGGTAAATTTTATGGCTTCTTTTCAATCTTTGGTGCAAGGAAGAGAGAACAGAGAGAAAGGCCATTGAGTAGACGGGAAGAGAGAGGGGGGAAGAAGCAAATCAGAAGAAGGAACTGCACTGACAGGCTGTTAAACATGGTAAATAGGGAACTGAGCAGTTTTTTTTCATTATTTAATTTTCCTATTTTTAAGAGAAAAAATAAACTTGTATGCCACATAGATTTAGGAATATAAACTCTCGAGTGTATAATATAAGTATTTGGAGTATCAACTTGTATTTGGAGTTTCTGTTGTTCTTTTAAGCCCCTGCTAAGCAAAGCGGACTGTTTACTAGGGTTGTCGGGCGAGAAAACTTGAATGCTTTTTATCAATTCAGAAGTTTTTAAGCAAGTTGCAACATCACCTGGCATTGTGCTTTGCTGTTCAGGAAAGCGTTTGCTTGCGGATCAAGAGGTACATGGTTCGAGGCTGGTATATGCTAATGCTGCTGATGATGACGATGTACTTGTGGCTTGAGGAGGTATTGTAAAATACCTCCCTTTTTCTGACAAAGAAAAAGGAATGTTTTATTTGTAGGGTTAGTAATTTTTTTGTATCTTGGATAATGCAAAATCATTTTTCATTACAAAGTTTTACTCTGTACCTGACTTGCTAAAGTAAGAGCCATCTAAATTTGACTTATATCGACTTTCTTGAGAATACAATACAAAAAACACTCTTGTGAACAAAAACATTGATCAATTATTAACGAAATGTCTATCGGAATATAGTTTTCCTGTACCAAAGAGTGTATCAGTATCGAACTATCCGTCCAAAATTTAGTTGCCTACCAACCTTGCTGAGCCACCAGGAAGAGAGTTTTTGCAACAACCAGAGCTTTCACAATCAGTGCCAAGTTGCATATCAGTTTCTCTTGATATGTCAAGAGAGTCAAGTCTCCCCTGCTCACTAGGATCACTATGCCCGCCCATCCTTTCTTTTGCTTCCATAAGTGAGCAATTTGGATAATAATTCTAGGGTGTAGGTCATTATATCCCCATATCACAGTGCTGAATCTTTTACAATGTCATCATACCACATCTTATAGATTGGGTTCCAACTCCCTTACTAACCGCAAGTTAGGTTGTAGAATTTCCACCAATCTGGAGGAGTTACTGAAAGCTGATTGGAAGAGAATTTGATACTCCATATCACCCTTACAAAGGTACTCACTTCTATTATGAGAAGTCTATTAAGTCCATTCAATATAAGCACCGAATCACAAATCCATTATGCCCAAGGAACCATTAGGTTGGCTTCTATAAGATTGTCAGGGGAGGGGCCCACCAGAGGAGCTAGCAATCTCTGAATAAATGATGTATCGACTCTATTGAGCTTGACACATTGTACATTCATGCCAATGCCCTATATTTCTAATACGTGTATTGCTGCAGGTTGGAAGAGCGTTATGGTAATCCTTCCACATTAGGAGCTTCCAACGGAGTGCAACTAGAAGTGACCACAAAATCGTCCACATCTTAACATAGTAGATATCAAGATCTATTTTATTGCGACTCATTAGCCATCCATATTAACATGATCTAATATTATAATCTGAGAGTTCTTAACTGAATTATTCTGGTGATTGTTTAGGGAAAAAAATAAATTAGTTTTTCTTTTTGCTTGATTTTATAAGTTATTACAAAAATACTTCTCTTATTTCATTATTAAGAAGAAGCGAATGTTTTCATGCACATGTTGAAAAAACTTGATGCTATGTATAATTTATAATACACTGTGAATTTTACTAGAAACGGAGAAACAAAAGTACAATATGACAACTCTAAGTTTGACTTAAAAATAAACAATTTTTAGTGTTAAAATAAATCACTTTTTTTTGGTTGAAGTCACATAGTTGTTCAATTTTATAAAGTGTGAGTCATTTTAAAAATAAGCCCAAATTTGATGTACTCGTTATTAAATGGGTTAACAACATTTGACTTCATTGCTGACTTTAGTTCGTTAAGTTTTTTTTTTACTGTTAAATATCAAATGGCAGTCTTGAGGGTCTTCTACATTTAACTTCCTTCTCCCACCCGCTCTCTGTCACTTCCAAAATTGGAAACCCCATTTTCAAGTCCCCCCCCCCCAAAAAACAAAAAGAAGACAAATGTTTAATCGAAGAAGTAAAATGCCAAATATGAAGTTATGGTGCAAAATCATCATGAACTATATCTTAATCATCAAATCATGTGTTCGCGACATAATATAGATGCACAGTTTACAAAAGCACACGACATGCTAAAACAATATATAACTTCAACATATGAAACCATTTGATGAGTCAAATTATTTTCATCGTTTAATCATATAAACTAATTGTCCTCCAACTAACGTACAGTTAATATGTTGCGTTCCCACAACGGTCTAAAATCATTCAACATGAGGTAACTGTTACTTCACCTAAGGAAATTGACCAGAGTGAACACAAAGCTGATGCAACGTTTGCAATTGTGACTCACAAGTCACAACCAACCACAAATTTTGGTAGCAACTATGCCAGATCAATTCCTCTCATAAGAGCAATTACAATGATTGAAATTGGGAATGCTACTCCGACCTTTCAAGCAATTCGGTACGATCAAAATGCTTCAAACACCATAACCAGCTCAAAAGGCATTCATTCTTGCGCCAAAATCAACCAAAAAGATATGACAATTGCCCACACAGAAGGGGCTCCACAGGCACCGGAAAGCAAGAATGCCAAAACATCCATAGTTAAAAACTTAAAATCAGATTTTGTAAAAGCAGATGCAAAAGTGCAGCAGTAGAGGCTTTAGGCTGAATACACCCAGCCTTCAATTAGGTTTGATGGCAATGTAATAGCATGACCCAAACAGCATCTCATAGACTCCCTTGACTCATGCTTTGTGGCTATATTTCAACTACAATGCAGATTTGAATATCAATTGCCAATGGCACAACTCTTTTCCAAATGAAATCGTCATCTCTTAACTACAAAGCTACATAGCAGCCTCGAAGTTATCAACTAAATTCTAGATGAATAATATTCTTTATGCAACAGCAGCATCTCCCTCATGAAGAAGCATCTGGTCAAAGTGCCATACACCTATACACAACCAACAACAGTTACATCAGTATCAAACGAGCAATTGAAAACGGGGGTGAGGAACGTACAACTAAAGAAAATTCACTCCAAAGTGAATTCAAGCGATCACTTACCATGTCCCTTGCCCACTCTCCTCAGCTGAGCAACATATTCAGAGATTTTCTTGATAGCTTCCACCTGCATTGGGATTATGGATTTGGTCAAATGTTTGTGAATAGTGATGTGATACATTCCTCTCAAAGCATTTGTTTATTAAACGCCAAATTTTTGGACCAACGATAATAGACATGAAAAAAGGAAAGGTTACTAAAGGTAGCCCTTCGATCACCCCCAGAAAGAGGCACACCCTCGGACCTAATTCAGAACTCCACCTCAGAAGATGAACACAGAATCTCCCAAGTTCAAATACACCACACCCCTACATGTAAATTTGATTATGGACCTTACCTGCTCACTTAGGAACTCCGCTTCAACAAATTCTTGCAATTGCACATCATTGTTTTTCTCAGCTACCTGTCATCCATGGAGCCAACGAACCAATGTCAGGAAAACCATTCGAGGCATATGTCAAGGCAAAGCCTCCTCAAACCTGTATTTCATCTCTTCTTGAACAAGTGTGAGATGTACACAACTAAAGATGCCTATTGAAAAAAGTAGAGAAAAACGAAACAAAAAAGGAGGAAAACAGCATCAAGATGAAGAGGCCTGTTGCAATACTTACTTGGTGCAAGTTCAGTAGCTTTTCATTGGTAAGCTTCTCCAAAGACAAGGCAAGCTCCATAGCTACATTCAGCCAGGGTCAATCAGCAGTCAGATAAGAGTAAGCAAAACAATGATTGCTCCGATTATAATTAGCCGATGTGAGCTTCCTCCAGACTCAAGAGTGCGACGAAATGGAAAATCAAATTATGAAGAGGTCTATTAACAAAATCATCATTGTCCGATATTCTTAAAGATGTCAGTCCAACAGAAGGAAAACACTGGCAGTACAAAAGGCACATCAGGGAATATTCAGGAATTGTACTAATAGCCTTAAAGTCGACCCGATGCATGTCCAGACAGTAGCAATACATGTAATGCTTAAAACAACAACAGTAGTGTATGGGTACCACTCCGAATGGGAAGGTCAATTATCATAGAAGAGCGTTGGATTATCATTTCTGTTTTCTTTTTGGCGCGAGCATTGAATATCATTGTATAATCACATCAAACATTCAAAAGTCGGCCTCAGACACCATATGACATCTGTTGCCCCAAAACTGAGCAGCCAACCAAAATACTTGTCTGACTCTTAACTACCTAAACATAAAATAAAACGCTCCCTTCTGCCGTGTTAGAGCATTCCCAGCCAGAGTTGGAACTCTGGCCTGCCACGTCAGTAAAAGTTCCACGATTTTAAAACTTGCATTCCATCACTTCTCCAACCTATAAAACTCAATTTTAATTATCCAATAAAAATATTTATCATCAACCCACCTCATAACACACAACCTATTTTTCAAATTATTTAAAAACTATATACTTCCTTCAAAAAAAAAATAAAAAATAAAAAATAAAAAAGGTGGCCTGCAGGAACAAGCATTTTCCCCCGTGAGGCACACCTTCCCCTCCCCTCTCATGTGATGACAAGTGGCCATGGGGGCCCGCGTTCCCATATTTTGGGCGCGCTGCTAGTGCTCTTAGAAAGGCTAGCCTACATTCTTCCTTAAATTTCCAGAACCACCTCGAGACTCGAGTGCATTGTCAAAATACGTCAAAGAAATTAAAGCAATTAAAAGCAAAAGGGCATGAACAGTAAAATGAATGTGCTGCACATCCAGTATCACGTTTGGCCCATGAGTAAGCTCACTGAACTAGAAAAAGCCCACTTAAGTGGCTACATTATTAAAGCCCCCAATTCATTAGCTAAATGCAGCACACGATCTGGCACAACCCAGTATTTTCTGCAAGAATCAAGATAGCATTTTTTTTTTCTTTTTCGGGAGACATTAAGATCGCACATCCATTCTTGACACTCGGAGCAAACTGGACTAGATACAGTGACAGATCTACGATTCTACATCACATCAACAGCATTATATAGAGAACAATTACAATCTTAAGTGGCCTCGATAGAGCCTGTAGCTTTAACAAGAAAACTCACCATATAAGGCATCTCCTTTCTCAGCATGATCAAATTCAGACAGAGGCATTACAATCGACTGCAGCTTCACCTTTCCACCGCGCTTGTTCTGTAATCCAACATCGTAAATGTACAATCCTTTCATTAGAATCCCAATTTTATCCAATCATAAATTCAGCCTCTCTTTTTCTTTACCCTTTTTTCAGAAAAGTACCTGGTATTTCATCAATTTCTCAGCATGCTCTCTTTCTTCTTCGCTTGATTCTCTGAAAAACCTGAACCATAACAAAAGAAAGCCCTTTATTTACCATAAACTTAATACCCCTGCCCCAACTAAAAAGGGTCAAAATCTGAACCAAGTTGAGCGACTTACTTTGCAAGACCCCTGAGAGCAACATTATCTCTGTCAAAGTAGGCAAACATAGCATGATACACGTACGAAACGTTGTATTCCACACTGCAGAAAGCCCAAACAGAACATAAACATTGACAAAGTAACACACTAATTCTGGAAATACGAAAAATGAAACACAAATTGACAGAGTAGAGACTTTGAATTCATCCTTCCTCCAATGTTATAATCAGGAGAAGAAATTTTAACACAATTAAGTCCCAATTGCCCCCCCCCCCCCCAAAAAAAAACAAAAAGAGAACAGAGCATATCATCATAGACATCACGAAATACGAATACGCTTTAAAATCTGACAAAAGAAAAAGAGAAAATGACAATAGCTTGTATTTCACACGCCGGAACCTAGGTTCAGTTAAATTCAGCATATCGATCGCGAAAATTTAACTACATTGTTACTTTTGAGCTACGAGGCATTTATCTGGAAAACAGACATATTTTTTTCAAAAAACAGAAAAAAAAGAAGAGCAAGAAGCTGGAAAATGAGACTTACTTGATCTGTTCATTAATGGCAGCCTCGCACTCATCGGCATAATTTTGCCGGGCAAGAGAAACGTGAGGCACCGTAGGCACCATGGCAAGCTCCTTCTTGACCTCCTCAAAAGGCTCAAAAATGACGCCGGTCAAAGGCCTGCTGTTCGACTCCGTCGCCGTCGCCGACACCACAAGTCCATTAGAATTCCTCGCCGGCGACGACAATCGGAGACTTGAAGAAGGAGCAAAACTCATAGAATTCGCCGATTGGAGATGGGAAACTGAGGAGTTGTTGTTGTTGTTGAAGGTCTCGCCATTGTTGGCGAGGAGAGAGAAGGCTGGAGAAGCTCCGAGAAGCATCTTTTCTGCTCCGAAGAAAATGGCGGATGTGAGTTTGAATGAAGAAAGAGAAAATTAGTTAGAGAGAGACCGAGTGAGAGTCAAACAGAGTGGTGGAGACGACCGTGACGGAATGGCCAGAATGGAGGTTAAGAAGCGAGAGCAGGCTTTTGGATGAGACCTGCGTGGACGGTCCAGATTTGGAATAAGTGCTTGTGGTGTGGCTTAGGGCTGGAATAAGAGCCGTTGGATGAGATCTGCGTGGACGGTCCAGATTTGGAGCGTGTGCCGTGCTCGTGCAGATGTCAGACGATGATTCTAGAATTGCGTCAGTGACAGTGTGTGGTAAGAGATTATTGTTAGTAACCATACATTTTTTGCTTAAAAACTTTTTCCGTTTTTTGCGGCATTTCATAAGTCTGTTTGGGTTTTCCCTCATGCAATTTAAAAAAAAAAAAAAAAAGAAGAAGAAGGAAATATACAACAACAACATACCTTTTAGTATGTGTCTCATTTTTACAGGGTTTGAGAAGATCTAAATATAGCAGCCTTACCTCTATCGACATTCCTGTCGGTAGAGTGGCTAAATCTAAGAGACTCACAAAATAAGATTTTGTAAAAATATTTATTGAAAAAGCATTTTGTGAATACCTTTAATGAGACACAAACTAAGGATACACAACAGAAAATGAATTAAGAAATAGCAATAAATAGGTGGTCATAACTATGTAAATATAAGTACAATAAAAGTACAATATAGTAGAGAAACGTACTATAGCTTTACAAATAGATTAGGTAAACAATCTCTCTCCCCCGATAAATATGCTACCTGTATACAAACACGACATACGAAAAAAAAAGAAACCTACCCTACTGCAACCGGAAAACCACAACCAAATCAGGTGGCCAGTTCCCTCTGTTCTAAGATCCTAATCCTATCCCGCCATAACCTCCTATTATGAGTCATATCCTCTGACAATCCCACAACTTTCAAATCATCTCTAATCACCCCGTCCAAACTCTTCTTTGATCGTACCCTCCCTCTTTTATCTTCAGGGATGTTAATCTTCTCACATCTTCTCACTGGAGCATCCACACTCTTTTTTACATGGCTAAACCATCTGAGTCTTATTTTCCTCATCTTATCTTCCATAGGAGCCACTTTAACTAAGTCTCTTATTACTCCATTTCTAATTCTATCTATTCTCGTATAACCACACATCTACCTAATCATCCTCATCTCTGCTACCATCAACTTTTGAACTTGTGTCTTTTTTACAGGCCAATACTCCGATCCATACAGTATAGCAGGTCTAACTACAATATGATAAACTTTGCCTTTTAATCCTATAGGCATCATATTATCGCACAGCACACCCGAAACATACTTCCATTTTTGCCAACTCACTTTTATGCGCCGATTAATATCTTCGTCAATATCCTCATTCTGTTGAATGATTGTTGAGTTAAATTTTTTTGTGAAGGAATGTAGGTGGTACTCAACAGTTGAGGTGGGATTATTGCAAACCCATAGAGTATGGTAGGAATAATTTATCTATCGCTTCCAGTAGTACTTTGGGTCATTCACACAGACCTAGTGAATGGGTGATGGTTTCAGGCCGAGCTAAAACTTCTAAAGGAAATACTGGGTCAGGTCAGAACAGGACAAAAATAGGCCTGTAATAAAGTCCTATCACCCCCATCCTGGATATTGGCTAGATCATTAGATAAAGGAAAAGCAATAGTTGGGCAAGGTCAACATACTCTACACAAATAGTCCCCAGAATGCACACACGTGGCCAACTCATTCTCTATCCTGGAAGATGCTATGGAATTGCTGCCTATTAATGATAATACCGATAGTGGAAATGAAATTATCCTCTTCATCTGCCCACTGTCATGCCTTAAATCCTCAAATTAACATTCCTTCCCAATCGTGCTACATTCATTCAAGTAATGATGCTGACGATAATCAATCCTCACGATTACCTGCTACAGTGTTTAACTCAAGTCCCACCACTTTTAAGGAAACTATGGGCAGCAAGTTAGTTAATTCTTATACATATTTACCTGAGTCTGGTCCTTCCCCCCTTTCACCATTACTAAACTCCCCATCTCCATATCACGTACGAACACTCGACTCATGAGGAACCTTCCTTACGACTCCTAAATCAAAGGGAGAATCATTCCCAGAATCCCACCTCAGAGTCAAATCCTCCGATGCAGTCCTCACAACAAAACCACAAGCCAAATCGATTTCCACCACAACTGAGGGAACCACCACAGCAACTGGTTCTGATGATGCACCCGCTACCAAATTTCTGATGCCCAACTTCTTACCACCACTCCCCTTAATTCCGCATCCCGTGCTCGGGCAATCGAATCGTCCTCTCAACCTATTCCCAATATTTCCCACACCAGCCCTCTGGCCAATACTGGTCGAACCTTCAACGGTGATAAGCTGCCCGATCAGGAAGGGAATTGAAAGACAAATGAGGCAAGCGATCGCAACCCAACACATCGTTCAGGCTACGACATGGAAATACAAGGAACCAAAAATCACTTCTTTTCAGGCTCCCCCACAGTTCATGCAGTTGAGAGATGTCGCTGAGTTCGGCGATGAAACCGGTATGATCCACTTCAAAAAGCTAGTTCAATGCTTTCGCCTAAACCATCCAACCAATTTTCTAAAATTTGTGATATTCTACAAGTTCCTGCCAACCCATCTACCTCGTGTGCGAGTATCCCTCAAGCCGATGAAGGAGCTTCTATTCTATAACCCCATTTTATAGACTCTGAACTAGCAATCACCTCTGAATCCAATGATTCTCACTTACTCTAGAAGAATGAAGAATACAGCAACCAACCCCCAAAATTCGTTATCCATGATTAATAAAAACCAAAAGATTTTGCTGTGAAATGCCCGAAGAAGCTCGTCTAGTTATTTTTTTATATTCTTGCTTGAGCTGGTTAGGGATCACAAGCCTATTATCCTCATTCTCATTGAAGCTCCATCTCTTGATCATACAGTGAAACTGATTCAAGATAGTTGTAGATTCTCCACCTATAAATTTGTAGAGCTAGTGCATTGCCATGGTGCCATTTGAGATTTTTGGAAACATTCGGTTAATACCATGGATTTCATCTCTATGGAGTCTTCTCTCTTCCATAGTCTTCTCACTATGGCGCCAGATCAACCAGAAGTGTTGCTTACAGCCATGCATGTACCTAGCACTTCTTCTCAGCGTCCCCTCTTCTGGAATTGGCTGGCAACTGATCCCCCACCTCACAACCGCCCTCGGTTAGTGCTGGGAGATCTCAACACAGTCATGGATGTAGCAAAAAAGCAAGGAGGTAGGAAATTTAGACTTTCAAATTGTCGTGCTTTTCTACATTTCCTTAATTCCTGTTCTCTAATAGATTTTGATTTTTCTAGGCCTCCTTTTACTTAGGATAATGGACGGTTTGGGACAAAGCGTATTCAAGAACGATTGGACCAAGCATTGTCCAACCCAAGTTGGTTACAAGTGTATCCCCATACAGAGGTAACTCATCTCTCTCGGATCTATTCTGATCACTACTCAATTTTAGTAGATTTATGTCCTCCACAGCCCACCTCTCCCCCCCTCCCGGTGTCGTGGATTGGCGGTCTGGACTTTGCACGAGGATTTTTGATAGATTTTTTAATATGTGCTGAAAATCTTCTGATAGCTTTAACAATAATCTATCTTGCTATAAGGCCCAAGCCCCCAATTGGCACAAAAATGTTTTTGGGAATTTGGGCACAAAAAAGAAACGTATATGGGCTCGATTTTTAGGTATGCAGAAAGCATTGGGTCGTGGACCGAGTCCTTTCTTGGAAAGTTTAGAAGAGGATTTAATTATCCTTTATAATAAGATTAGTGATATGGAAAAGAGTATTTGGCCCCAGTGGCCACGAATTAGTAATTATCTATATGAAGACCTTAATATTAGATACTTTCAAATGGTTGTAAAGGCGCATCATACTAAGCGCACTATTTATAACCTCAAAGATGGTAAAAATGAATGGGTGTCTGGAACCCTAAATCTCTCTAATTTAGCCAATCAGCATTTCTCCTTGTTTTTTAAATCAGTAATTGTTAGGAATCATGAACCATTTGACCTTTATCTTACTAGTTATTTTTTTAAAGATATGAATCCATTAGAGCAACCTTTCTCAGTTGAGGAAATTAAAACAGCACTATGGTCCATGAACTCATATAAGTCACCGGGGTATGATGGCATTCAAGCCCACTTCTTTAAATATGGCTGGAATATTATACATCCTTCCTTGGTGCAGTTTGTGAACTCCATGTTAAATAGTCCTAAACAAATCAAGGACATTAATCAGACATTTATATGTCTCATTCCTTAGAAGAAGTGCATCCAATATATGGAGGATTTTCGTCCCATAAGCTTATATAATATATCTTAAAAGATTATTTCTAAACTTATAGTCAATCGTATTAAACCATTTCTTAATCAATGTCTTGGCCCCTGTCAATCCAGCTTTGTCCCAGGCAGAACTATTATGGACAATATCATTTTAGTCAAAGAAATTGTGCACTCAACAGCGAAAAGTAAAACCAGGACTAAACCGCTCGCGGTCAAAAGCGATCTCTCTAAAGCGTATGATAGTATTGAGTGGCATTTTATTCAAGACACATTGGACTATTTTGGCTTTCCTGTCGTGTTGGCAAGGCTCACAATGAGCTGCATCAGTACATGCACTATGGAAGTCTTACGTGATGGATTACCTAGTCAAAAATTTTCTCCTTCAAGAGGAATCCGCTAAGGTGACCCTTTGTCCCCGTATATTTTTGCAGTATCTATGGAACGACTTTCTCGAATTATTCAGCATGAAGAAGATTCTAAACGATGGAACCCTTTTAAGCTGCATTCTTTTCAGGCATCCCTTCTCTTTTATGCGGATGATGTTATATTATTTGGAACCGCCACTCTTGAGAATTTAGGAAATATGATCAATACTATTAGAAGATTTGGACAAATGTCTGGCCTTAATATTAATATTCATAAGTCTCGTTTAATAGTGCCTAAGAATTTGCATCATAAATTACGAAGGATATTATCTAGATCAGTTCATATTTCTATATCGATGGATTTTGGGAAGTACTTGGGAACACCATTAGTTACTCTAAAACCCAAACCTAAGGATCATGAGGAACTTGTTCTCAAATTTTCAAAACATTTTACTAGATGGCAAACTAAATTCCTCAATTTTGCTAGCCGGGCAACTTTAATTAAATCGACTCTTTCGTCACTACCTGTCTATCATATGCACACCACTCTTCTCCCTTCTGAAACTATTAATTCCATGGACAAATTATGAGAAGATTCCTTCGGAATAAGGTTGGACAAGGACATTATTATACACAAATTGGGTAGAAGACCATCAGTTCACCCAAGCAGAAAGGGGGTCTTGGAATAAAACACTTTGCCCAATGGAATAAAACCTTTCTAATGAAACTTTTATGGATTTGTTATCAAAAAGGGCATCGACCTTGGGTTCATTTTATATGGGCTAAATATTTGTGCAATACCAAACTTGAGTTTATGGAATCCAAAGCCCATCATTCTCCTTCCTGAAAAAGTCTTATTAAGTGCAGGAATAATCTCTTTGATAAACTCTGCATCCTAATTGGGAAAGGTGAAACTACTTCATTTTGGTGTAATAAATGGCTTCCTTTGGGTCCTTTAGCGAAGCTAATTGAATTAGATCCCCCTAATTGGTGTGCGCACTACCTTGTAAGCCAGTTCCTGCTTAATAGAAAATGGAAGGAAGAGTTATTAAGACGATGCCTGCCTTCACATATCTCTGATTATATTATGCAAACTGTTTCTTCAATTGACCCTGAGATAGTTGATTACCCATGTTGGTATATTAATAAAATCAAGAAGTTCACGATAGCTTCTGCATACTTCTCCCTTCTTCCTTTAGATGTCCCCAACATAAAACTTGCTGGAACGATCTGGGCACTTAAAATCCCATCCAAAATTAAATTCCATCTATGGAGGTTAATGCACAAGTCACTCCCTTTAGCAACTGTGCTAGCTCGGTTTTTACGAGAGTTATACCCCTCATGTATGATATGTGGCTTTGAAACTGATGATCATTTTTATTTATTTCGAGAAGGCCCTTTAGCAGGAGCAACATGGACTCATATTTACCAAACTGTGAACCTAATAATTATAATCTATTTTTCTCTCTTAGTTGGTAGGAATGGCTAGAGTTTAACCTCTCCCCTAGAGTTGGAACAAAATGGAATATCATCTTTGATGTTGTCTGTTGGCACCTTTGGTTTTATCATAATCGATGTGTTTTTGATAAATCTTGTCAGCAGACACATCGATTCTGCTTATGCATTAATACTGAAATTGATGGAATTTACTCTTTGTAGGATAGATGCTTCAATATGGAGCAGAAAACTATTTCATGGAAGCCGCCCACAAAGCCAGCCTTTAAAATCAATATGGAGGCATTTCAAACTGAAGATCGTACATTGGCAGTGGGGGCAGCCATTGTTCGGGATGCTGAGTTCAATTGGTTCATAGGTATCACTTGGAGGATTGTGTCTCCTTGCATATTGGAAATCTTATTGATAACTTTAAAGGAGGCATTGATTCAAGCCTGGGGATACCATATTCAGCATCTTGAAATAGATCTGGAAAAGCAACTGATCAGTGAGCTACAAGCTGGATCGCTAGGCTTCGTTCATATTTAGAAAATGTGATCAGTGAGATTAGAGAACTGTTAGATCGGAAGTGGAGCATTACTCTCAACTATGCACATCGAGCTGTTAAATTAATAGCCTTTGTACTTGCAATCCTGAATTAAAACCAAAGGGAGGCACTGATTGTACACTTTGTGCCCCCAACAGTTTGGAACCAGCGTTGGAGTTATACAAAGAAACTTTCTATCTGGCGAAGAGAATTTTAGAGGATGATGCAAATGAAGACATGGAGTTTGAGATACTTGAAGAAATAGATTTCAAAACCATCAAGGATAGCTTTTGGATTAATGAGTAGCTGCATTTCACTTTATTTTGGTTAGTATATATATTCTGCTCATGTATATCTCAATACCTGGGTAGAAGGAGTTTCACTGGGTACCCAACTATTTTTGCTATGATTGGGTGGCTTCTTTGTTGCTGGTTTTTTTTGTGAATGTAGGCCAATCAAGGTTGTAATTTATCATTATGATATAATATAATTATCACTATTTTAAAAAAAAAAAGTTCAAAAAGGCTAAAGTCCAAGCAAAATCCTACTAGCATTAGCATATTATGCACAGACAACTATACACATACATTTCTTTAGGACCACAGCCTCATATCCAACATCAAGGGTGACCTGCATAAACAACCTCACTCATCCAAGCTCAAGTACATCTAAGTTTACCTCAGATAAGCCAGTTCTAACTTTTGCCATCATGCATTCACAGTCATCCCAACTTAGTCATTATGCGTGTAGGCTCAACTATGATAATTCATACTAGTCCACATTGCATTTGGGGTTAATCTAGGTTAGTCCATCGTACATTGCATTTGTCCAAAATGCACACATCCGAGCATAATCCATAGTCACCCACCAAGGCCACCATGTATTCAACTTGGCCCAAACAGAGGTAAGCCTATCATGACTCATCCGAACCTAATCCAACATGACCTAAAGTAAGCTCACCAGGAATATATTCTAGCCCATGCCAAAGTAAATTGATTGTACACCTTAAGCCTGACTCAAGCGCATCCTAATTAAGCAAGACCAACCATATCCTAAAATGGGACTATCATAGGCTGGCTCAACAAATGCCAACTTACACCACATTAGGGAAATTCCATCAAAGTCCAACTTAGGCGCATATATCAAAATCCAACATGCATGCAACCATAGCTAACCTAATTAATGTCAACCCACCATAACAGTTCTATGAAGATTGGACCCAGCCCCAGGGCCCATGGGTCCTTATCATGTTCAAACCATTTTCCTTTAAGAGAGCTAGCAAATGTTTTGTCCTTTGAATATTATTACATATTTTTACACTTAGAAAAAAGATCTAGAGGCTTGTTGAGATGTAACACTGTCGACTGGGTGAATTACAGCCGTCTAAAATGGTGTTCGAGTGCGACAGATATGCAAAAGAGAACAAGAATGAATGACATGTGAGGAGCAGCAAGGGAGCGATTTAGAAAGGCATACACCAAACTTAGTCACTTATATTGAATTTAGTCAATTACTCAATTCACTCAATTCTTATATTTAAAAAAATTTAAAAAATATTATCAGGTTTTAAGCATATCTCAGGCCAGGGTTGGGTCTTAATTTCATACCAAAATCCACCTAAGGCCACTCAAACCAAGACCTACTGAAGACCTATTGAGTCCCAATTGATTGAACCCAGACCCACTAATTTGTGACAACTCTAACAGGTATGGATAGTCGAGTCCAAGACCCTGGACTCATTGTCATCCCTACTTAGGACCTAACCAAAACCTACATACTTTACCTTGAAAATGCGGAAAGAAAAACCCCTAAATCCTAGGCTAACCTGGGATAAGCATCACAGTCCTCTAAGCATTCAACATCCAGCCTATCTTATGTCCCAAACGCCCTACCTAACTTAGAATTTACCTTAGAAAACCTAGGTCTCCTCTTTACTCAATCCTTAGCCAAACTCTTCAACCATTCCTTATTGCTAGCATGACTCACATCACTGACATTCATTATCCTTTCCTTCTTGCCTAACCTCAACCCTCCACTCCATTATCAAGGCCACTGACCTTTACCTCTTGTGGCACTCTCATCAAACTACAACCTCCCATTTCTGACCACCACCAAATTAATCCAAAATAGTAAAAACTATTAAAAAGTAGTGTGTAGAATTATTCATGATTGAATCAGACATAACAAGAATAGAAGGACCTTATGCCTAATAAACTTCCTATGGGTTAAGCGAGAACCATTAACCTAGTGGACTTGGTGCATAGGCTCATATGTGAATTCTAGAGTTATTGGATTTATATATTAATGCTCTACACCTGATAGGTTGATACCTAAGAAACACGAACATCGACATGACACGTGACACAAATACGACACGACACCAACATGTGCACACATGATTTTTTTTATAAAAAAAGGAAATGACACATGTAATGGAGACGTAGCGGTTGAAAAATATTTACTCTATATCTATGTGTTCAAAATCTGTTTTACATTTTCAGCCTGGGAAAGATTTTTGTTTGGATGAGAATAGTAGCTAATTGTTCATATTGTGTGGATTCTACAACTATCAATAACAAAACCCAATTTTTTTGTATTATCTATGTGTTTTGCCTGCATTTGAGAGTATCCAAAGAGTGTCTGAGAGTGCCACACGAGGATACTTGAAGCCATGGAGATTAGTGTCTGTGATTCTTAGGCTGATATATGGATCCTAGACCTAAATGTCACTAAGCATGGATTAGATGAACAGTAAGGCATATAGGGCCATTTACATCAGTTAGGGGTCGCAAGTTGGCAAACAACAAGCTGGTAAACACATGATAAATGCAATTCCATTGAAGCCATGCTCTAAATTTCTGAAGAGTCGCAGTTAGCCATGCTCTAAACAATTTGTTGGTTCCTTATAATCAAGTGGATTTAGGAACCATTGTAGAGGCTACTACCCATTGCGCATTGTTCCGCTCATTGTTAGGAATGCATGCTAGAAGCTATTTTTTGTTCTCATTAACTTAAGGAAGTGAGCAATGTTTTAAATGGGGGAGGAAAAAGTATAACAAAACCAATTTTTTATGTTTTAATTAAACAACTCGTATTTGGGACTTGTTTTTTTCAACTTCGAGGTTTGCCTTCTATCTCGAAATTGTTTCCAATTTCTTCCGACTAATTCCAACTCTTTCTAACTCTTTTTAACTCATTCCAACTCATTTTGACTTCCAACTTCCACCCTAAAAAGAACAAGCCCTCATTTAGACCCATAAACCAAAATAGACAACTAAGGGACAAGTGAAGTGGTTTGGCCTAAATTAATGTATACAACAGGCTAGAAAATAATCACCGCTTGACTACCCTGGGTTTTACCAAATAACTCAGAGACAATGGAATGATTTTATGTAGATCAAACCTAGAAGTCATAAGTGACCCTTTAGTCATTAGATTGTAATAACTCAGACTCTACCGAAGCATGCAAAGTTACCAATGTACATGAAAAGGGTTTATTCATGACATGCAGTTTTTTTTTAGGGGGATGACAATTTGAATAACTTGAAACCACTAAAAGAAAATAGAAAAGAAGAAGAATGTTACCTGACCCAGAAAACACCAGCCCATATTATTAACTGAACCCCAAGACCAGATGTGTAGAGTTTTTAGATTTGTCTTTGAATGCTGAGTTTGAACCACAAGACCACATTTGTAGAGTTTTCATCCACTTTATTATGTGACCCTGTCTCCCTCCCAAAACATAAACAATAGAAGCTTGTTGCCCAATTTCTAACGGCACTAATATTATAGCATCACATCATACAGGGAAATGAAGGCTAAATACTATCGAGAGAATGATTTCTGTGAGCAGCTTGCTAATCTTATCATTTCATTACTAGTTGGATTAACTATTTGAGGGTATGCTATGTCAATAGAAACTCTACTCATTAAGGCATTCTAAGCTTTGGATCAATGGCCTTTCAACACTAGTATGAGAAATTAAAGTAGCAAAAAATCCATTTAAATGTTGGGCTTCCTCAGTTTGGATTTGTTTGGACTCTTAGGTGTGCCTGAGACAAGAGTAAGGAAGAGTTAACAGGAGTTAACAAGAGTACTTACTCCTCCTCACTCTTGTTTATGAGATCCTCCGTAAGAGTGCGGAGTAACAGGGAGCAACTTTGACACCTGACAACCCCCTACCTTTACTCTGATTGAACTACCATTATTCTATTGAAATACCATTGTATTAGTGGCACACAACACCTTAATGTAAAGTTTTTATCTTTAATAGTTATTATTAACTAGTAATTATTATTTATTTCTTTTTTTTACTCTTTCTTACTATCATTTACTCTTAGTAGAAAACATCCAAATAAGGATAGGGTAGTTACTCTCTTCTCCTACCCTAACTTACTCTCAATCTTTCTTACACTTATTAACCCTTGCGTCTCTTTTTTCTCCGCTTCCCAGTGGACCCTTCAAGTTCTTTTTGTCCGTTTATACTGTATCTAGTCCTCATGAAGTGGATAAAAAGACCAATAAAAAGGGTATGAGTATGGCACAAAAAGCCACCAAATCAGGGAGAAAAGTAGTTTAATACAACAGCATGCATAGTATGGATCCTGATGGCATAGCCCATCAGGGGAGGGTGAAACAGAGGATGGCCTAATTGTATTTACCAAGATTGCTACTCTTTGAGAAATTTTTTCTTACCTTGAAACCAATTGTTACGTGTTAGAGTGTGAACGTGGAGTTTGTCCCACATTAATAAAATTGAAGGGCTTGATCGAGCATGTATATAAGTTTATGAGTTACTGCACCTATTTCAATCTAAAATCAATTGGCAATGGGTGAAGTAACTCATAAGTTAACATAAATGCTCAAGTCTTTCAATTTTATCAATATGAGACAAACCTCACTTTTTTAAACTCCAACACGATCTAGCAAATGTGGACTACTAATAAGGCTCAACACATGCACACAATTTTAATCAAATGGGATTGTGATAAATCAAGATCGAGTAACTTATTTTGATACCATGTTAAATTTTTTATATAAATTGGACCATAAACAAACGAGTCATTGATGGAAATCCCTCCATGCCCCTTGATTTAAAAGAAGCAAATCAATTAAGTAATTTCATTTTGGTGTTTAAAGGATGAATAAATCATCTTTATTTTATTTAAGACCTAAAACAGCAGGTCATGGTTTGCTTCCAGCAGCAAACCTGGTTTTGAGAGGTTAATTACTTAAACTTCTTTAAGGGTTAAGTCTAATATTTTGCATTGAGATTGAATTTCATGAAGCCAGCTTTCCAGAAAATCAAGTTTCATCCCATTTGGACTTCATTTACCCTCTCAACTTAGCCAATAAAACCAAGATATACAAACTGCCAGTTCAAATAGAATGTACCCGGTTTTTGGGTATGTAATTTGACAAGCGTAATGGTGGTTTAAACCTTGGATTTTTACCTTTTGGAATCCCCAAGATCTTAGCTTTCATGTCCAATTAGAATTACCAGATTTCGAGTTCAATTGGTCAATGAACGAAGCTCATTTTCAGTCCTATGCTGTTTTGGACCAGATTCTGCACGGTTCAAGTATTTAGCTTATTTCAAGGGCCAAATGATGTCCAAATGCTTTGATTCAAAAAGGAGGGTAAACTAGACATCTTAAGGTTTCCTTCCATGTAAAGAAATCTCAAATCACTCAGCATTTGAAGTGTCAACCATGAAGCACAAACAAGACAGAAACCGGCACCTAGACACACCGGCACCTAGACACCCGGTTACTTAGCTAGGTGGTTTTCCCTCCTAGTTGGGTTTGCTAGAGGTGTGTGCTTGTCTAATTGGTCACTTTGAGCTACTTGGCAAGCTGCCACCTAGCCACATAGGTGTGAGACACGTGGACCAAGAAGAAGCCTCCATTTTGCAAGCCATGACACGGCCACTCAAGCTTGACATGGCAACCATGCATTCTTCAGCCCTTTTGAAATGGCAGCCGTGTAATGTTACCTTCCTAGATGGAGAATTGAGTCAACAAGGTTCCTTAATATTTAGGAAAGAGTTTTAAGAAGATAGACTTGTATTTTGTAACTTAAACTTTCATCTTATGCATGTTTAAGTCCTAACAGTGTACTAAGTAGTTTAGGTGAGCTTAATGCCTTTCCTAGCTTAGAAGGAAAGCTCTTTTGGTGTATTTTGAAGGCTATATAAGAGCCTTAGTTGTTCATTGTGTGATATATTTGAATATCAGATTTGAAAGAAAACCCCTTTGAGAGCTTTGTGCTTTCGTGCCTTAGTGCAACCAAATACTAAGCTTGCTTATCCTTAACTAGGCCGGTTAGGGTGGTGTTCAAGTGAAGTCTTAAACTTGTTTAAGTGGTGTTTCTGTATCTTAATCAAGTTTAGAGG
The DNA here is from genome assembly GCA_029747015.1 of Carnegiea gigantea. Classification (NCBI taxonomy): domain Eukaryota; kingdom Viridiplantae; phylum Streptophyta; class Magnoliopsida; order Caryophyllales; family Cactaceae; genus Carnegiea; species Carnegiea gigantea. Next base: position 94,460 of record JAKOGI010001354.1, read on the forward strand.
CCCTAAACCTTCATTTGGTGGTGTTTCTGTATCCAAACAAAGGTTTAGTTCTATCCATCTACCTTGTTTATCTACACGGGTTTGAAGATTACTAAGCTAGTTTTCAGATTGCAAAACCTTGTGTTCTTACTTTCTAGCTTTGTTTTCAATTAATCCCTTGAAGATACGTCAAGTTCCTTTTCCTATTCATATTTAGAATCCCTTGATTCTAAATCCCATCCCTATCTCACGTTGTTGCTGCCTCACAGACAGCCCCTAACATGCCACTTTCCTTGGTTTTTTCCTTGATTGTATTCTTCCTTAGTTTTAAGCTTTCACTCTTAATTTGAGTTTTGGCTTGAACCCTCGGCAGGTACATCATATTTGGTATCAGAGTAAGTTCAGATCCTTGCCTGAACCCCACGCTCCCAAATTAAATCCAAACACAAACAGCCTACTTACATTTCAAATCAGCCCACAAAGAACCCTAGGCCTCGTCCTTCACGCCATCTTCAATGAGCTTGGAGAAAGAACTAGCTTCTATTGATATTGGATATGCTTGCTTTGCAATTCCAAAATTTCGTGGCGAAAAGGAAGAGTTCACAGGTTGGTTATCTAAGGTGGAACGAGTTTTTACTTGTTGTATCCTTAATGACCAACAGAAGTTCAAAGTGGTTATTTCAAGATTGAGAGGTTGTGCACTTCAGTGGTGAAATAATTATAAGTTTGAGCGAAAAAAGAAAGGAAAAAAGAAGGTGAGAACTTAGAAGAAATTGAGTAGTAAGCTAAAGGGTTCCTTTTGCCCATCCACTTACACGCCCATGAAAGAAAGTATCTCCATTAAGCCCATGGGTTCATTCCCTTCCACCCCACAAAAAAAAACCAACCCTACAAATGATCTTTCCCCCATAACTTAGGAGGTGTCTCAAGTGCCAAGGGCTTAGACACTTAGCCACGGATTGCCCAAACAACAAGGTCATTACCTTGGAAAAAAGGAAAACCGTGAGAGAGGAGGAAAATCAGGAGGAAAAGAAGATGCAATTGGTGGAAGAACCGAAGGAGGTCGAATTAGAGGAGGAAAAAGAAGAGGATGAAGAAGATGACCTTGAGGAGATAGAGATTGACGCAAATAAAGGTGATATGCTCACTTTAAACATCCACCATCCACCTAGAAGCCATGAGCATCTCAGCCTTCCCACCACTTTTCATGAACCACCATCATTTTTTCCCGCTCCACCCACACCTAAAACACTCAACCCAAATTTCTGTCAATCCATTTCAGAACCATTACTAAAAGCTCCTAATTTTGAGTTAAGAGCATTTGAAGAATTGGTTCGAAGTAAGTCCAAGAAGTCCCCTACGTCCACCATTCAGATCAACAAGGGGAGAGCAAACAAAAGAGTCTCTAAATTCAAGAGAGACTTGTTTTCATGGCTGATTTTGTTTCAGCCAGAACTGAAGTAAGGAGAAGAAGTAATTACTTAATTAGATTTGTGGACAAATCTTTTTCAACTAGGGAGAATGATGGAAATCTCTCCATGTCCCTTGATTTAAAAGAAGCAAATCAATTAGGTAATTTCATTTTGGTGTTTAAAGGATGAATAAATCATCCTTATTTTGTTTAAGACCTAAAACAGTAGGTCATGGTTTACTTCCAGCAGCAAACCCGGTTTGGAGAGGTTAATTATTTAAACTTCTTTAAGGTTTAAGTCCAATATTTTGCATTGAGATTGAAGTTCACGAAGCCAACTTTCCAGAAAATCAAGTTTTATCCCATTTGGACTTCATTTACACTCTCAACTTAGCCAATAAAACCAAGATATACAAACTGCCAGTTCAAACAGAATGTACCCGGTTTTTGGGTATGTAATTTGACAAGCGTAATGGTGGTCTAAACCTTGGATTTTTACCTTTCTGGAATCCGCAAGATCTTAGCTTTCATGTCCAATTGGAATTACCAGATTTGGAGTTCAATTGGTCAATGAACGAAGCTCATTTTCAGTCCTATGCTGTTTTGGACCAGATTCTGCATGGTTCGAATATTCAGCTTATTTCAAGGGTCAAATGACGTCCAAATGCTTTGATTCAAAAAGGAGGGTAAACTAGACATCTTAAGGTTTCCTTCCATGTAAAGAAAGCTCAAATCACTCAGCATTTGAGGTGTCACCCATGAAGCACAAAACAAGGCAGAAACCGGCACCTAGACACCCGGTTACTTAGCTAGGTGGTTTTCCCTCCTAGTTGGGTTTGCTAGAGGTGTGTGCTTGCCTACTTGGTCACTTTGAGCTGCTTGGTAAGGTGCCACCCAGCCACATAGGTGTGAGACACGTGGACCAAGAAGAAGCCTCCATTTTGCAAGCCATGACACGGCCACTCAAGCTTGACATGGCAACCATGCATTCTTCAGCCCTTTTGAAGTGGCAGCCATGTAATGTCACATTCCTAGATGGGAAGTTGAGTCAACAAGGTTCCTTAATGCTTAGGAAAGAGTTTTAAGAAGATGGACTTGTATTTTGTAGCTTAAACTTTCAGCTTATGCATGTTTAAGTCCTAACCGTGTACTAAGTAGTTTAGGTGAGCTTAATGCCTTTCCTAGCTTAGAAGGAAAGCTCTTTTGGTGTATTTTGAAGGCTATATAAGAGCCTTAATTGTTCATTGTGTGATATATTTGAATATCAGATTTGAAAGAAAACCCCTTTGAGAGCTGTGTGCTTTCGTGCCTTAGTGCAATCAAATACTAAGCTTACTTATCCTTAATTAGGCCGATTAGGGTGGTGTTCAAGTGAAGTCTTAAACTTGTTTAAGTGGTGTTTCTATATCTTAATCAAGTTTAGAGGCCCTAAACCTTCATTTGGTGGTGTTTCTGTATCCAAACAAAGGTTTAGTTCTATCCATCTACCTTGTTTATCTACACGAGTTTGAAGATTACTAAGCTAGTGTTCAGATTGCAAAACCTTGTGTTCTTACTTTCTAGCTTTGTTTTCAATTAATCCCTTGAAGATACATCAAGTTCCTTTTCCCATTCCCATTTAGAATCCCTTGATTCTAAATCCCATCCCTACCCCTCGTTATTGCTGCCTCACAAACAGCCCCTAACGTGTCACTTTCCTTGGTTTTTTCCTTGATTGTACTCTTCTTTGGTTTTAAACTTTTACTCTTAATTTGAGTTTTGGCTTGAACCCTCGGTAGGTACATCAGTCATGCATATAAACTCAAATGACGCCCCAATCGAAGACCAAATGATAATGGGCGGAACAACTCACAAGCTTATATACATGTTCAAACCCTTCAATTTTATTAATATATAGCAAAACCCAGTTTCACACTCCAAAATTCTAAACTAACTCAAACCCAACATAAAAAACATTGGGTACTGTTTAAAAACCATCTCAGCCAAAAGCTTAAGCTGATGGTTTAAGACTTAGGAATTGGTTTATACTCTAACACGTCCCCCTCATGTGAATGCCCCTTGAGCTGGAAGCGTAGTTGCTGTAAAGGCTCCCCCATTACAATAAATCAATATGGAAGCTGCTAAGATTCAAACTTGAGACCTCTCGGTTAGAAAGACTTTGATACCATATTCAAGAACCATCTCAATCAAAAGTTTAAGCTTATGATTGAAGGCCCAGGAATAAATTTATACTATAACAATACAACTGCAGAGCTCTTAGAGCACCTGCAATGCAAGGCTCACGAGCCAAAAATTTGGCTCACGGTCCAAAAAACACCATGAATCAATGATCTGCTTCGCTTGCCCCATGGTACAGCTCACGGTCGTGATCCGCCTCCGACACATTTTCTCTTTTTTTTTGCCAACTAAGTCTTTAAAAATTTAAAACCCAATAATATGTTAGTGGTGGAGTCCATAAAAAATTATTTTATTTGGTTATCCAAGTTGGTGATCCATATGATGTAGAAAAGAGAGAAAAAATTGGCTTGTGGGATGATGTGGAGGGTGTGGGCCCCTATTTGTGATTCAAAGTTATGGATTACCATTGCATATGCTCTTATATGAATCGATCCACATCATTAAACCTAACACATTAATTCAACAAGCAACAACAAAATGGATAGTGGAATAGAGAGAGAAAGAGTAATTACCTTGATACTTGTTCCCCCCCCCCCTTCTTTAACTAACAGGATCTCTGGTGTAATTAAACCATTGGCATTCACTAAGGTCTTCAGAAATTTCGATATGGGTTTTTAGCATCAAGGGTTTATCCCTATGCTAGTAATGCTACCAGTGAGAAATGATAAGGGAAGGGTGAGATTCTCAGAGAAAGGAACAGGTGATTCATGAACTTCGAGCTGAAACGTTAACAAGGGCTTAATGCTTCATTTCATTTATGATTTGCCTAAGTAGAACGTTGCGTTCACAAGTTCGAAACATGCCATTAATTTTGGCTTGATGGCAAGGTATATCTTTTGGATTAAGAAAATAAAACCTGAAATTGTAACCATGCAAACTAGTTCACAGCTGATATTTTCAATATCTTTTACGTTCACAAGTTGGCAGAAATTCAAGTTGGACAAATCGGATTGAAATTTGGATAAGTCATACATGATCGAATCCTTTTTGGGTCGGAGAGAAAAATTATATTATAAAAGTTAAGGTACAAAAGCATGGTACACACATCATAGAATATGCTTGTCTTAATGCTTAATTCTGCTAGCTAGAGATTGTTGTCTATATATTTTATTGCAAAGAATGCCAAAAAGTGAGTGTTGGTGCATTGGTAGAAATATATGCTATTTGTGTTAGATTGATGTGAGCTTCGAATCCATTTCCCATAAGTCAATATATTTTTCATTTGGATTTTACTATTTTATAATTCTTTATTTAATTTTAAATTTTCATAAAGTTTTACTTTTATTTAATTTAATTTCAAATTTACATAGTTTGTTGAGCATAGTCTATTAAGTTTAGCTTACACATAACAATTTCTGCATACAACAGACAATAGATTAATTTTTATGAATAATAGGTTAATTTTTAATAAACAATAAGTTATTTTGAATGAAATTAGAATAACTTTCATAGAATTTTACGCTGTGAGGTTCAAGATTATAAGTTGTGCTAGTTTTTTCTTATCAAAGTTTATCAAAGGTATACATCCACAAACATTTTTGTACTATTTTAATGCAGAATATAGTAGTGTTTAGTGTATGATATAATAGTATCCACAAACATCTTCAAACACGAGAAACATCAAGGATTTACATCAACCAAACATGCAGGAAGTTGAGGTGTTTCAAGCATGCTAATACCTTGGAAAACTCATTCTACTAATTTGGCTTTGTTCTCAAGTACCTTATGATGAATTTGCATTACGGGTTTGCTGACCACAGTTATGTGAAAAAGGTTGTTGACTAGGCTCAAAGAAAGAACCATGAAATTGTCCTATTGGACAAGTTGCTGAATGCAACAAGGATCAAGTTAAAATGGGTCACAATTATGCCTAATGTATAAAGGATTTACTAACTACTTTGGCAAAAAAATATCCCACATAAAAAGATGATTTTTACTAACATTCTATTTGTTTTTTTTTTTTTTCCCGCTTTGGTATGAATCATGCGTACGTTGCACATTTTAAAAAAACCAAAAAACCAGTAGGCACTCAATGTTCCAGGTGTGGCACAATCATTGATGCAACTGTACCTAGGTACATAATACAATAAGCTTATGCTTCTTACTATATGTTACATGAAGTGCTCCACGTATCACATCCAATCTAACATTAATTTGATATTATAGTTATAGATTACCCTTGGCCATACAAGATTCAACGCCCACCAAAAATTTGACGACTTTCGATGAACATTCTCAATTCATCTTAGGTGAGCCAACATCTTATTTAAAAAGTCTTTCAATTAAGGTAATTATTATCTACTTACATATGCACATTCTATTGTACTTGGTACATCTTGCTACGTATGCACATTCTAATATTTTTAGTATCCATGATCAATAATGACACAATGTTATCCTGTTTATTATTACACAAGTCGTCTGATTGAAGGAGGCGGAAACATACTTGAGTAGGATGATCATGAAGGCATTTACTTTTGTTGTACAAGCTTCCACTAATCAGCATGACGATATGAAGATCGACTTTATTGGTCTTGTCGCATGGGAAGAAGAATGCTACTATCTTACTAATAGAATCAAATATAATAACGACAATGGTTTATATCCTATTGATTCAGATTGTTAGTGGCTCGAGTATATGAAAGACTAGAAGTTTTTTTTTTTTGAAAACGAATAATGTAGAAGAGTATTCAATCATTGTTCTATAACTATTTTAGTTGCCCTATTGTTGTTTCCAACAATGGCTTCATTAATGAATGCATTGCATTCTTAGTTATTTTGTTAAATGATTTTAACATCAGACACATGTGCAAAAGCATGGCCACAAATTAGTTGCATATAAAAAAATTGTATATATATTCTCGCTATACATTTGCATGCCCTTTTTTAAAGTATCCATATTCTACGACAATATTGTCATTTTATGACTAAACACTAGGTTCATGCACCATATGGACAAAGCTAACAAGTCCTTAGATCCACATATCACATGTATAAAGAGGTATGATGTAAATAATTGTCTTTAGGGCCTGTTCATTTCAGTATTTACCTAATCGCAACAATTTTTAATTGCTTTTAACTGTTAATTGCTGATCTCAATCGCTTCTAACTGCTCTGAACTGTTTCCAACTACTCTCACCGGCTCCCTACTACTCGCAACTACTCACCTTATATTGCAAGCACAAATCCAATTGTCTTCCAACTGCTGATCACTACTGCTCTCAACTGCTCACAAGTGCTCCTAATTGTTCACAACTGCTCATAACTGTTAAGCTGTTAATCAGAACCACCCCCAACTACTCTCAACTGCCAACCGCTACTTACAACTGCTGAAATAAACAGATCATTATGTAATGCTCGGTTAGATCTAATCAACCTTGTAATGCAAATAGTTTATAATTGTGTTTTCATTACTTTGTTTGGTTGTATGAGAGTATTGCAATAAAAGAACTATCTTTGTAATTATAACTATCATAAACTAAATAATTATGATTGCATTACAAAATTGATTGCATTACCTTATCATCACATTACATCCAACCAAACATCACATCAGAGTTTTGGGTTTAGGGCAATGACGGCCCAAATGGGGTGTTATAATTGACCTAAGTTAACTTTGTCCTATTTTGAGTCTTTGACTAATAAAATAGGGAAAATAATTTGTCAAAATCATGAAAAAGGTACAAATGGGACTAGATCTGGCAAAACCCGAACTGACCCAACCTGAAAACTCGACTCGAACCTGCCCGAAAATTTTGATTTTTGAATACAATTTTATTGACCCGAACCCGAAAACTTGCAAATCAGTGAGTCAAACCTGGCCTGAGCCCGAACCCACCCACTTGACCCGAACATTATATCCTTAGGTTTTTTTTTTCTCTAATTTATCCATTTAACAATAACGATTGGTAATTTTTATCGAATAGTTTAAAAGATATTATATAACTATTACATTTATTTACAAATTAAACAATAATAACTTTATCTTTTCTTCTCCATTTTCTGAAAATAATATGGTACACGACTTTTGAATGAAAAAACGTTGAAAATGGGTATAAAATTGCATGAAATAACTATCTAATCTTTTAAAAAAAGTTAATTTAAGAGACGACAAGCATTAAAGATGCGCAAATGGCACCATTATATACTTAGTTAAATAAATATGTCTAATTATTTTTTAAATTAATTAATTTGTAATAATTTAAATTTTTGATGTGATAATTGCAAGATACTATCTTATACTTCTTTTATTCAATTTTATTTTATTTTCGTTCTAACTAGTCTTGAATTGTAATGCTAGTGATAGGAAAATAGCTAACTGTATTCGTATTGGGGTCTACCCATTAATGAAGTTATACCTGAGTGGACATTGGTAGGTTAATTAATAAAAATATTAAATTCTTAACTATGTTATTAGTGGTCAAACTACTACAACTTATTAAGATACTCTAGACGGACTGCCTCATAAATGGTCGGCTTCGCCATTTTCTTTAATATACAGGTCGGTCTACCCAAAACTAAGTTGGACTTGATTCTTTGCCCGCCATACAAGATGTTCATATAAAATAATAAAAAGTTTGAATAGTTTTAATTTTCTTTTGAAAAATTATAATTATCATGCCTCTTATTAAATACTGACAATTTTGAGTAATAAATATGCAGAACTTTTGATTTTAAAAAAAGAAAAATAACTCACCGAAAAGGCACTCTAAACTCATTGGGTTGATCCGAAATCTGTAAAATCAAAATACATTCATTAATATTTTACCCAAATCTAAAATATACTTGACTTGTATTTTATCTGAATTTAAATATATTCGATTCGTATTTAACCCGTTTGTCCAAATTAAGAAATCTACACGGGACAATAAAATAAAACTTCCACCAATCCCCCCAACTCACAATTCTCTTCAATCCCTGCTACTATCCCCATAAAGAAAAATAAAAAACCAAAAAAGGTAGTCGACACTCACCAACCGCGGTGGTGACTGGGTGGGTGGGTGGGTGGGTGGGTTGACACATCAAACCTGCCACTCGAGTATTTCAAAAATTTGGATTTTTCTTAAAGATTCCACCTCGTCGTGCCCCCTTCATATTGCCATCAAAATATTTTTCTCCGAGAGATTCGCCTCCTCACTTCATACATAACTATATACCTTGATAGAGAGAGAAGCAGAATAGGGTAGTGTTGATAGTAATATACTAGCCATGGCTTTAAGGTTGTTGGCTTCCAGGGCCGCCTCGCAACTCAGGCTCGCAGTTTTTCCCAGAGGGTTTGCCACTGGTAATATGAAACTCAAAAACTTCGTTTTTATTGTGTTGATAATGTCTTCTTTCGATTTATGTACGCGTAATTGATGTGATTTTGGTTCTTTGTGATTGGATCTCATCTGGGTTTTTGTTGAAATGTTCTATGCTTCATCACTTTTGTGTTTTTTCAGTTAATGTTTGGTTGAAGGGTTGTGGGTTTGAACCTTTTTGTGCTTTTGAGGGAGATTTGATGTTGAGATTTGATTTTGGTTTGGGCTGCTTGTCCATCGATGGGAGTGGTAGTTAGCGATTATGTTGCTGGTTTATATATGAATTATTATGGAGATAAAAGCGGGGAAAACAGAGAAGTTGGGCATTTGCTGGTGTAGCATCATTTCTTGTCCCGTTGTGGTTTATATCAGGATATGTTTGATCATACGAATGGTCCTTTCAAAACTCTGTTAGAGATTACGGAATCGTATGGGGGGTAGTGCCTGGGTCGTCCGTGGCAATTTGTTGTTATGCACTTGGCAATTGACATATTGGGTGTGCACTTGACAATTGACATGTTTTGGGTGCATTTGTCCAAAACCGGCAAAGCGCTTCCGTGTTCGCTGTAGTGATTGGAGAATAACTGAGTGAGTTTGGACAGTGCGTTTAATGCATTGTGGTAATCAATATCTCTTTATTTGTTTTGGTTTGATGAGATTTTGTCAAGCTTGTCATCGATTCCGTAAAAGACGTGGGTTTGGCTGGTTATATTCGTTCAAGGCATATTTGGGAAATTAACATCAATCTAAAACAGTGGTTGACACCGACCAAGATCTTCTCCAATGAACATTTCGTGTAAGGAGCTCAAGCTTAGCATTCTTAAGTATTTTTCCCCTTTTACCAGAGTTGCAATGATTTTATGTCGGTGAAATATGGGTGTGCAGACTGCTGCTAAATGGGAAGCAGGTTCTTTTGTTGAATGTTAGAAATGTCTTCTATGCTTAGGCTTAATGATTGTCTGGATCCTGCTTGTTGGAGAAGCTTTGGTCCTAGGATTGCTTGTATTTATTTTGAAGAATTGGGCTTTTCCAAGCTGCTCGCTTGGACTTTAGAATGTAGGTCCCCTTCATCTCAGGGAAGAGAAATAGCAACGAAACAGCTGATTGGTATATTTAAGCTATTATAGGAAAAGCGAATTTTTGAACCATCTATGAAGTGAGCTTGGTTGACGTACATTATAAGTGTGAGTTTGTTAAATTGCTAATTCTCATTCTAAAAGAGAAACTGATTTTTCAATTTTCAACCATTTCCAGTCATTTTTCGAGTGCAGAGAGTAAAAAATTTAGTCAGCAAGGTACAGAAAGATTGAATAAAAAGGGAAATTAAGAATCTTTGTTATCTTTGTATCTGTCTTGATGTAATTGCACCATTTAGAGTCATTGCTAAACTATCATCTGCTGGAAGCTTGGGATCCTGGGTGATGGAAATTCAGAAGGATGCTATAGTCCTGGATAAGAGAAAATCACAAGGATGCTAAAATTACTCACTGAGAGACATAGATGTGAAAGGTCACTGCAAATTCTTACAATAGATGCTTGAGCTAAGGCATATTAATAAAGCCTTTGTTGTTTGTCATCTTGGTAAACAAATTATCTTGATTAAGTTGAAATCAAATGTCAATTGGGGTTGAATTCCGTGTTTTGATATGTTGCAAGATTAGTGCATTCTGCATGCTCCTGCCACCAGGGTCAAAGTTTTGCCTTCAGGCAGTATCTCAGAGTTTGTCTTGCAAATTCTTTGTGCGTGAGTTCTCGTTTCAGTCTTTGCTGCCTACGGCTGCTGGGACTAGTAATCTTACTCAGATGTCTTCAATCAATTATTATGTTCTTATGTAGCCACGAAAGGGGTGGTATTGTGGTATTTGAACCACATGGGTAGGAGAGCTGGGGTTGAAGGCCCACTAGGGGCACTTGAAAGGAAGAACGCTTTCCCATTTATCCCCCCACCCTCCACCCTTCCCCGCTAGCGCTAGGGTTTCCTCATGAGTGATAGGCCATCTTAACTCCCCTCCCCAGCTCCCCCCCCCCCCCCCCAAAAACCAAAAAAAGAGTGCATGCACACTCACACGGGCTTATGCTCTTGCATGTTAGTAATACAACCCTATCCCCTACGCCCAGTGGTTGTGGGCCACTGGAGGCTGGACTTGGGAATCGAAGGGAGAAGGAGCGACAGTTTCTCCCCCTGCCGACGAAAGCAAAAAAGAAAGAAAAAGGGTCCTTTGTGGTATTTGAATCTTTGCTTGGGTACATACTGCTCCTGGGTTCAATGTAAAAGATGATGATATATGTTCTGCTGATGAATATGGAAAACTTGTGGTGGCTATCTAATTTCATGTGCAGTCATAAATGAGCTGAAGTACACCGACTCTCACGAGTGGGTGAAAGTCGAGGGCAATTCAGCAACCATCGGAATAACAGACCATGCTCAGGACCATTTGGGTGACGTAGTCTATGTTGAGCTGCCGGAAGAAGGAGCTACCGTCACTCAGGGCAGCGCTTTTGGTGCAGTTGAGAGTGTCAAGGCAACTAGTGATGTGAATTCTCCAGTTTCTGGGAAAGTGACTCAAGTCAACTCTGAACTTAACAATTCCCCGGCACTGATAAATGCTAGCCCATATGAAAATGGATGGATCATCAAGGTAGAGATGAGCAATGCTGGTGAACTCAAGTCCTTGATGGATGCTGGCCAGTACACTAAATTCTGCGAGGAAGAAGATGCAAAGCATTAGGTTCGAGTTCACAGTTCCAAGTCTATGCAGGTTTTCAGTGCTTGCTCTGTTGTGTAAAACACCTCAACACCCCCCCTCCTTTCAAAGACCACCACCAACAAGGGGAAAAAGAATCCTACACTGGAAGGGGGATAATTTTTATAGTTCCATGTTCTTTTTCCAAAAAGGCGATTGAGGTCTTGATTCTTTTATATGAGTGTTGAAGACCTCATATGAATTGATTTTTCTTGAGAATAATCAACGTTCCTTGCTGTTTCTTTTCACCTCTTGAGTTTAGTCTGATTTAGTTATATTCGACTTCAGCCTTCTTGTGGTTGTACTACTGCACATGTGGAGAGCCTTTATACAGCAAGTGTCCTAAGTTTGCCAATCTTCCGAATTTTCTTCACCGGCAGAACATTTGCTCCTAAAGACATTTCAGGAGGAGGAGGATGATGTTTTGGGATGTTAAACTGTAGAACTGTCAAATAGGTCATTTGAATTAAGTTAACTTTTGTGTGTCTATCAAATGAATATTATTAGAATACAGTCACATTGGATTTACGTTGGGATATTACAGTTGTATAACTTTAACTTGAAATGAACAATCCATATGCTCGAATATGACATGGATTGGAAGTACAGGGAGTCAAATATAGTCTAATCTAAATATTGTACTATGAATTTTGACCCAATTGAAAGATAATTTACTTCGAGGACACACGAGTCACTTATTATATCAATGCCTAAGACTAACACTACCTTTGATTGACATTGTGTATGAACTATATTATTAACAATGGATACAAACAGATTATACATAAACAGTAAAAATAATCAGCTGACAATTATAATCAGTGACCAATCAAGAATTATCAACCAATTGCCAAGCAGAACTAAAAACAAACACAGTGACTTTCCCGAAAAGCAGACAAAAAAATTATACACACCAAAAAGCCTATGGTAGCAATTAGAATGCAACACATGAGGTCCAAACAGCTCTGCCTTCACTCTCATATTATCCCCAAAAAACAATTACTGTGGCTCTCCTTCCATTTTAATTCCCAAACACTAAACTCACCCACAAACCCATAATCCCAAGTCCCCAAAAAACACCCCCTCTCTATCCTCCAAAACCACCTAAGAAAGCCACACTTTCTCCATCTAAACACCCCATAGAAAAAAGGGGAATAAAACCATGAGCAGCGACACCCTAGACAAGCTAGTGATCTTCCTAGCCAAAAGAGATGGCATAGACAAGCTAGTCAAGACCTTTCAATATGTCTCCAAGGTAGTCCACTGGCGGGCCGAGTCGGCCTGGCCCGAGTTAGCCCACCGGGCCAAGCTGTGGGAGGTGGCGTCCGGCCTGAGCCGGAAGGCCTTTCGGAGCGGGCGGTTCCTGACGGGCCTGAACGCCCTCCGGAGGAACCCGGGCTCAGCACAAAAGTTCTGGGCCTTGGCCCTGCTTGGAAATGCAGGGGAGATGGTCTACTTCTTCTTTGACCACTTTCTGTGGCTCTCGAGGATAGGGGTGCTGGACGCCAAGCTAGCCAAGAAGATGAGCTTCATCTCGGCCTTCGGAGAGTCGGTTGGGTACGTGTTCTTCATCATCTCGGACTTCATAGTCATGCATGAGGGGCTGAGGAGGGAGAAGACGCTGCTCAAGGCGGCGGAGGCGGGCAGCGACAACAGTGGTGGAGAGAAGGAGGAGGTGGTGAAGGCGGCGGAGGTGAGAGAGAAAGTGGGGAAGATAAGGGAGGATAGGGTGATGAGGTTGATGGCGGTGGCTGCGAACGTGGCGGACTTGGTGATAGCGGTGGCGGAGATAGAGCCCAACCCGGTGTGCTGCCACGCAGTCACGTTGGGGATTAGTGGCCTTATTTCTGCATGGGCTGGATGGTATAGGAATTGGCCTTCTTGATTATCATGATTGATTCAATCATTATTTTTTTTTCCCTTCTTTTTGGGGGTTTATGTGATTAATTAGTAAAAAACATGCTTGTTGACAGTCGTTACATATTTAAAGTGAAAATTTTAATGGTAGAAGCTGCATAGAGACGAAAGGGATCAAGCGAGTAGCTCATCCAGTAATGTATATCATACAGCTAAAAGTATATACTCTCACTTACCAAGTATACATATTTTTCCAACGTGTATTTGTTGTATAAACAAATTTTAATATGTGACACTGATATGACTCATGAGAATATATATTTCTAGGAATATGATATATGCTTTGAGCTCATCCTTAATATTACAATCGATTTAACATGTTCTTTTCGTATCTTCAACAGTATATCATTATGTAATCATAAGTTAATTTAGTCGATAAAAAATTTTAATGGCACTGCTAAAAACTTTATTAAGTTATAAACACTCGCATTAGGCTTAGGCCGTTGATGAATTGTGAAGATCCACCAAAATGTGTTGCTAACTACAGTCACATAACCATCATGAGGACTCCCAAATTTTATTTTCAAAGTTTATTGGTCATACTTTCTTTCTTTCCTTTTTTCCCCCCCTATTTGGGGTGAGAAGAGGTGGCGTAGTAGGGCATTAGACTGTGTACATGTGAAATGAGAGGCACCAAGATCGTTGTATTCAAGCTAAACTTAAATGCCAATTCCTGAAGATTTCGTCAGCAGATCACTTTCCAACATAATATGAAACTGAAATTACTGACCAGAAACAGGATTATAATCAAGAAACGGGAGTGATGAATGCAAAATAAAAAAGTCGCAAAGGAAAAATGGTGACAAACCCTTCAATGAAGGACATCTGATTCCCATTAATAAATTAGTAACCAGAAACACCCTGATTATAGAAACAACAGGAGGATCATAATCCAAGTTCCTTTACTTAACAAGTCAAGTTTTCTTTACAATCTCAGGTGGGTGTGGGTGTAAGGAAGACGATAACGGCGGCATTGTATCCAACATATCCAGATTGGTCAAACTGGGTACCCTTGGAGGATAAACTTCTGTTATTTCTTCCTTCCTTTCATTGAGGTAAACAACATCCTGCATGGTCAGCTGATGATATTCCACGATTTCACGTAAGAAGCGGTTCTCACGGGCATAAAATGTGTTCTCCTGAGCTAATCGAGCCTTCTCCGTCAATAGGGTCTCCAATTGGAGCCGTATCTGGCATAAAAGTTCCAAAATCCAGAAATTATTGGGACAGATGAGGCACACAAAACATGGATTTAACCCAATGAAAGTTCCCTTCCCACATCCAGTTAGTGTCAGGATAGAGCCTTACTTAGGCTTATAGATTCTTCTTTTCATTTAGGTCCCTAGCATAAAATTGAATGCAAGATTACACGAGGCTGCTGCCCCTGAGTTAACCACTTTATTCTTGCATGATCTACTGTGTCCCACGTTAGGCCTCATGGTAGCCCGCACAAGGCAACGGTTTGGGTAACAAGTACATATAAGTCATAAAATACAAGGCCTTGAGCATAGTGGGTTATGCCAATTGGTTTTATTATGCGAGTTCGGCCTATGTGTACTTTTATTAGGACCCAGTAAACATAAAAATTTGACCAAATAATTGATTCGCATAGGCATAGAAATTTTGGAAAGGAAAAGCCCGAAACACACCAACTCATCATCTTCAGGGTTGTCTCCCTTCTCCAGACTCTCCCGCAGAATCCTGTTCTCTTCCTCAAGCTGAGCACAGCGCTCCTTAGCAAAAGCAAGATCGGCTTTGACAGTCTTTAGCTCTCTAAGAAGCAGCTTCGTTTTGGCAGCCATAGCCATGGCAACCTGACATTCATACAGATTATTGATAATAAGAAAGCAATCAAAGGGGTTTTGAAGAGTAAAGACAAAAGTAATCTCCAAAAATCCACAACTGTGGAAGAGGGGCCTTTTTTTTGGGGGGGGGGGGATGAGAAAGTGAAAAAGGAGAAAAAGATGGCTATTTAAAGGATGGAATTCATGGCACTATGACAATATGAAACCGACTAATTCAAGAGCAACCAAAAATTAAGTCATTGGACAGCAATATAGAGGTTCGAATCAGGAACATACTTCACGAAGAAGTGGATAACTTGCAGATCCTCAACACATAACATCATCACCTGATCAACATACACAAGCCAGACTTCTAGCAAGCACCCCAAAGAAGAAACCCAGAAAAGTCTGCCTTCCAATCTCACATCAAACAACTTTCAAACATTACGTTACCATATCTTCTTCGTTCTCTCTCTTCATGACTTAGATCAACATGATAGAAGCTAAAATAGCATCACCATAAACTAGCTACATAAAGCAAGTCACTACTGTACTCTAAAGAAGTAATCAAATAAACAAGAAACCTCACATTAAACTTTCATCAAAGTCTATACGCAATCTTTAGTTGATCAGTGAGTGCGAAGTCAGTGCAAAGTACGTAGACATAAAGCAAAGGCAAATCCTACACAAGCCCAGTGATCATAAAGTTGCCACCTTACGTTGCGAGATGCTTGCAACTGGATGTCCAACTCAGATTGCACCACAGGATTCGCTTGATTCTCTGTCACAGATGGCTCCCTTGCATATCCAGCATTCATGGGCCGTTTATTTAAATCAGAAGCAGCCTTTTTCCAGGTATGTGATGGGTTTTGTGTTGCTGATGGCTCCCTAGTATGCTCAGCATTCATTGGATGCTTGCTCAAGTCAGAAGCAGCCTTTTTCCGGAACTGTGATCTCCGATTTCGAGTTTCTTGGATAATATCCACAGTTTTATTCTCCACTATGTTTAGTCCTTCCTGGACATTGAAACATTATATTATTAGTGAATTAGCAATACAACAGCAATGATCCATGCAAATGTGTAACATCTCTATGACTCCATCCATGTATCCCCACCCCAAACCTGCAGATCCCTAAGAGAGATCCTTAGCATCAAGGCACATTTTATGTTGCAAAAATCAGGAACCAACAATTAGTTGTTTCACCATCAGTTTATGTGGAGTTCTATTCCACGTTTATTTAGGACTACGGATAACTTAAGAAGCATATTTTAATATAAACCTTACCCTTCCTGGCCTTCCAATTGGCAGAAGTGGAAATCAAACACCAAAGAAAAAGATAGCTTAGTAGACCAAACTAGCGGTTCACGGCTAGAGATTTTGACTGATTGAACATTGAGGACACAAAACGTTTTGTTCCTTGTCCACTTTCTCAGCAGGTGCAGAATCATATTTGGGCAATGTTTTCAGCTTCAGATCATGTTGGAGAAAAGTAAAATGCCCCACCAAACTGCTCTTCTAGTTCCTTTTGTTGTTGAGCAATATGCAATCGACATGTTTGAAATCTAAGATTAAATGGAAGCATCCTCTTTCAAGGTATTAGGATTAAATGGAAACATCCTCTTCAAAAGGGTATTGCTACTTCCATATGACCCCCCCCCCTCCCAGGGCTGGGGCCAAAAAGGTAGAGAAGAAAGGGGAAAGGCCCTAGCTAGGAGCCATTAAATATTATCTGTCTGGTTTGGTTAAGAAGATCACTGAGATCCCTTCCCCCACTGTGTTCCTCTCCTCCGTCCTAGGTTCCCCCCCCCCCTCGATTCTCAAATTCCTCTCTTATCCCCTGATCTCCATCAATAGGCCTTCTAGATTTCTAAAGTTCAGCAAAACCCTGCCAAACAAACATGTTAAGGGCTCATTGCTCCAAAAGCCAACCACAAAAAGGGGCCTTGGGGGGGGGGGGAGAGGGTTCTCAGTACTAGAAATTCAGATAATCATACAGATAAGCAAACGCTCATGAAGTCTTCAGACAAATAAGAACTGAAATGACTGAAGCATCTGCTTCAGTCTTCCAATGTAGCTATTGATGAACAGGTGCCCACTACTCAAATTAGATAAACCATTTCATAAAAAGATTGGATAATGGAAGTGATGTCAAGGAATATCAGGATAAAGAACGAACAATGCTTTGAAGATTTTGATCCCCAACGACAGGCGAACGGGCGGATTGTAGTTCAATTGGTCAGAACACCGCCCTGTCAAGGCGGAAACTGCGGGTTCGAGACCCATCAGTCCCGGACGTTGATCTCTCTTAGTTCTACCCGAAGCGAAGAAGCTTCCAATTTCATCGAATACTGCTTATTCTAGCCCGCTGATTTCATTTACGAAATGAAATTGGAATCCTTTTTTATTTCCATATTTTCAATCATTGATAAAGTTTCATTCAAATTAATCTCAAATTCAATAGGATCCGTAGAAATCATGTCTTCATCCATAGGATTCCAAGTGCCCACTTCTTCATATACCTATGAATTCCGTTGGACCCAGAAATGATACATTAAAAAAATCATTTTAGTCTTCCAATATGATTGTTTCCCTCCTCTTCCTTTCAAAATACTTTTCAGATTAATCCAATCTCTCTTTCTATCTTCGATTTTATGCCATCTCAATCACTAAGACTAACAAATTGAAATTTGAAACATTATATCTCATTCAAATTGCACGTTTCACTTTTCATATATGCACCCTAGTACAACCCAAGAAAAGAAGAGAGGAAGTTTCTTTTTATCTCGATCAAGATGAAAAAACTTTTTTTATTTTATTGTGTTGTGACAAAACAAAAACGTTGATGGGGAAAAATCCCCATCTTAGAAATAAAAAAATAGACTTAAAAAAAAAGTGATGAAATCTTCTATTTTCTTTCATACAAAAAAACTTATACTGAAATTTGCTGCATAAAACAATCCAAAACCACTCATTTTCCCCTTCTATACGGGCAAACAAGGGTTTGATTCTCCCGTTTAATTTGTCATATGGGGCACTCCCATCTTATCTCTCATTATTTCATTTCTTATATCCACACTTTTATGATCACATATCCATCATAACATCCTAATCTCTTTTACCCTCATCTTTTGTATATGTGCCTTCTACAACACTTCCTCAATGTGATGACACCGTTTATATCCCCTCTACCTATGTGATGAGCCCAGATATCTAAATTGTCCCCATCTTAAATATCATGGCAGCACCAATGGTGACTACCCCTCGAGTAGGGAGGGCAATTGGGGGGGGGGGGAATCCCCGTCCCCGCTGAGGCCTCGCCTCGCATTGGGGAAAAATCCCCGTCCCCAATGGGGATGGGGACGGGGACGAGGATGAGAATCAATCCCCGAGCGGTGACGGACTTAAATTTTACCCCGTCCCCGCTTATCCACCCGGGGAAAAATCTTCATCCCTATCCCCGCCCCTGATTGGGGAAAAAACTTCATCCCCATCCCTGTTGATAATTAAGATTATATATAAGTTATTCATTTATGAACATAAGATTAAGATTAAATAGATAAATTTACTTGGAAAGCCTTAACTATGTAATCCCTCTTTTTCTTCTTAGACTTTGGTTGCGTTGTGTTTGACTTCTTAGACTTCGATTGGGTTGTGTAATTTGTGCATTGACGTTACACTAGTATTGCATGGACTTGTTAAACTCTAATTTGGGTTGAATTGTAAACTTTGATGAAATTTCCTAGAAGTATGTTGCATAGAGCCTACAAGAACTTTGTAAAATTAACTGAGTTACGTCTCCCGGGCGACTTGATCTTTCATCCAAGATCCAACTTATAATATAGTTTCCACTGCCTAAGTGAGCTCTACATCTCATTTTCATCTCAAATACCCATGCTGGACACTTAAACTCCCAAAATGAAATGTGGCGAGTATTGTAAGACTTCATTTTAGACAAAATAAGTAAAAAAAGAAATTCTTGAAATAAGTGAATGAGACATATATCCTTGAATGCACACATAGACCATGAACCTGAAATAGAGATACACCAAGCTTACCTCTAAGGCATTGCCAATATTACTTAAAATCCCAAAATGACATGTAGCAAGTGAGACTTTATTTTAGACCAAATAAGTAACAAAAAATCTTGAAATAAGTGAATAAGACACATATCCTTGAATGCACACATAGATGATAAACCTGAAATAGAGATACACCAAGCTTACCTCTAAGGCATTGCCGATATAATTCAGTGAGGAGGCAATAGCACCAATGCCTTTCCGTAAGACAGGTTTGTCTGGTTTCCTATAGCTCTCAGTTCCTGGTAACTGGGCACCATCCAGACATGGAGCAACAACATCACAAAAGATCTCAGCTCTTAAAGTTTAAATCAGTACAAAATCATAAAAATCAATCAAATGTAACATGCATTAGATCTGATGCCCAGCCATTAAAGAAAGACTCCATGTTAAGCACCACAATCATTTGCACATCCTGATTTATCATGTTGGCAAGCAGGATGCAAAATCTTTCTATCCCTAATTTTCTTTTCTTTGAGACCTTTGAGCTTCTGTGAATAAGTGATGGGCAGGAAGCCATTAAACTAATTGAGAAGCTGACCAACCACTGACGATTTTCTCTGCTCCTAGTAATCTTTTTAGTTCTTTCCCCTTTTGAACAGGGAGGATTTGAGAAGAAGACACTCACTGTAGTCAATAATCCCCTATATAAGCCTTCTCACCTTTCGTCCCATAGTGATGTCGTTTTCCTGCCGACGAACTGGTTCGGTGGATTCAGTGTGTTGCTGTGGATCATCATCTTCCAGGATTATTTTGGCTTTCCTAGCCACTATGTCCCAAAAACCACCCGGAGACTCGTTCAACTTTCTCATTGATGTTATGCGAATATAAATGCTGCTGCATTCACAAACAACTGAATGAGAGAGTGCTGTGCAGCCAGTGATGCATTGCAAAGAGACATACAAAGTTCATGAAGCTCAAAATGCATTTTAATTTCTTACAGCAATAAGCACCCTAAATTTCAGCTTTCCTCATAACAATTACACCAGTATTGTACAAAATAATAAAAGCAAATCACATCAAACAGTAGCTACACAGGAAAATGCTTCATTTTCTCATGACTATATAATGAAACTATGAAAGTCATCTTTTTCCCATACGTGATACAACTAACATGAATCCCTGAATATAATGGCAGAAGGCAACAATGGCTTCAGCAAAGTATACTACTTTTCTTCTCCCCTTTTTTTTCAACAGGCAAGAATGCTACTAATTGATCAACATGGGTGAATGCAAAATGTATACTACTAATTATGGACAGCTCAAGGAAACCCGGTTTATACCTCGAAAGAAGAATGACTGCCTCCTACTAGGAACCAAAAAAATAAAGCACACAAAGGAAGTATAATGCTGCAAAAGTTCTCAATGCACTGTGTAAATCGGGTTCTCAGAAGCAAAGTTACAAACATGAGTATAATACCAATACAAGACATGAATCTACCGAGATTTCATCAAGATGATATTTCATGTTTCTTCATTGGTTCATACTTCGACAGTTCAACATGATTGAACTGCTAACTGTTTGTCCCCCTATGACTAATAAGCCCATTATAATCGAAGGTTGTATAAACCTTACCAATATTAACCGACAATTCAACTAAATTTTAGAATGACAGATATACATTGAATGGTTATTAAAAATAATCTGTAATATTTTTAGAAACTCAAATACAACACTTGTAGTAGGACAAAGGGTAAGAAGGAAGAGCCTAGTAAGATAGGCAGCAAAACAATATAGTTGATACCTCCACCATCCAAAAAAGAGAACTAAATAAAGTAGCAAACTACATATTATGTCTGTTATTCCATGGGAATTTTCAGGACTTTCTGCCAAGCAGTTCTCTTTATGATGCGTATGGAATTTCCACAGAGTTTTTCAGAAAAACGATACCAAATCATGAAGCATATGAAGCAGCAACTTGCTGCAACAGCAAGCCCCAGCAATAAAGTGGAGGAGCATTTCCTTCTCTTGACACTATCTGCCATCACGTATCACCTAAATTAAGCAAATTTTGACTTCACTGTCAGCCACTTCTATTTGTGTGGTTCGTAGATAAGCACGAAGGCACTTCAAGAGCAACCATGCCTTAGCAAATATAGTAACAAGATTGCTTCTACTTAGCATTACCTAAAACACATATAATATATGAACCATTAGAATGTGCATGCATTCTTTGCCATTTTACCACTGAACTCCATATACCTTATCTGCCCATCTACCCTAAATGAATCATCAACATATTGGAGTCATTGCCAATTTCTCCCATTTGAAACCTCATGTAGGCAATGGAAAACTTACAGTTCTGCAGTATTTTCGCACACAAAACCCCCTTTTTGTTTCTTTTCTCCTTCTAACTGCTTCTAATGTTTTCTTCTTGAAATGTTCCTTCTCCTTCTACTTGTTCTTGCTCCCTCTGAAAAGGAAACCACCTCATATGTCGGTCTTAAGGACTACTATCAAACAACCATAATCTATTATACAAGTGTAAAACAAGTAGCTCATTCTCCTTACGAGGAGAGAACCCCCCCCCCCCAAAAAAAGGGAAAAATTTTCTTTTTAAGAACTGCTGCACATACCAAATAATCCAGTGTAATCAGCTTCAGCTCATGATTGAATGTCAGTGCTTCAAGATATCTTCAAGATAATAATTTGGCCCCCTTGGATCAACACTACTGATTTTCAGTTCATACGCCTCAAAGGAATGACTGACACCACCACCTCATTCAAATGCTTTTTAATGATTTTCTGGGAAATTTGTCATTAATACAACCATTAAAGCCCGGCAACTTTCATCCATAGCAGTACTCCAGAGAGTAATCAATTGGGAAATTGCAAACTGAGCTGTCTGAGAGGGATTTAAGAATTGGGTATTCGGTTATGTTGATAGACTATTCACTTGGTTAATTTTCCTCCAATGATGTTCAATAAGACTTCCCTTTCTACTGTTTCATCTTACAAATTAAAGAACAAGCCAAGGAGCATAAGACAGACGAGGCGTCGAATTGGGTTCAATCCAAATTCAAATAGTCAATTCAACCTCAACTAAAAACAAGATGAAACGATGCAAGTTCAAGCACATACACCAAATTCTCCAGAGAAAGGGCAGCAAGAAGTGTGCTAGGGCAACAATAGAAGAGAATCGAGCTTACCCAGAGCAGAAATTGAATCAAATCCAAGGAGAGAGATTGCTATTGCTCCTCTAACAACGAGATCTGTGGTATCGTAGCTGAGGAGAGAGATCGAGATGGTCTTCTGTGAAAATCTCAGCCAGTCACGCCGTGAACAACGCCGATGAGAGAGAAAGAAAGCGAGAAGAGGGGGGTGGAAATGGAAATCACGAAAGAGACACGGCAGGGCGCCGTGCAGAACAGACACCGACGGGATAATTCTTGATCTGATTACAACTCAAATATATGAAGGCATATAGAAATAAATGATTAATTTCAACTTCGTAATTGTAGGGTCTGTTCTTTTCATAGTTTAATTTTAAAGTATTAATTTTAAATCACTTTAATTTACTCTAATTTATTTTAATTTACTTTAATTTATTTTAATTATTTTAACTAAATTTAATTTATCACATAAAAAAATTTAATTCACTTCAATTTACTTTAACCCACTTTAATCTACTTTAACCTACCTCAACCTATTTCACCCTTTTACTTACTATAATTTACCTATGAAAAGAACAGGTCTATAGTCTTTTAAAAATTATTCTATCACTGTTAAAAAAAAATTGTACGATTTAGGGCATATTTTTTTCATTGATAAATATACACTTATCAACTTTTTCTAGTACTTTATAATTTTTCTAGGCTTTCATCCAATTTTTTTTAATTATTCTAAAAAAGTTTTAACCTTTTTTAATTTTTTCCAATTCTATCCAACTTCTACCAATATTTCCTATTTTTTTTCAATCCTTCTCAATCTTCTTTCCTATTCATTTTCATTGCTTTGCAACCTTTCTCAACTCCTACCAATCCTTCACAACTATTACTAATTTTCCGAGATCTTTTCCAATTCTTTAAAAAAAATAGTTCTTCCCACTTCTTTCTAATTTTTCCTAATCATTTCCAATCATGCCCTATTTCCAACCCCTATTTACCTGCGAAAAGAATAAGCTCTCAATTTTTTTTTAATTTTTGAGGGTTTTTGTGTGCTCCAATTATTTGTATTTGATCGGTATGAAAACCTGTATTTAGTTACGACAATAAAAAGATAATACAAATTTGTACTTTGTAGACATAAATAGATATGTTGACAGTTAAAAGGTTATACTTCCCAAAATAAAATATACTATAGTGATATCCGGCTTCAAATACTCGTCCAATAATTCGAGAAAGGGTTCCCATTTTTCATAATAAAATTGGTTCTGGTTTTGGATTTATATCATTTGTCCATTTAAAAAGTATATGTTACAAGAGCATCCTCATTAGAAAATTCATTATTTTTGTTCCTAGGCGCGAGGAAAAGTAAAATGGGGAAGAAAGGAGAGAGAAACGCTCTAGGAGAGGAGAGGGAGAAAATTTTGGAGGATAAATACTAAGACCAAGTCTTCATCAAGCATATAATGCAACGATGAAACTTTGTAAGAAGCATTCTCTAGAGGGAGATGGAGAATTTTCTAGAGAGAGAGAGAACCCGTAGAGATGGATGAATTAACCAAAATGAAAGAACCTCCTGACCCCTTTAGCGTCTCGCCCACCGCCCACTTGCCTGCTAGCCATCACCCTCCCAACCACCATGGAATGGCGCTTTTACTCCCCCAGTTCTTTCAATTTAAGAACCTTCATCATCACAATCTCATACTCCTTCTTCCAAAAGCTTGCGATTATGATATCCCATTTAATGCACGATCTAGCTTTAGCTGTGAATTGGGTTTCAGATCTGCCGACCGACCTCATAAATCCACCGGCAAAAACTGGAGCTTGATTCCCATGGAGATGTCAACACCCAGCTTCTTTCACCGAATTAAATACCGACGCGACTACTTCCGTCTTATCACCACCCAGATTGTTCCAATTCCTTACTGCAACGCCTTTAAGAACCTCTCCAATGGCTGATCTATAGACCTTCGAGTACCTATACATAGGTTGTTGACTTCTCCCTAGTGTTACATAGCCAGATTATGGAAGGGGCAAGTTGTCTGTCTAATTCCACCATTAACAAACATCCCATCAGCCATGCCATTAAAGGGTGATGCCTCTGTTCAGATATCATTATCCTAACCACTTTTGGGTGGTTCGAGGAGATTTCCGACGAGATCCTAATTTTTTCCTTTTGGAAGATCAAGTGGATGCCCATAGCCAGACGGATGACCTCTCCTCCAGGTGTGATTGTTCTTCTCTCCTCCCGTTTTCATTTATGTGAGCAGATACTTCATCATTGTCCATGGATTTGCCTTTTGCAAAAATTAAATACTCTGGCTGAAGTAATATCCAACCAGATCTAGACCATTATCCTCTATGGTAGTTCACATACACACGACCACTGGGAATTTCCTTTATTCCAAACATGTGCGATTGTTCTTGAACATGACTTGCTTAATCATGAATGTATCCGCATTTATGTCAAGATGTGTGGCTCTTGTCTATATATACTGGTTCTCGTTGCACAGAATCTTCACACCCAATTGTTCACTGGTTGTCTCTCCTGGGTTATGCACAGTTCTGTCTCATCCCTCCCCTACATCTCCTCTGTCCTTCAATAGTAATTCTGATAGTAGTTCCAACTTGCAAGATACTATTTTCTCTAATAATCCTCCTACTCAACCTCCAATCACAGCTATGCTGGATGAAGGTAGTCCTGACCATAGTGGCAACAACCATAAACCCCAACACTCCCGTTACTCCGATGCCCTCAAATTCAGAGTGAGAAGTCATGGTGGTAATCACCAGTGCTCAACTCAGCCAGAATCTAGTGCTCACCTTCGAACAAGTTCACCTCTAAGGATCATTTCAGTAGGTAAATCTTCAACTCTGGGCCCTCAAACCATCTCAAACCCACCTCAAATAAAGGACATGCCATCTACTGAGGAACTTATTGCTTGCTGCCTTTTGGGGAAGATTTGGGGGGAGCCAATGCCTATTCCTGCTATTATTCATCGCACTCGACATGAAAGGAAGTTTGCCAAAGGTCAGATTGAATTCATTGATGTAGGTAATGACTGACTCTTAATTAGATTTGGTAATTGTCAAGATAAAATACTGGTGTTTGATCAAAGGCCTTGGTTTGTTAATGGTTTAAACTTTGTGTCATGTGCTGGGTTCCGTTCTTTGATCCCTATCATTCTACCATCACTAGGGTCAACCAATGGATCCGAATTCCCAGACTACCATCGGAATTCTCAAATTTAGAGTGCCCTAGAGAATTGCTTCTTCATGTGGGAAACATTGTTAGAGTAAACCACAACAACCTTCTTCGCCTCAAGGGAAAATTCGCCCAAGTGTGTGCTAACATTGATATCACCAAGCCTCTTCCAGTAGCATAACCATTACAAAAGGTGCTATGACCATGAGAGTACCCATCATTTATGAGGGGCTCCATAAGGTCTGTCCTTTTTATGAGGGTGAGTCGCACTAGCTTGATCTTTGCCTAAACTGTCAGCCCCAAAAAAATTGAGGTGTTTGTCGAGAAATTTGATAACCAGGGCCTCTCACAAGCTAATAAAACAACTCCGGCGGAGCCTCTTAGCCACCCTTCACACTCTGAGAATTATGTAACTGTTGCTCCCAAAAAAAGAGTCAAATCTATGATCAACCCTCACAACTTCAGATCTTCCAATCGCCCCACCAAGGCCACCAACCATATGAGTTCTGATCCTCATAATCAAGCCCACCCTCCTCAATATGATTCTAATCCCCCTCAGATCAACAAGGAAGGTCCTCCTGTATCTTCTACGCAACCTACGGTGATCTATAGGACACCCAATCCTGCACCTGTGAATTCAGAAAGGATTATTGTAACATTCTGAATGTGGCCTAAAAGGATCGAAGTGACTACTTATATCACCAAAGGTGTACTTTTCTCTTCGAGAAGCCCACTCTTGAGAACTCTCCAGTTAAGTGTGCTTGTTGGGGAGCAATCTTAGAATGGGTGACCTCTTGGGAAGTTTCCCGAGCAGCGTGTGAGCGAGGACGAAGCATGCCGAAAAGACTTATGATGATTTGTGGGGCCAATCGATAATCCTTGAAGTCGTTCTTGGTAAGACATGCGACCAAGAGGGTTGGGGTATTACAAATAGTATCAGAGCCGACCCGCGACCGTAAGTTGCGCCAGTGGATAGAGAGCCCATAGGCAGTCGCCTAGTGGGGCAAAGATACTGGGTGTGGATCGCCGATCAAGAGAATTCGTAAGTCGGTCGGTTAGTGAGGCACAACGAGGACATTGTACGCTTCAAGTGGGGGTGATTGTAACACCTCAAGTGTGGCTTAAAAGGATTGAAGTGACTACTTATATCACCAAAGGTATACCTTTCTTTTCGGGAATGCCACTCTTAAGTACTCCACAGTTAAGCGTGCTTGCTAGAGAGCAATCTTGGGATGGGTGACCTCCTGGGAAGTTTTTCAGGCAGCGTGTGAGTGAGGATGAAGCACACTGGAAAGACTTGTGGTAATTTGTGGGGCCAGTCGATGATCCTTGAAGCCGTTATTGGTAAGACCTACGACCGAGAGGGGTCGGGGCGTCACAATTATACTGGTCAAACCTGAATGCCATGGTGGAGGACCCACCCACCAGTGATGAACCCCTTGATGATATTGATGAGGGTATGAATGAGGATGAAAATGTTGATATGTATCTAAATCTACACAACATTGAAGACATCGAGATGTCTACGGACTCTTCTAAAAGCAAAAGGTGCGAGGATGGCGAGGAAGCTACCTCCTAGGCCATCTAAGGGCTGCCGCTATCGCTTTAATGGATTTTTTTATGAAGGACTCACTTGTGCCCTACGTTCCTGTGAGGGGCACTCAACCGTGCTATATTCTGCAGTCCATGTTATTTTGCATTGTCTTTTATTACTCTAGTGGTCATTTAACTTTGATGCTGGGTCAGGAATTTTTAATGTTTTTGGGGATAGATTTTCTTTCGGAGTTACCTGTTGCTGTCTGGGCAGTATTAGTGCACCACTGGCCCAAGACTACTATTAAGTTCAATGTGCAGGGCTTTGTATTTTTCTTTGATGGTTGCTACTACTTTTAGTGCAAGCTCTGGATGCCCGTGCTCCTAATGTTAAATGATCTTTGTTTGACTTATTGGATTTTCTACTAGGATTGCTTGATTGCCCCAGGCGTGCTACACCAGGCCCAGGTGATTTGTATTATTTATTGTTGTTTGATAATGGGTGGTTGTCGGTTAGTGCTCAGATTAAATATGTCTACCAGATTTACCCCTCCATGGGGAGAGCAGCCTGGGCATAAATCTTTGAAGCATATACCCCCACCTGAGAATATGTCGATGATGAAAGAAGTTTCTGAGACATTGTACATTCATACTACACAATACTTATTTTGCTTATTATCTATGCATATGCTGTTTGCTCAAAGTCTAATCGCTTCTAAATATGTGGACAGTAGGCGTAATATGCAGGTTAAAATAGCCATATCTATTGAACTTCCCCTTCAACCTATGGGTGATATTTATTTTTACTATTGTGTATTTATGGTGAGTGAGATATAAGAGGGACACCATCCTTATTGTCTCTCCAAGACCCGTTTACAGAATGGCCTTGGGCCCAGACTATTTTATATACCGCACAGAGCAAGTTACAAAAATTATAGACATTTATGTGTACCTTCTAAGGAAGTTGTATTTGATAATTGGTTGACAACCAGATTGTGTATATCACATATTACCTTAGTGATGACACCCCCTACCATCAACGCAAAAGTGCAAGCATCTGTGTAGCTTTTTAAATCAACGAAGTAACCCTACAAAAGCTATGCGACAGTCTAGTACTAATATATGGGGCATGAGTAATACCAGAATATACGCAACACTAACGGCTTCATATTGGTATTCACATAATATTGTTAAAATGATTATGATTACCAGAATATGCTCTACACTAACAGCTTCATATTGGTACTCCTAGAATATGGTCAAAATGATTATGATTATCCCCCAAGCACGTTATGAAAGTTATTAGCTAGAACGTACAAGGTGTAAAAAAATCGCAAGTTACATAGGAAGTACACTTTCTGATTCAATGCCATAAAACAAACATTATTTTCTTACTGGAAACCATGGTTAATGACCAAAACATAGTCAAGATTCTCCCACATATGGGATTTGACCATTACAATTACGTATCACCCAATAATCACTCTGGTGGGGTGGCGGTCCTCTTGAACAACGGGATTATACATGCATCAATCCTTCGCAAAGACATGAGAGATATTCGTATGCTTGTACACGACCTAGAAATAGCTAAAAATTCCATCACTTCAGGAATATATGCCTCAGCACAAACCAATCAGAAAGACTGGTTCTGGAGTCATTTAATGGACCTTCACCATACCTTTGATTTACCATGGTGCCTAATAGGTGATTTTAATGAACCTACTAACCCCGTGGAAAAAAGGGGAGGCCAGGTACTAACTGCCACCTGATATCAAAGACTCAACTCTTTCCTCCTCAATATAGATGCAGAATCAGTCCATGTTAACAGCACAACAGTTTACTTGGAAAAAACCGATTCATACACACTTGATATACGAACGCCTTGACAAAACGATAGCCAGAAAGGACTGGTCCAAGATTTACCCAAATGCATCTGAAATACATGGTACCTTCACATGTTCAGACCACTGCCCTATCATACTTATCTCTAAAAGCACCTCTTCAGAATATAAAGGCTTTTCCTTTTCGTTTCCAAAACTTCTAGTGTAAATACCAACAATTGGAGGAGATCGTTAAGAAGTACTAGCCTATTCAAGTTAGAGGTTCCAATATGTTTAAATTGGTTAAAAAGCTAAAGACACTTAAATATGAAGTCAAAGATTGGTCAAAAAAACAGTTTCGGAATATCCACAATAAACTGGCCAAAAATACGACAAAAATTGAGTATGTAGAAGATAAACTACTTGCGGACCCTACAAGTAATAGGCTCAATTCTTGGATTAACCTCTTGATTAAACAACGAGAAAAAATGATGTTATTCAACCAAAAATATTGGGGAAAACTTAGCAGGAAGGAATGGCTAGTCAATGGAGACAGAAATTTCAAATTCTTCCAACATACGACAAATGCCAGACGCAAACGAAAAACCATAATCAAAATCAAAGATGATTGTGGCATTTGGGTTACGGAACAAATAGATATAGCAGATAAATTTATTGCTGACTCTTTGCAGCGTTTTAAATCCCCAACTAACAATGGCAGAAGCTTACCTTCTTTAGGCTTATCCCCTTGAATAAATGAGGATGAGAATGCACAACTCTTCTGGCTTCCGGACATAGATGAGGTTAAATATTCCCTTTTTAGTATCAACTCTAGTAAGACCCTAGGTCTTGACAGATTTGACGCAGGTTTTTTTAAACACTACTAGAATTTCATAAAAAAGGATCTAGTCAACTATATTCTCGAATTCTTTAAGAATGGAAAAATTCTTAAAGAAATCTATCATACCTTCATCACGTTAATTCCCAAAGTCAGCAATCCAACTCAAACGCACCACTTCAGACCAATTAGACTATGTTCAACAGTATACAAAATTATCTCAAAAATTCTAGTCAATCGGCTCAGACCCCTTCTGGATAAGATCGTATCACCCATGCAAAGCGCATTTATTCCCGGAAGATCAATCCATGACAATATTCTACTAACGCACGAAATTATGCACAAATTTAGGAATAGTACCGGCAAAACAGCCTGGATAATAATAAAACTAGATATGGAGAAAGCCTATGATAGATTGGAATGGGACTTCATCCATAAATGCTTCCAAGAACTGGGCTTCCATCCAACATGGATTAGTTGGGTTATGGAAGCTATCTCCTCAGTATCCTACTCTATCATGGTAAATGACACCCCTGGTGGACTAATTATTCCTTCGAGAGGAATTCATCAATGCGACCCTTTATCCCCATACATCTTTATTATATGCATAGAAGTGCTCACCCAAAGTCTCATAACAGAATCTACCACGCACAGATCAGGCATAGGGGTTGAAATCTGCCCTCAAGCGACAATTGTTTCGTGCAATAATTCCGGGCACACGACTTAAAAATTTACTAGGATCTTTCTGTAATAATTCTGAGCAACTCATTAATTTCCATGAGTCTTCATTGACCTTTTTCGAAAAACGCCTCTACCGCACAAAAACGAGTGGTATCGGGTATCTTTAATATCATGCAATCTGATGGGTTAGGAAAATACCTTGGCTGCCCAGTCTTCTAAGGAAAACCCTCCAGAACTGTATTCCAAGATATTATCAAAAAAGCTATAGACAAACTAAATGGATGGAAAGCAAACTGCTTGTCCAAAGTAGGCAGAACAATCCTGATCCAATCCCACCTTGAATCTATACCAGCACATATAATGCAATGCTTCCATCTCCCTAAACATACGATAGAGCAAATCGATAAGACCAATTGAGACTTCTTCTGGAAAAAATCTAATACAGAAAAACGTTTCCCACTTATAGCATGGGATAAAATATGCATGCCCAAAAACAAATGTGGGCTAGGATTACATTACACAGATGCAGTCAACAAAGTTTTTTAGTGTAAATTGGCATAGAAAATGCTCATAAATGATAAGGGACTATGGACCCAAGCAATAAAAGCAAAATACCTTTAGAATAACACGAACTTCTTCACCTATAAGTCAAAAGCCACGGACTCCCCTATATGGAAAGTATCGCTAAAACCAAGGAATTAATGAGAACAAGCATCATTTGGAAGGTAGGTAATGGGACACAATCTCCTTTTGGTATGACAATTGGATCGAAAATAGACCCCTTATCGACATTCTTAATATCACGGATGTTAATATAGTTGACCCACTTATTAAAGTCAATCACTTTTTCTGTGCAAACAGAACCTGAGACGTCACTAAGCTCTCCAAAACGCTTCAGAACCATCCTGTCACCAAAAAGATAGTTGGGATTGATAAACCGAATAGCTCCATCAAGGACTCCTTTTGTTGGGGGATTAACAGCTCAGGAGAATTTAGCACAAAAACAGCAATGTGGATTGCTCACAAATCACAACGGCTTCAAAAATCGGATTGGCAGTTTAAATGGATATGAAAACTCGATATTATGTCTAAAATCAAAGTCTTCCTCTGGTAACTATGCTACAAAGCCATCCCGGTGAGGGGAACACTATTATGAAGAGGTATGGCTATTAGCCCCGTTTGTCCTAGGGATGGGAGTTGCACCCAAACCCAAAAAACCCTCCCTGAAGCCGCCCCATTTATTGCGGGTATGGGTATTGTATTTGAAAATGGGTATGAGTATGGGTATGGATTCTTAAAACCCGTACCCGATTATATACCTGATTTGCTAGTAAAAGGCGACCAAAATATGGTAAAATCCAAAAATAAATGTTTAGCATGAAACTCTAAATGTATAGTGTTTATTTATGTAAAAATAAAAAATTAAATTTTTTTTCATTTTTAACTTCCGTGAGTTTATCCGACATGAAATTTAGTAGGGTCGCTAGAAATTGCTAATAAAATATACAGTGTATACAAATATGGGTTGAATATGGGTGACACTTTGCGTACTCTATATATACCCGAATAAAATCCGTAAACCCCAAAAATCCAATGGGTATGGGTATGGGTACAACCATCCAAAACCCGATGGGTATGGGTATGTGTATGGGTATGACTTTTGAAAATGGGTATGGGTGCGGGTATAGCTCAACCCACCCCGAACCCACCCCATGCCCATCCCTAGTTTGTCCCTTATGCCTCGAAGATATAGAAACAAATGATCACATCTTTAAGGACTGTTACTCCATTTTAAAAATTTGGCAGGCAGCAATTCAACATGGATGGCTACCAGCTTACACAGAGCCCATAAGCATTTGTAATATATACCATTGGCTCGTCAATATTAAAAACCACAAACAACCCAATGTCTTGCATAGGACTTCCTTCCTATTATGGAGCATTTGGAAGCACATGAACGTAACAGTTTTTAGAAATGATGTATTTAAGCCAATCACAGGTCTTATACGAGCAAAAAAGGCATTTGCCAAATGGAGAGTTCAAACTTGTATGTCGATCGATGATGCAATTAGGGGCCCCCATTCCCTCTATCCCCACCTCATATCATTTTGTAAGGTGGCACCCTCCTCCAGCAGAGTTTATCAAACTCAATTTCGACGGATCGCTCATCAACAAATCCGTAGCAGGCGGTTTTATCCTCCGCGACTAGACAGGGAAACTCATCAAAGCAGGTGTGGTACACTATGGTGAGACATCCATCCTAGTCGCAGAAGCTCGTGCCCTCAAAAATGGCGTTATCGCAGCTATTCAAGTCGGCTACCAGAATATGATTATAGAAGGTGATAATAACATTGTCATTCAAGCACTACAAGGTACATTCCAAACCCCGTGGCAAACAGCAATGATATTGGAAGATGTTAGACTATGGTTAGCAATGACAAACTGCACTCTAATCAACCATATCTTTTGAGAGCCAAATCAAGCCACAGATTGGCTAGCCAAAACAAGTCACTCAGTCACACCCATAGGCGTACCTTCTTCCTTTGATGGAGCATCCTCCCCTCAATTTAGATCTATTCTAGTGGATGATATTATTGGGCGCACTCTTGTGAGAAGAGGTACTTAATAACCTCCTTTTCCTATTTACCATTGTTTAAAAAAAAAAAAAAAGTCTTCATCAAGCACAATTTACTCTCTCTTACTTGAAGTCTTAACCAAGACAAAGCTAGGACTTTTTTTTTTTGGATCAAGACAAAGCTAAGACTTGGTAAGACACAAATCCACACTGGAAAAAAAGATGAGCAAGAATAAGACCAAAGTTATAAATATCATACCGGTCATCGTATCGTTTTTTCACTGGAACAAGATATATAAGATTTATGTACCGTTGTACCGACTCATATCGTTTTGAATTTCAAAAAGTTTTAAAAATTAAAGTACAAAAAAATTAAAATTTTAATGTACCGGCTGTATTTGATCGAAAACACCGGCACCACTCGGTATTTGACGGTACAGAGCGGTATTGACTGGTATTTGACTGGTACAATAGCTTGTACCATTTCTTAACTGATACAGTACACTTCGTCCGATACCGGGCAGTATGGTATGGTATGGTATTTATAACACTGAATAAGACTCAGGTGATTTGTTCCGTGGTGTGTATGCTCTAGGCAAAATATTAGTGTGAGAGTAAAATAATATTTTTAATACGTTCAACATATGGTAAAGACGAGTTTGCATGATTATGAAAATCCAATATGAACTTTCTCTCTGAGTAAATAAATATTTCAACATATTGTACGACCTCAAACTCAAATCAATATTTGTAAGTCCTATACAATGAAAGTCGTGCTAGTTAGATGTAGGCAACTTTCATTTCCCTAATTTATAAGTTCATATGAACTTATTATATAGAAATTGAGAAATTATGTACATCGACAAGAAATACATTAGCTCCAATGTGATATGTTCATTTTAATTTTTATCCTTGAAACCTCCTATCTCATAATGAAACTTTTAATTTAGTTATGCACTTCATGTTAGCATACATTTTATGTCCGTTTTATTAGCTTATTCAGGGTCTGTTCATTTTAATATTTAGAAAGAATTTGGTAACTACTAACAAACGCTACTGACCATTGATAACTAACCTTAACCGCTGGTAAATACTGACTAATCACTATCTGGTATATCTGATTCACCGCTATTCGTAATTGGTACTAAGCGCTGGTGAACGCCGACAACTGCTAACCTATTTCTAACCGCTAGTAGACGCTGGCAAACCATTGTTAACTACTAACCGCTAATTCTAAATGTTGAAATGAACAAACTGTTAAAATAACTGTAGAGAAATTATGTTCATGTGATCTTATGTTTAAAGGATATTAATAACTATAGCTTCTATAATATAAACATTTCAGAATCATTTAGTAACTGAGTTTAAAATTTACTATATTGTTGACATTAAGAAAAATCAATATCAGTTTTATTGTCTACTGTAAATAAGATCGAAGACCTTATACTAAGTTAATAGGTGTTTGTTTACCAATGAACTAATCTGAAGGAAAGAGAGGTAGTTTAGAATACCTCATGTTACGAACCACAAGACCCTGTCTTTCTCTCTTTCTACCAAACTTTGAACCCCTGACCTTATTTTTAAAAGGGTAAAATAGGTAATTAAACTATGTTAGGCACATCTTCTTACAAAAGTATACTTAACTACATCATTTGTTAGAATTTCCCTAAGATAAAGGAGAAGACAAATACTTGACGAGTGCGAAGTAGTAATGGATTGTGTAAATTTTCATAGTTAATTTGTAGCAAAGTTGGCCTCCTTCAAAATATGATTAATTTTGAATTGAATTTCGTGCCTAGGTCATATGCAAATATCCTATATGATCATTGATATTTACCAAGGGATTTGAGAATTTCCCTTCAACGCTTCAATCACAATTCGGTTGTCAATTTTAATGATAATTTTGTCGAATTGCTTGAATAGCTTATTAAACTTCATCTCTTAGAGCTCTAGTTTCTACCAGTAGAAGTTTGCCCGTACTATGCTGCTCCTGCCTTGAAAAGTTTGCTCATCCAGTAGCACAGAATAAAGCCGGTAGCTATTGAAGAATTGCTGAATGATCAGTCAAAATTGATTTTTATGAATCTTGGAGAGAGGGATGCCACCTCACAACATGAATTTTGGTGGGGGAGAAGAAGACCCTCTTGAATAAAATTCTCGACATACAAGGTTAGATTTTCCATGCACCACTTGCTTTTTTTTCTCAGATTAGACATGCTAAAGGATTGAAAATTTTATTCTTGAAAATTATTGGATTCTGGATTTCAAAATACTCTAATGAATGAATGAAAGCTTATGTAACTTTAATGGTTATACGACGATTATATCTCATTTAGACTGTGGAACACATCTTGATAGCCTATAGGAAAGACACAAGTTGTCAGCAACTGATATTTACCTGCTAATTAATTGATTTAATGTCATTGAGAAAAAGTGGACAGAATGGATCAATACTAAGGTCCCTTCTAAAAGTGGTACCTCTGATTGAAAGTGTTTTATGACAAAGTTGTCATAAGAAAATTTTAATCTTTGGCATGGAGTCAATTTTCCTAATCCACTTAAATTCCACATAGAGGAGTTGTGAGGTTGCATACTGTGAGCTACCCATGTAGCTGACTTTATGCTAAAATCTCCTAAGCTATTTAGTCCCAACAAAATGAGTCCTTTGAGTTGTGGAGAAGAATAACATTACCTTGTATTTTCCTTACAATAGAATGGTTGCTTAGAGTCTGTCTGAGTTTGGGATATCCTGCCAAACCACCAAAAAAAAAAAAAATAAAATGAACCAAAAAATCGAAAAGATCGAACTGAAAAACAGGTTACGATTTGGTCAGTTCGAAAATTCGGTTAACCAACACCGAACCGAAATTATCTTTTAAAAAAATTTAAACATAAAAATGAAAAGTTTAGCTCTCTTATATTACTGATGGGCGAATAACTGTAATAGCCCGACCCTAAATCATATTTATTTATTTAATTAAGTTATGTTATTAATTTTTCACATTTATTTATCTCATTTAATCATCTCGGTTGGGAGAATTCATTTTGGGCCCCACTTTGCAATTCGAGTTTCATTTACGTAACAATTTCGGGTGAATCGATATTAGGTCCCGGTAAATATGATTCGGTGATAAATTATCTTTTATAATGTCACCAAGATTTAATTTTTAACAATGCAAAATTTGGGTCTAAATTCATTTAGTTTGGCCCAATTCATTTGGGCCCGGATTTCGGCCCGATTTATTCTTGGCTCAAATTGTGGCCCGAAAATTTTGGTTCTATTAAATTAAGTTAATCACCATCATTTGTACTAAACTTTAATTAGTAAAAAGCTACTTAATGGGAGGTTAAAAGCTAGCCAAGTGATTTTGGTTCATTTCTAACCAAACAAAACACACACGCACACATCTCTCTTCTTTCTCTCTCTTTTTCAAGCTCAAGTAAGTAAGCCTAGCTTTATCTCTTTGGATCTTTTTCATTTTGATTTTTGTTTATGTGATTAGAGTTTGGATCATGTTCTTTGGATGGAAATAAGAGTTATTTTGATATTTTTAATTGTTGATTAAGTTTGGAGCATGCTAGGGTTTAGGGTTATTCATGATTATGCAAGCTTAAGATTGGAAGTATGTTTTTCTTGGATTGTTTGTGTTTGATTAAGTGGTTTTAATCTCTAATGATGTTTATGAGGGTGTTTTTGGCGATTTTGGAAGAAATGAAGAGGAAGCAAGTTGGTTACAAGCTAGGGTTTTGGCAAGTAATGCATGGTTTGAAATATTTTGGCATCAAGCATGTTGTTTGATTATATTTTGATGCAAAATGAATGTTTGATGTGTTCTTTGACTTGAAAAAAATGATTTGGTGTGATTTTTGCATAAAGGGGTGAATTATGGAAATTTCTCCAATTGATTTAAAAGTGGTTCATTTGCTTATTTATGCAAGCAAAGATGATTCTGGGTGTGTTTGGAGTGATTTTGTAAAGAGAGGAATTGAAGGACATATGTTGTTGGGGAAAGGGATTCAGATCAACTTTGTGGTACTGGATATACCAACGAGTCGTGAACAACATCACTTTCCGTAAGACTTATTTGCTGTATACCACAAATAGTCTTCGGGATAAAACGCTGATAGACAAGTGTACATGTTTATGTTTTCTCGAGTTTGAACCATGGGAAAGTGATTCATAAGAATGTGTTTTTGCACACCTTATTCCCATCTTATTATCATATCCTATATATTTCTCTTCTCCTTATCCATGACTTTTATAACATGCCAAAAGGCACCATGCCAAAAGGCACCACAAAGGATAGGAAAAGGTACCATGCCAAAAGGCACC
This sequence comes from Carnegiea gigantea, assembly GCA_029747015.1. Lineage (NCBI taxonomy): Eukaryota > Viridiplantae > Streptophyta > Magnoliopsida > Caryophyllales > Cactaceae > Carnegiea > Carnegiea gigantea. The sequence continues at coordinate 131,941 of JAKOGI010001354.1, forward strand.
ATGCCAAGAAGCACTACAAAGGATAGGATAGAAGTTAACGAGGGTTAAACTTGAAAAGGTACCTTGCTTATTCACCTTTTCACGAACTGGATTAGATAAGGCGGGTAAACTTGAAGAGGCACCATGCTTATCCACCTTTTCGGATAAGCACTAGAAAATCTGCCACTTTTATTTTATTCTTGGAAAATTCCAATAATCCCCCGCCTTTTCCAAGATATAGCACAAACCCTCGCTATTCCAGCAAATACACAATCACAACCGAGAACACAAAGAGATTTATGCATCATGAAAGTATCTTGCGATTTGAACTTTCACTTAGTGGACATAATTTCAATTAGTCTGAATGTAATAGTAGACAAGTCTTTGAACTATACATCCTTTTTGACTAATTGGATATACCTCACACATAAACCTCGAAATACACTTAGAATTTTGACACAATTTAGGGCCATGTGTCCATATCCTTAGTGAGTGTACCAAGCCATGCCCCATTTGGCTCTCGAAGCGGCCACACTTCACACTCACATAGGTAGACTCTTTATACTCTTTCAAGCACATACCCCCGTATATTATGGCATACCAACTTTACCGTTGAAGAGTCTATTAAGAGCTTTCGCTCACCCTTTTCCTTACATACGGGTAATTTCAAGCACTTAAACTTTGGGATGGAAGATAAACATAATAGTGCTTGCAACCATCCATATGATAAGCTCGACCGCATTGAACTCAAGACTTGACATCTCACCAAGTGTGAGTTGGGTGCTTATCATTGGTGATTAGATAACGGGCACTTACCCATCCCCATTACTAAGGTCACTAGATAAAAAATATATCATTCCATGACCTTAAATATATGATAGTAATGTTCAAATCAATTCGAACTAGTCAATGCTTATACAATATTCAAGGTCAATAGATATCTACATATCATTTCATGACCTTGAAAACATCATGATCATAGTCAGATCTATCTAGACTAGTTAGTACTGTACAATATTTTGAATTCTCAAGAAATTATACCCCCGCCATTAATCCGATTAAACCATCGTATTATAAGCCATGGGTAAAATTACACTAAATAGCGTATACACTTTTGAAATGGATTCATATAAATTTGAAATTTAATACGACGTCCCTTTGTAAATCTCAATATTTGGGCCCACAAGATTTACAAAGTTGCTAATATTCATAACCATAACCTTTATCCAATTTTTATGGATTATTCACATGGTTATAATTTAATCCACAAAAATAATGCTCATAAAACCAAAAAATTACCTTGGTTTTCCTGGAAATTATCTTTCGAACTTATGCATACTTACAAAACCAAATATTTTGGTTTTCATGGAAATTATATTCAATTTCCAACTTATATATGATAAAAATATCATACCTATAACCATAATTTAATCCAATAAATTTGGATTCTTTATATGGTTACGCTTACAAATCAAAAATTTAACTTTTCATGGAAATCATATTCCCACACATATAATTTTACAATCATGCACATATCTACACTGCACCTTTTAAATTGAGGATTTTCCTCCATAATCTATGCCTACCTCATAGATTATCTTATAAACTCACATATGATTAAATTATCATATTAACTTTGGCATACACTATATAATCATGCTATCTAAAACACATATATATCCATGTACATTTCTTTATAACCAACAAATACCAAATCACACTTTTAAGTTTTAGCCATAACTTTGTGTGACTTAATTTACATAGGCAAACTTTAAACCCAAGCTGAGGATAAAATAACATGCCTTAATCAATTTGAAATATCACATAATAAGTGGCCACAAATACCCACATTGCCATCTTAAATAAACAGTTCCTGATAAGAATCAATCTTACATAACAAAATACTCACTTTGATACTTATATTTAATTTATAATCGGCATGATCAAAATGACATTTCATCATACCATGACAAAATGTGATTCAGACTGAAATTATTCGCCCAAGCATAAGTCTATTGCACCTTATAATTCATCTCCATAACTTATACATGATCAAACAACCAAATTGATACTTCACAATTTTGGACATGATCAAATCCGTGTATAAGACATATAACCAAAAGATATTGCAAATTTTGACTGCCAACTGCCAACTTTCATTTGGCCTTTTAAGACCATGCATATCAATGCATGAGATCAACATTCTAAACATAATCAATCTTAACAATGGCAAGGGCATCAAAACTTTAGACACACTACATGACAAAATATTGATCAACATTCATGTAGAAGTCTAACTAAGCGAAGGTGGCGTATACCGGCATGCATGCATGTGCTATCCACTTTGCAAAATGCATTACAAAACATATTTAATTCAAATTTATCATAATATTCCATGATAATATCTTACCAACTTAAATGCATGCCATTGTCAAAATTTTACAAAAACACGAATTAGACAATGAATACTGTTAAACAACTGCATGCATATAAATGAATACGGCTACCCATAAATTATAAGAAAAGTACTTATCTTAACTTCCACCATATGGGTAACTTCAGATACGGCATGGCCTTTGCATTACTACACATAAATACTTGATCATCCGAGATGGAGACTATGATCTTTTCTAAATTCAACACTTGCGAACTTATCCCACTTCTGAAAAGTTAGATGTCATCTCACGAATCGTTGCCACCAAAATAAGTCTTACGATTGTTGGGGAAAGGGATTCAGATCAACTTTGTGGTACTGGATATACCAACGAGTTGTGAACAACATCACTTTCCGTAAGACTTATTTGCTGTATACCACAAATAGTCTTTGGGATAAAACGCTGATAGACAAGTGTACATGTTTATGTTTGCTCGAGTTTGAACTATGGGAAAGTGATTCATAAGAATGTGTTTTTGCACACCTTATTCCCATCTTGTTATCATATCCTATATATATTTGTCTCTCTCCTTATTCATGACTTTTATAACATGCCAAAAGGCACCATGCCAAAAGGCACCACAAAGGATAGGAAAAGGTACCATGCCAAAAGGCACCATGCCAAGAAGCACTACAAAGGATAGGATAGAAGTTAACGAGGGTTAAACTTGAAAAGGTACCTTACTTATTCACCTTTTCACGAACTGGATTAGATAAGGCGGGTAAACTTTAAGAGGCACCATGCTTATCCACCTTTTCGGATAAGCACTAGAAAATCTGCCACTTTTATTTTATTCTTGGAAAATTCCAATATATGTAAAGATAATTATAGAGTATTTTGAGGTAAAATGATTATATAAGATGATGAGAAGAATCAAGTATAGTTTAGTGATCTTAAGGACTGATTTTAGAGGAAAATTATGTGGAAAACAAGGGGTGAAAGCATGGATAGTAGGCTGTGGACAGACCAAAAATAGGGGTATGTTTACGAGAAAACTGGTACTGTTTGGGTAGTTAAAAAACTGTCATTTTTGATGGGTAGATAGATCAATGAGTTATCTTTCAAATGCCTTTTGAATCACCTCATTCCGAGCTCTGTGGAAAAAGTTACGGCTATTTTTCTAAGACGGCAAGCTGTGCACAGTTATGATTAAGCCTAATTTTAAGAACCGTGTTGTGATAGTTGGGTTTTGTACTGTACATAAAAGTGTTGTGGGACTTCTTGATCTTTTCATATTGGAGTTTTATAGCTTAATTGAAGGTCGGGGGTGAAAGTTATGAATTCTCTAAGGTGGACCTTGAATTGATAACAACTTTGATTGTACTTAGAAGCTTATTTGGTTTGGAAAACTAAGTTGTATGGTATGTGTAATGAAATTAAAGAAGTGCAGAGATTGATAACTCAAGATCAGTATTTGTTGGTCCAAATCGGTGTTTAAAGTTATTCTGAGCCTACCACCACTCCAATTGCCCTCAAACCTTTGTTACCCATCTCAGAAATATCAAAAATCCGTGATCAATTATAACCATCAAAGTCTTACTTTTATTATCTCAATTATTCTATCTTGATCTGTTTTACTCCAACATTGTTTCACTTTGAGTTAAATTACCCTAATTCATTTAGTTTTCAAATTATATTGGTAGAACTTATCTTCTATTGAATTATTTGAGTTATGGATGCCTTTTAATGAATATCTATTACCATCACAAATTATGAAAGTCAACGTTGTTTACTAATTACATATACCTATAATTATATTTCTTAAACAGAAATCGGGGCCTAGTCTATCGTTTCCCATTGTGCATAAGCATTATTAAGTGAGATTGCATTTTAAAGACTCCAGGTACGCTCATTGCTTAAATCTTTAAAAATTAGCAAGTATTTGTCAAAATTATAATGTTTTAGTAAGTAAATCAACGAATCAGTTTAATCAGTGATTTGTCACATAATTAGCGACCCCATCAGTTATCAGTTACAGGGCGTTGCCCTTCAGTTACCCGCGCGACTTCAGGCCAGGTCCCCCGATCGGCTTAGCAGGTGTATACCTATCTATAGATCGTAACGGTATCAAGAGGGTTTACTATCAGATAATAACTAGTAATTGCAGTTTACATTCATCTCATTCACTGTTTTGACTTAAAATGAATTGTAAAGCAGGCAACCAACCAATTTATGCACTAATCATTTAACAATACAGGAATGCATGTACTGAGCTTTGGCTCACAGTTCGAAATGTTTTCATGTTTTGTTTTAAGCAAACGCTCAATGAATTGCCCTCATGCTAGCAAGTCAGCCGAAAAACATGCTAGCAAGTCAACCGAAGAGAATAAGTAAGGAAAACTTGGATGAATCAACAGTGATATAGACCATGCATACTTTGGAGCTATATTTTGTAATCATCAGTATATGGAGGTGTAAGCTCTATGGTGAATTGCTTTACTGTAGTGTATAAATCTTATGTTGGTCAATTAGTGAATGCATATGGTTGAAGTTATGCCTAACTAGGTTATCTCTAGTACACTTACAGCAAGCCTTGTCCTTTTGGGATGGCGGTAACGTCCCGATCATTGGGTTTGTCAGTTGTAATTGAGAGAATCAGAATAGTAATTGTAAACAGTAAAACATACTTAATTAGGGGGCGTTAGAATAACCGACAATGAAAAATTTGTTAGATTTAAAAAATTAGTCAATTGACTTTTTCGGTTTAGCTACGGCTCGAATTTTGGACAAACCGAAATTTCCAGTTCAGTTAGAGTTAAGAATTTTCTTGAACCGAAAAACCAGCTAACCGATTTTCGGTTAACCACAACTCCAGTTGTTCGATTTTGCACACCCCTAAATCCCCAACCACTGCTTTGTTATATAAAATCACCAATTGTTGCTTTGAAGTTAGGGATATTATGTTCAGGAATGCCCAATATTTCAACCAAATTAATGTTTTCTATCCAATTATCATACCAAAAGATTATGATATCTCCTTTATCGTGTTTCCACGTTAAAGTTTTTTTTTAAAATGTCCCTATAATTGACTATACTTTTCCATACAGGTGAATCAATATTCTTCTTTTTGTTAGGATCAGTTAAAATTGAACGAATTCAACAAATAAATCACAAAGATAATATAAATGAGTTATAACAAATCAACACCAGAATTTACATGGAAACCCCAATGTCGGAAAAACCACGGACGACGATGAGTCACAAATCCACTATAAAGAAGAGAAGTATAGGATCGATCTTAGAATGATACGTTCTAACAGGAAGATCGATTAGAGATTACAAAACTCTCTTTAACGCTCTCTCACAAATCTAGAAAAGTGGAACTGAATACTCGAATGGTATTTCTATTGGTGTGTTGAGAACGTAGGAGGCGTGCCCTTTATAAAGGGGTAGGATAAGCGAGGAACCCGCTAGAAATCTAATCGCCACAGCTAAACAGCCACCGTCCACCATAGGCCGTGGAGTGCAAATTGGGCCAGAACCCAACAATTTCCACCTTAAACCAATTTTCACCAAATCTGGGACAACCCCATCGTCTAAGGGACCCCGAAGGGCAATCAAACGAACTGAATGCCAACTAAGTCCAGGCAATATTGGAACTTAGCAATAGGAAGAGATTTAGTGAGCATATCTGTAGGATTCTCTGAGGTATGAACTGTCTTCGCCATAATGTCTCCTGCAACAATAGTATCTCTGATAAAGTGGTACTTGATACTGATATGCTTGGTCTTCGAATGGTAGGCATGGTTTTTATGAGATGAATAACACTCTGGCTATTCGAAAATACAGCAGTGACACCTTGTGAAACTCCAAGCTCAGTAATAAGGCATCTCAAGCATGTAGCTTCTTTGACACCCTCAGTTGCAGTGATATATTCAGCCTCAGTAGTGGATAAAGCTGTAATAGACTGTAATGATGCCTTCCATGAGATTGCACCCAACACAGGGTGAAATATAGCCAAAAATAGAGTGCCTACGATCAAGATCTCCACCATAATCAGAATCAACGAAACCTGCAACATCATAAGTTGCAGTCTTGGATTTGTCAAACACTAAACATATGTCAAGAGAACCCTTCACATAGTAAAAGATCTATTTTACAGCCTCCCAATAATCCTTACCAGGATTGTGCATATAGCAGCTCACCACGCTAACCGCATAGGCTAAGTCAAGTCTAGTGCAGACCATAGCATACATGAGACTTCCAACTGCACTAGAATAGGGAATGTGAGACATTCTCTCCATCTCCTCTTCAGACTTAGGACAGGACTCGGCTGAAAGCTTGAAATGTGCAGCTAGAGGATTGGATACTGATTTACAGTCATCTATATTAAACCTATCAAGGACTTTCTCAAGGTACTTCCTTTGAGATAGGTAGAGTTTACCGGCCTTTCGATCCCTGTGAATCTCCATGTTGAGTATCTTCTTGTCTGCGCTTAGATCCTTCATCTCGAACTCATCACTAAGTTGAGATTTCAACTTGTTGATCAAAGACTTATCCTTGAAAGCAATGAGATGGTCAACATACAAAAGCAGATAAATGAAGGAACCACTAGATTGTTGAAAATATACACAATTATCGTAGTGATATTGTGTATAGCCTTGCCCTATCATGAATGCATGAAATCATTTGCACCACTATCTAGGGGCTTGTTTAAGTCCATACAAGGACTTCTTCAGTCGAAACACACTGTGTTCCTTGCCAGGAACAACAAATCCTTCAGGTTCCCTCATATAAATCTCCTCCTCCAACTCACCATGAAGGAACGCGATTTTGACATTAAGTTGCTCCAACTCCAAGTTAAATAGAGCAACAAAAGCAAGAAGCACCCTAATGGAAGTATGACATACTACAGGAGAAAAGACTTCATTAAAGTCAATATCTTCCTTCTTATTGTAGCCTCGAATAACTAGCCGTGCTTTTCACTTTGCATCTTCAACGTTAGGAATGCCCTCCTTTCGCTTGTAAATCCACTTGGCTGTTAAAGCACGACGACCTTTCGGCAGATCACATAACTCCCAAGTCTCATTCTTGTACAGACTCTCCATCTCTTCTTGCATAGCCATAAGCCGGTTTGAGGAGTTGGGACAGGAAATGGCTTCAGAATATGAGGAAGGTTCAATGCCTTCAAGTATCTCCTGTGCAACGGCCAGTGCATAAGAAATCAGCCCATTGTTCTCATTCGCTGAGTAACGTGCAGGCTTCCTGATGGCTCTTCGTGGTCTGTCACGAGCAACAGAGTAAGTATCGGTGGCCTGCGGTTCTGGACTTGGAACATTAGGATTGACTTTTTTAGACTGGACCTCACTACTAGAATGAGGCAACGTGTCTCCACCTTGAGGGACATCTGCAGGAATCTAAAACTCCACCTTCTCACTGACATCTTTCTGATTACATGTAGAAATAGACTCTTTCCCAAGTGATAACATAACAGTTTTATTGAAGGTTATATCCCGACTTTGAATGACCTTTTTACAGTCAGGACACCACAACCGGTATCCCTTAGATTCAGATTCATAACCTAGAAACATGCACTTGATAGCCCGAGGGGCTAACTTCCCGTTGTTAACATGTACATAGGCAGAGCATCCAAATACTCGCAGAATAGAATAGTCAACAGGATTAACTGACCAGACTTCTTCTGGAATTTTGAAGTCAATAGAGGAGTGTGGAAAACAATTCACCAAATAACAGGCCATTAAAACAGCCTCTGCCCAGAAATTACAACGATGCCACAAGTTGGCGTTGGAGAGCATATGGCGAGCTCTTTCAAGTAGAGTCCGATTGTTATGTTCTGCGACTCCATTTTGCTGCGGCTTTCCGATTAGGGTCTTATGTCTGGCGATACCCTGAGTGGTGGAGAACTCGTTGAAATTAGACTCACAGAACTCAAGATAATTGTTAGTCTTGAGTTTCTTTATCTTTCTCCCAATCTGGTTCTCTACGAGGGCTTTGAATTTCTTGAACATGGGAAATGTCTCATTTTTCTGCCTCAAAAAATAAACCCAGACTCTTCGAGAAAAATCATCTACAAAGGTCAGCATATAATGTTTTCCTCCAATAGAAGGAACTCTAGACGGACCCCATAAGTCAGTTGGTATATAATCAAGGGTACCTTTAGTATGGTGAGTAGCAGGAGAATAACTGACTCTCTTTTATTTTCCAAAAACATAATGATTGCAGAAATCAAGTTTTCCTGTACCTTCGCTGCCGAGTAGACCTCGCTTGCTTAGAATTATCATTCCCTTCTCACTTATGTGGCCTAAGCGAGCATGCCACAATTGAGTAGAATCTGCTTCGGATGAGGGGGTGGTAACTGTAGCAAAACCAGTCACTGTTGAACCTCAGAGTATGCAGAGACTCCCACGTCTTACTCCTTTCATAAGAACCAGCGCACCCTTGGAGATCTTTAGGACTCCACCTTCAGTGGAATACTTGCACCCGTTAGATTCAAGGGTGCTAAGTGAGATAAGGTTGCACTTCAGATCAGGAATATGATGGACATTAGAAAGAGTCCTCAATACATCGGGTCTTAATTTGAACAGTGCCAATGCCTGCAATACTGCAACAACAACAACAACTTCCAGTGTGGGTCCCGCTTTCGCGGGGTCTGGGGAGATTCAGCTGTAGGCAACCTTACCCCTACCGGTATTCCTACCCATAGAGAGGTTGATTCCTTAAGACCCACAAAACAGTTTTTTTTTTTTTTGAAAAAGGTTTATAGAGAAAACGATTGCAAACCAAAAACCAAGGAGGAGAAAATGGGCCGGAGAGCAAAATAAACAAGGAGCAGAGACATACCTCAACCAACCAGGGGCGCTAGATGCCGTCACATCCCAGAAAAGCACGACCTGCAGACAAGCACACCAAAACCCTACCCGCCCCACCCCACCGAAGCTACTACCACCTACGCGGCCGGTCCCCTACAATCAGAGACCTTAATCCTATCCCGCCACAACCTCCTATCCTGAGCCATGTCCTCCGTCAGACCGGCAACTCTCAGGTCCTCTCTAACCACTTCCTCTAGACTCTTCTTCGGTCTACCCCTCCTTCTCTTTCCACCGGGGGGAACGATCATCTCGCACCTCCGCACTGGGGTGGCCACATTTCTCCTCTTTACGTGGCCGAACCATCTAAGCCTTGATTCCCTCATCTTCTCCTCTATGGGAGCTACTTCGGCTAAGCTCCTGATTACGCCATTTCTAATTCCGTCCAATCTCGTAAAACCACACATCCACTTGACCATTCTCATCTCGGCTACCATCAACCTTTGGACTTGCATCTTTTTTAAAGGCCAACACTCCGATCCATAAAGAACAGCCGGTCTCATTACCCTCCGATAGACTTTGCCTTTCAATCCTAGAGGCACTCTCTTATCACACAGCACCCCTGACACTGACTTCTACTTTTGCCAACTCACTCTTATCCGGTGGCTAATATCCTCGTCAATGTCCCCGTTCTGCTGGATGATCGAGCCCAAGTATTTAAATTTAGCGACCTTTGGAATCACCCTCCCATCCAGTGTGATGTCTCCCCCCTCTTCTATCCTTCCACTGAAACGACAATGGAGGTATTTCGTTTTTGATCTACTTACCCGAAAACCCCTAGCTTCCAGCGTATGCCTCCAACTCTCCAACCTGTCGTTCACCCCCTGCCTGGTCACATCGATAAGAACGATGTCATCTGCAAATAACATGCACCAAGGCACCTCGTCCTGGATTCCTCTAGTGAGTACATCCATAACTAAAGTGAAAAGAAACGGGTTTAAGGCGGAGCCCTGATGCAGGCCTATACTAATAGCGAAGTCATTGGAGACCCCTCCCGGTGTCTTAACACGCGTCCTCCCTCCCTCATACATATCCTTGATTACACGGATGTACGCGGGCGATACCCTTTTCTCTTCTAAACATCTCCACAATACCTCCCTCGGGACTCTATCATACGCTTTCTCCAGGTCAATGAACACCATATAGAGATCCACCTTTCTATCCCTGAACAAGCCCATGAGCCCTCTGAGGAGGTAGATCGCCTCAATGGTCGACCTGCCTGACATAAAACCAAATTAATTCTCTGAAATCTCTACACCCTCTCGTAACCTTCTGTCAATCACCCTCTCCCAGAACTTCATAGAGTGACTGAGCAGCTTGATACCCCTAAAGTTATTACAATCTTGGATATCCCCTTTATTTTTGTACAATGGGATGACCATGCTAACCCTCCACTCTCTAGGCATCTTAGCGGTCCTGAAAATAACATTGAACAACTCCGTGAGCCACTCTAGACCTACCTCCCCCATAAACTTTCAAACTTCCACCGGTATCTGGTTCGGGCCCACTGGCTTTCCATTCGCCATCTTCTTCAAGGCCTCTCTAATCTCCTCCTTTGTTATATGGTCGCCCGCACGCTGATCGCTACCCTCTCCGCCCCTACTATAGTTGTCTCGAACCCCTTCTCCATTAAGGAGTTTAACAAAGAACCTTTGCCATCTCTCCTTGATTTCAATATCCTCAGTCAACACCTTACCCTCTTCGTCCTTGATGCACCTTACCACTCCCAAATCCCTAGTCTTCCTTTCCCTCACCCTAGCCAGCTTGAGAACCTCCTTCTCCCCTTCCTTCGTCCCCAATCTATGGTACAATCTATCAAACGCCTGGCTCTTTGCTACTGCCACCGCCCTTCTGGCTACCTTCTTGGCCGCCTTGTATCCAATCTTCTTTTGCTCCCTCTCTTCCTCCGAACTGCTGCTCATGAGCTCCGCGTAAGCCTCTTTTTTTGCCTTGACTTACTCCTTTACCGCTTCGTTCCACCACCAGGCGCCTTCCATCCTGTTGCCGCCTCCCCTGGAGAGACCTAGAGTTTCCCTATGCCTGCAATACTGCATTGGACATTATTCCCTATGAGAAGACACTTGAATCCAGTGGTTCATATGTCGAAAACTAGTCCCTATGGGGACATATATGATAGGCACAGTCGGAATCTATAACCCACTCAGTAGCACCTCTACTGTTAGTTGTGGTGACTAGTAAGATATCACCATCTAACCCCGAGTCAACAACTTCAGCTTCAGCAGACTGACTACTCTTCTCTTCTCGTTCCTTGTTGTTCTTCAGTTTGTAACATTCTGTAACCAAATGCCCTGACTTTCTGTAGTATTTGCAGAATTTGTCAGATTTATGGCCTTTCGACTTCGATCTAGAGTTTCTCCTGTTTGTACCCTCCTTTTCAGAGGATCTTCCTCTTACAAACAAACCTTCTACTTTGTCATCAGAATGCACTTCAAAATCAAACATTTCTTTGAATAGTAAGTTAGACTTAACATCCTCAAAAGATAAAGTATCGTTGTTGCTATACAACAAAATTTCTTTGAAGTGTTTATAGGAGAAGGGCAAAGAGACAACTAGCAATATAGCCTTATCCTCATCCTTAATTTTTACATCTAAACTTTCAAGATCGATAATAATCGAATTAAAATCGTTTAGATGTTTCTGAACAGGAGTAAGTTCTGCCATCTTGAAAGTATACAACCTTTCCTTTAATCGGATCTTTTTGGCAAGACTCTTTGTCGTGTAGAGTTCCTCCAGCCGAACCCAAAGACCCACTACAATTGTCTTATCAAGCACCTCTCAGAAGACATATGGCGCCAAGCACAACTGTATGATCGAAAGTATCTTCTCCTCTAGTTCTTTCCATTCGTCGTTTGTCAAAGAACCATGCTTCTTCTTCTTCTGTTCCGCCCATTGTTCTTCTGTCATCGTATTGGATTTCGTATGAGAGAGAACATTCCACAACCCATGAAAACCGTCTCATATGCACTTTCCAAAGATTGAAACTAATCTCTCCATCAAGCTTCTGAATATCAACCTCCATAATTAAAGACATCCTAAACCTGGCTCTGATACCACTTGTTAGGATCGGTTAAAAATTGAATGAATGCAACAAATAAATCACAAAGATAATATAAACGAGTAATAACAAATCAACACCGAAATTTACATAGAAAACCCAATGTGGGAAAAACCACGGATGACGATGAATCACAAATCCACTGTAGAGAATAGGAGTACAGGATCGATCTTAGAACGATACGTTCTAACAAGAAGATCGATTAGAGATTATAAAACTCTCTATAATGCTTTCTCACAAATCTAGGAAAGTGGAACTGAATACTTGAATGGTATCTCTGTTGGTGTGTTGAGAAGGTAGGAGGCGTGTCCTTTATAAAAGGGTAGGATGAGCAAGGAACCCGCTAGAAACCCTAACCGCTATAGCAAAACAGTCGCCGTCCACCATGGGCTGTGGAGTATAAATTGGGCCAAAACCCAACACTTTTTATAACTAAAGAAATCAGATCTTTGCATATGTTCAGTAGTAATTGACTACACCCATAGGCTAGAATTGTTTGTAAGCACCTTCCAGGCTGATCTGCATTTAAAGGCTTTATTAATCGCTTCTATTTTATGTAGTCCAACCTGCCCCTATTTTTAGGCATACAAACTTTATCCCAAGCTATAAGCGATAATCCTATTTTTGTATTTGATTTTTTCCAATGAAATCTTTATTGAGTTTACCAAGATAGTTACTTCTAACTTTTGGAAGTTGAAAGTATTGCATCGTATGTGTTGGAACTAAAAGTGATTCTTTAGATAAGCAGTTGGCTTTACATCATTCTGATTTGATGGTGGCTTTGTTAATAATTTCTTCGAAGAGTTGCTAGGTTTCCCTTGGAATGTCGGGTAACCCAGGTACTTGCCAAGAGACTCCATGTGGAATGTTGAAGATTGTTGTTGCTAACTCCTTCGTATAGGTGACATATTTATTAAAAATATGAGAATTGATATTATGATAGTTACTTAATTGACCTCAAGTAAAACAGAAGTTGTCCAAAAAGTTTCTGAGCTTGTTACAACTATTAGAATTTATTTTATAGAAAAGCAGACAATCATAAAAAAAGCATAGACATGGAATAGTTATGACTTTTAGGGAAAGCTTAACCTCTATTTCTAACTCATGAATATTAGCTTCCTTCAATAGCTTCTCACTTAAAGCTTCCATGCATAGTATAAAGATACGAAAAAGATAGAGGGTCCCCTTCACCTAATTCCTCTAGTTGGAGTGAATAAACTATTAGGTTCATCATTGACTACAATTGAGTAATATACCAAGGAGATACTCTCCTTAATCCAATTATTCCACTTTTGGTGAAATCCTAACTCTTACAAGCATTTAAAATGAAATCTCATTCTAATCTATCATATGGATTTTCCGTGTCAAGCTTAATTGCTACCCATGTTGATTTACTCTCTAGATTCTTAAACTTATGCACATTCTCATGGATCAATGAAATGTTGCCATCGATCAATCTTCCTAGAATGAATGCACTGTGAAACGGAAAACCAGAGGCCTTAATCTATTGATTAAGATCTTAGAGATAATTTTACAGACTATTAAGCAAAGGCTAATGAGTCTAAAGTGATTAGTCTGTGAAGAATTACTTATCTTTGGAATTAGAGAAATAAAGGTGTAACTAATCTCTCTAAGGATTTTCTCATTCAAAAAGAATTCTAAAATGCAATTGAATAGATTTTTCTTAAGCATATGCTAATAATTCTTAAAGAAACCTGCACCAAAAACATGTAGTCCTAGCATTTTATTAGAATCGATAGTAAAGAGTGCATTTTTTACTTCTTCAAGATTCGATTGCCGAAAAAGGCAGTATTTTCAAAGTCTAAGATTATCATGGGTAAACCCAAACTAGGTAGCATCCTATTTGTGTTATGTGCTCATTTAAATCTCTGTGTATAACAATAAATTGTTTAGCAATTAATTCTTAGTCCTCTAGACATATTCCACGATCATTGCTTTAATAATTATTTCTTTTTCCTTTTGGAGTTCGCTCTCCATTGGCAAATTTAGGAATTTCGATAATCATGTACTAGCCATTCTTTCCTAGCTAGTTTATCCAAATATTTTGGTTGAAAAGCATCATTTTCTCTTTGTTTAAGGAGTCATTGCATCCAAGAATTAAATCTATAATGGTTTGGGTCAAACAATAGTCTTTCCTCCACATATTCCATGTTTTTTGGCATTTTTAGTTAACTTTTCATGCAAATTACCAAAGTTCTTTTTAGAACAATCTTTAACATCAAATTTAATAGCTTTGAGTCTTTGAGTGAAATAAAACATGTTGCTTCCTCTATAATTATTTCTCCAATTTTTGGTTAGTAGAGTATCAACTAGTTGATATTTGGGCCAAAAGTTCTAAGCGAAAGGAGAATTCTTTGTGCTTCAGCTACTGCATATGAGTGGACATTATTATAGGGCAATGACCCAAGCACGTAAGGGCCCGCATGTCTAACAAACAACGAAGTATGGAGTAGTCCAATCTTTTCAGGTTACTGCTCTTTTGAACTTTTCATAAACAAGGCAATTATGGATTCTTTTTTTCCAAGTGACTCGATTGCAAATAAATTACAAACATTTTGCATCAATAATTGAAAAAAAAATTATTAAGATATTAAAATTTATAATCAGATGGGCACCTGCCCATCTTTTTATTAGTAGGACACGCAATTTTATGAAAATCTTCTACTATACATTACGTGATATCTATAACATTATTTAATTCTGTAAGGTGATTCCAAAACTCATTTTGTTCCTCCTATAGCCCTGGGCATACATGTCTGAGATAATAGAATTTTGTTCTTTTTCATGTTATGAATGGGTATATGAATTGCTCTTTGTCCTAATTAAGACTGATGCATGAATGCTACCATTATTCTAAAGGACTACAAGGCCCTCTGAATGATTACCAGGAAGTACATAGTTGAAGTTCTTAAACAACAATACAGGGAATATTTTCTAAATATTACTTTCATTGACCATAATTTAAGGTAGGAAAAGCAAATTCCACTTATGAGTGCTAGTCAAGAATTTATATCTTGAACGACGTGTGCTTACTTTCACAATGATCTGATTTTACAAACACCCATTTAAATGGGGATAAACTCATTAGGACAGGCAATACACTTGAATCAAATAATACATCCAAAACGGTAGACCATTGAACTTGGGGAGGGGCAAGAACATACTATGACTTTAAGCATTTTTGCCAATGGAGCAGAGCAGCTTGGTGCACAAGCATCCTGCATTTACGCAGGGTCTGGGGAAGGGCCCCATCTCAAAGGGTGAATTGTAAGCAGTCTAACCTGACTTTATCAGTGGCTGATTCCAAGGTTTGAACCCATAATTAAATAAATTTACTGATGATTAACCTTAACAAGGCAGAGCTCACTGCAAGAGGGTTGTAGTTCATCATGGACTTCTCCAAAACAAGACAAGAGTAAAAATTATATATGACTTAGGCTTAATGTCTTGACCTGAGCTATCATTCAAGCTCAAAGACTTTATAACACTTGAGCAAGGCTTTACAAATGTTAGCCTAGACCATCATAAAAGTGGTCAACCTATTCACTCACTTTAGAAGTATCAATTCCTAGATACATTAAGAAGAGGTATCTCAAGTGAGGGACTCACCGAAGCATGTATACACCATACACTTTCATCACATCTCTTCTCTCTTCTCATGCACATTACTTTATATATGGTCACGAAAAATTTCGTCACCTTAATTAATTTCGCAATCCATATGTGAAGATGGGCTTCAGCCTCCTTTGTCCGTGTGCTTTATGAACATAATGGGCCTCATTTCATTTTGAACCAATTTGTCAAAGGCCCACGGGTTTTTGTGTTGTGCATCTGTAATGGCACAAATGAATTGCATGAACCCGTCATTTTTCTTTTTACGTTTTATAGATGATACCTAATGTCTTGCCCTATTAATTATACAACAAAACATTTATAATAATACTAAGTAAAATTTAAATTACCATGGTCACAAGTCTTACAATATTTCATTATCAAAGTATAGCAAGAATTGGTTTTATATATATATATATATATATATATATATATATATAGTACACAAAATGTACCTGGGTACCATGAAAACCTCGAGGCAAACTATGAATCATAGCTTTCTCTCTAAGCCGTCATGCCGTCCATGTTTTGTATAAAGAAAGGCTTCCAAAACAAAATATGCCCTGTATATTGATGTCAAAAATATGCCCTCTCTGAAGATTGAAGAATTCCTTTTCTAAATATAGACCTTCTAGAATAACTGTCTTTCCCTTCATTCATCCAAATCTCTGGCATATTTAATTCGCCTTCCTCATTTCTCAACTGTTTCCTTCCCACACTTTGCTCAAGAATTTTATTTTAAAAAAATAGTTTTCCAATTTTTCTTTGTTTAGTACAATAAATGATGAAAAAATAATTTCCAAGGAAAATAATTTTTCTCCCAATTGAAGAAAACGATTTCGTTTTTGAGAAGATAAAAAGTTAATTTTCTTCCTTCAACTCTTTGACGATATGATCAGATGAAATTTAGCTATAAAATTTGATTTCAACAGTTTGGATCAAAATTTAACTATCCGATAGAAAAAATTAAAATAAATTCAAATCTAATTTTGGGATCAAATTTCTTTCAGTTGGTCCACATTTATGTCTGCTACGATAATTTAATCATCATGTTTTGCTACTAAAATAATTTAGTTGGCTTGTCACTAAAACAATTTCAATGGTTTAGATCAAAATTTGATCATTAGATATAAAATATTAAAATAGGCTCAAATTCATATTTTGAGCTTAATATTCTTTCGTTTGGTTAATTTTTTTTCACAATGACAATTCAATCGATAGTTTTCGCCGCTCAAACAATGCAATCAATATTTTTCACCACTAGAATAATTTTAGCAGTTTGAATTGAAACTTAATTATCAAATATGAAAGATTAAAATAGGCTTAAATTCAGAATTTGAGCATGACATTCCTTCATTTGGTGAACATTTCTCTCTGCCACGATAATTCAATCGACATTTTTACCACTTAAACAATTTGGTTGATGTTTTTTGTCACAAAAATTAATTTCAATGGTTTGGATTGGAGCTTGATTGTCTGAGAGGAAGTATTAAACAAAACTCAAATATGAATCTTAATCTTAACATTCCTTCATTTGATCAACATTTATCTATGCTACAATCATTCAATTGTTTTTTTTTACCATTTAAATAATTTAGTTGAAGTTTTTTTAATAAAAAATAATTTATCATATACCAAACAACGAAGAATATAACATGAAAATCAATTTTCCTTAGAAAGAATTTTTTCACGAAAAATAATTTTTAAATTTTTTTTTTTCCTTCTAATTAAACACTACTTAAAAGAAAAAGGTGCTTTGAATGTAGACATTTTTTACACGTTGTAAACAACAAGGCAAACAAATTTGGACGATGCAGTTATGGTGTGAATGGGACAGTATGTACTTCAAAGGCCGAATCGACCAAGTAAAATTTTGGAATCTTAGGAAATTGCAAATCACGCATGTTTCTCACGCTAATCTGATGGAAGAAGATTTGGAAACGCAATTGGAATTTTCTTAATGGAAGGTACACTTTTTAGTCCCATTTAAAGAAAATATGCTAAAATCTGTTATGATTCAAGAAGCTTTCAAATTAAAATGCAACATTCAGAATTGAATTGAGCTTTTTTAAAAAATAAAAAAGCTGAACAGAACGTAAATTCTTTGGTTTGAATATCTAGATTTTGGGATTTTTTTGTGAAGTTTTGACTCGTATTTGCTTTTGTTTAATTGATTTTTTTTAACACACGCAATTCTAATCAGTACCAAATTCTTCAAATAAATTCTTTTTCTAAGTACCATGATTTTACAAAAGTTGAGAAAGTCTGATCCGAGACGACAACACGTACCATTCGAAATTGACCTAAAATTATTCAGGAACACGAACCGACCAAATTTCGAGTCGAAGTCGGCATAGTTTGACTGTTTTACTTGAAAACATGTTATTTTTTAATTTTAAATAAATCTAAACTATTTTCAAAATTAACATAAAATTGACATATTTATTAAATGAGCTGAACTGAACTGATCTATTGTTCAAATCTAAATTTTACCATTTAAAAAAGAAGACTTATTAAGCAAGTGATTGAAATTATTCAAGAACACGAATCGAGCAGATTTCGAGTTGAAGTCGGCACAGTTTGACTGTTTCACTTGAAAACATGTTATTTTTTAATTTTAAATAAATCTAAATAATTTTCAAAATTAACATAAAATTGACCTATTTATTAAATGAGCTGAACCGAGCTAATCTATTATTCAAATCTAAATTTTACCATTTAAAAAAGAAGACTTATTAAGCAGGTGATTCTAATGGAAAAAAGAGAGGTATTTTGAAATACCTCAATTGGTAAAAGGCCCTGTTCTTTCCGTGGCTACCAACCCTTAAACCCTCGACCCTTGATTTTACGGCAAAAGCCAGAAAACCAACTGGGACAAGGCGGGATGGTGATGCATTGCTTTGTTATTCATAAATAATAATTTATTGACGTGGCAATCTCTTATTCGTTAACTTCCAACAGTCAAGTTTTTTTGAATTTGTTTGCACGGCACTATCGCCATTTCCCGTCCTATAAAAGGCAGGAGGAGAGAGAGAAAATCCAGCACGCATTTTCCATGCGAGCCACGGTCAACAACTCAGCTGCCCTCTTCTTCTTCTTCAACAAGCAATGTTCGCTCTTCTTCATCTTCTTCTATTACTCTTGTCTCTCTCCTCTCACTCAATCGCAGATGAAATCTTCGATGTTCGCCAGCACCTCGCCACTGTCACCAGGTTAAATTCTCTCTCGCCGATTTTCTCCGCTTTGATTTGATGATCATCGTCATTTTGAACTTTAGCATTTTTCTGTGATTCTTTTGGTGTAATTCTTGGTTTTTGGTTATTTTCATTGATTTGGTTCAAATTTGGAGTGTAGATATGATGTTGTGAAGGATATTGTGGACAGTTCGTATGTGCCTGCGCAAATTCCTGATGGTTGTGAACCTATTCATCTTAATCTTGTGGTAATTTCTTCTTTTGCCGTTTTAGATTCTTGCATAATGGTTGTTTTGTCTTTGGTTTGTGCAATGTGATTGAAGATTTGGGTTAAACCAGTGATCATTATAAACCAGTAGGACAGGGTAAGGGGGTGTTTGATGCTGTTACAACAATTAGATTGCATATATTTTGTAGTCTCTCTACGGGCAGAAATGCCTGTAGAGGTAAGATTGCCCATATGTGGATCTCCCCAGACCCTATGAAAGCAGGATCCACGTTGGGAGTTGTTTTTTTGTTTGTTTAGATTGCATGTATGTTGTACTGTTGGAAATATATTGGAAAGGCATTGATTGCTGCTATTTTCAATAAAGCAGGTAAAGGGTTGGTTAAGAGGTAGTTTGCCTCGGTCCTTTATAAACCCAAGTTGAAAATTGTCTAGCATTGATTTCTCTAATATTACTAGGAAACTCGAATGACTTGCTAGTAAAACAGGAAAAAGATACTGTTTAATGGAAGTTTTTGCCTTCAGAACTTATGTTGGAACTAGACATGCACTGCTGAAATTCCCTTTGTGCAATGGTGCTTTTGGAAAATCATACACTTGTGTTTAGGGCTGGATAAATTAGTTGACCTTATTATACGTTTCGTGGTGTGTCTTCGCACGTTCTAGATATTGCACGCTTTCACGTCCTTGTGTATTACAAAATGATTTGGTGTGATGTCAATAGTCAACATGCTTCCTAGTCTACGTAATTTTGGAGTTTGGACAAATCACATTTCACACTTCATTATTCTGGTTTTTGAATGTTTTTAGGTAGATCAAGAATTTCTGTGTTTACTGTCTGTTTGATTCGGTCATTCTATGGCAAATTTGGCATTTTTGTGTTTTTGGGCAAAATTTGCAGGTATTTTTATCGTTTGGCAGAATTTCCCATTGATTTGAATATTTCTGATCCTATGTTTCTTGACCTTGCTGTAATGGGGAGACCCTTCTACAGATATGAGGAATTATTTTTGTTTCTTTTGTTTTCTTCCCTCCTTTCTTTTCCTCTTTTATTTATTTATTTCTTTTTAAAAGTATGATCTATATTGAGTTCACAGTCTAGGCATGGGACAAGAGCTCCTACTAAGAAGCGAATGACAGAACTAGATAGGTTGGCTAGTTCACTACAAGCGCACATAGCCGAAGCAAAAGAACATGAATCATTATTAGAGAAAGCACCAGCTTGGTTACTGGGATGGACATCTCCATGGAAAGGCAAGGTAAATGGGGGAGAATTGGTTGCCCCGGGAGAAGATGAACTCTACGACCTTGGAATTAGGCTTCGAGAAAGATTCTCCAGGCTGCTAGGTGATGAATACCACCCTGATGTATATGCAATCAAAGCAACTCAGGTAGCTACTCTTCATTCAAGTCTGACCTCACTTTTCCTAAGTCAGAGAGACCAAGAACGTTCATGCAGCAGATACTACTAAAAACCTCATAACTGTTGCTTTTGATGACTCCATGTCTTCGTTCTTCTTCGTTGAAATTCGCCAGGTTCCTCGAGCTTCTGCTAGTTCTGTGGCATTTGCAATGGGGTTATTTGGGGGGCGAGGAAACCTTGGACCTGGGAAACAGCGAGCATTTGCTGTTAGTACTGAAAGTCGTGCAAGTGACATATTGCTACGGTTTTATGATACATGCCAAAGTTACAAGGTGGGTGCTTACTGCTTGCATGCATGGTTTGTTGGTACTTGAATATCAAATTCTTTTAGATCTGCTTGCTAAATTATAGCTTTGTTAGATGTTACAGAGGACCTCATTTGACCTGCTTAATCAAATACTTGGTTCAACTTCCATTTTGTTCACTACTGCCGTTGTTTTAGAGTTTGTTTGGTAGTTTAAGAATTAAAGTAAATAATAGTTAGTAACCAGTAAGGGTCAGCAGAGTTATGTAGGGTAAGAGGAGTAGCTATTATTTCTATGTTTGGATATTTTAGTAAGAGGGAGAGTAACAAAGATTGACGAAAAATAAAATAGATCATATAGCATTGTGAACAGGGATCGACACCACACATATGCTGAAAGTGGGGTATTTTGGCCAACTCTAAGAACATTTGGTCTCTGTGCGTGTCTCATTCCCAACCTACTGCAATTAACATTGTGATTGACACCTTGCACGCTGGCAGAGCAGTAATCTGTGCTAGCTGTGCTCTCTTGAATTCATGGTGCTTGAGTTTTTGTTGTTTTGACCCTGTTTCCTTTGTGCATAACTATAGAATTACAGGAAAAGCGAACAGCCGGCAGTGGAGAAGCTGAAGGAGCCCGTCTTTGATGAAATTACCCTTGCCTTGTCCAAACGCTATGAACTGAATTTCACCCGACAAGATATTTCTTCGCTCTGGTTTTTGTGCAAGCAGGTTCATATTCTCAATTATAGTGCAGTAGCTCTACAGGAGCAGCAAAAACTGTTTCATTTTTCAAATATTACAGCAACTAAAGCATAAGCTAATCTGTTGTAGTGACTGCTTCATTTGCAATCTCAGGAAGCATCTTTACTGGACATTACCAATCAAGCTTGTGGTCTTTTTGATGATTCTGAGGTGCGTGAATGTGCAGTTATCCTGTCCTGCATTGTTAAAATTTGTTCATATATTTTGCATCCTTATGGATGTTGCCACTTTTCAACACATTTTGGTCTCATTAAATTAGAATTCCTAAAATTCACGTGTCTCTGATATTTCGTAACAGAAAAGCTTTTCTTGCTGTGTGGTCTATGTGATCTGCTGCTGGACTGTTCTTCTAAAACTTTGAAGAGACTTGCTGATGTTAATATTGTTTATGTTCTCCTCTTGATTCTGATGAGAAATTGAGAGTTGGTCTAAGTTCTATTTATTGCAGATGAAGAATTTTACTTATCATCCTTGGAAAGATGAATGTGGCTATGTTGCAACTTCTTTCCCCCTGCAATTTAAACCTATATGTTCGGAAAAGTATGTCCTGCATTGTACACATCAAGTCTATTGAAAGGAAATCACCTATTTTCTGGCATATAGATAACTGCTAATAAGTATGCTTTTTAGATGTCCTTTGGTGCATTGTTGATGAGTATGCCCCACGCTCCACATGCAAGAAGCTTGTGGATGCATTACATATGCCTGTATTTGTTATTGACTTTGCATCTATGCATATAGGTTGCTTTGCTGGAGTGGACGGATGACCTGGAATTGTTTATATTAAAAGGCTATGGAAAATCCCTGAACTATCTCATGGGATTGCCCTTGCTGAAAGATGTAGTTGAGTCCATGGAGTCTGCTATCAAGGCTAATGAAGGTGCTGTGAATCTTTTTACCTTCTCTTTCTATCCTCTTTATCTATTCTACTGTTCATATTTGTTGTAGGCTGGAATGAAGAATTCCATTTTTTCTTTTCTTTTCTTTTTTCTTTGGGCGTGTACATAGATCGCTTCTAATATTTCTTGAAAGTTGAAACAGTTTAGCATGTGTCAGGTTCATGAAGCCCTCCTAAATCCATTAGAAGGGCCCTTGTTTTGTTTTGAAAGAGAAAGTACAGCTGTTGCATGCGGCCCTTTTGTTGACAACTTCCGTTAAGTACACGGGTTGATATATGCAATATCACCATGGTTCTGCC
The DNA here is from genome assembly GCA_029747015.1 of Carnegiea gigantea. Lineage (NCBI taxonomy): Eukaryota > Viridiplantae > Streptophyta > Magnoliopsida > Caryophyllales > Cactaceae > Carnegiea > Carnegiea gigantea. The sequence continues at coordinate 154,941 of JAKOGI010001354.1, forward strand.
GAGTTCATCCATAATGGATCTACACTATTTGTTACTGCTTCGGACTGATAAGGTATCCTGTTTCCAGGAGATTGGTGTGGTATTGGACAACTTGCCTTATTGTCTTGCTATTCTTGGAAATCTAACTATTTCTTCACTGAAAATGGGAATTTTTCCAGCGTCACAGTATAATAGCATTTTCTCAATTGTTTGGACATTTTGTTCATAAAGTTTTCAAATGTCCCTGCTCTATTTTTAAACTTCGTTTGTGATTCCTGTGTCTGTGCGTTGTTTCTTCTGTGATTTTTCCTTGAATTAGTTGTGGCTGTTTTTTTTAATGCTTATCCTACTGTAAATTTCATGCACAGCTTAGACATTTTCTGAGGAAATAAGAAACAGTACAATGTGATGATATCACATTCAAACTTAGATTTCTGTCTCCCATTGGTCTTTAGCTTATTGTCTACCACCTGCTGAACTTAAGCCCTGAGCAGGGAGAGAGTAGAGAGGTCTCACGCAGTCTTTAACTGACAGTGGACTTCTGGAGACTGTATTACCAACTTAGTGGCTAGAAAATTTAGTGCGCAAGTGTGCGCTTCCATGTCCAGGTTGCGATTTAATCCTTCAACATGGAAGAGAGGGGGAAAAAAAAAACTGCATAGGTGCTGTATTTTGTGAAATGCTTTCAAGGGAGGTATAACGTCTCACAGAAACTTCACTTCTTGTCATGCAGAAGCACACCCAAGTGGGAGTTATGAAAAGGCTAGGCTTCGATTTGCTCATGCAGAAACTATTGTTCCATTCTCATGTCTGCTTGGTCTTTTTCTTGAAGAATCCGGTGAGTGTAGTCTCTCTGAATTTTCTCTGAGTGCCTTCACACCCGCTCTCCCTCAACCAAAAAAAAAAAAAAAGAAAAGAAATTAATAACTAACCTCTTTCTTATTGCTTGCTAGTTGCTTCTATTGGTGGGGATCTGAATTGTTTCATTTGTTGAACGGTGCAGAATATAGTCGCATCCAGAGGGAAGAACCATTGGACTACCCTCCAAAGCCTCCCAAGCGGCGGAATTGGAGGGGCAGCATCATAGCTCCCTTTGCAGGAAACAACATGCTAGTACTCTATAATTGTCCAGCCAACAAATCAAATAAGTACTACGTGCATGTACTCCACAATGAACACCCTGTTCCTTTGCCGGTAAGCTTCAGCTGTCTGCAGAGACAATGTATTTACTTGCGAAAGGAATTTAAAGAAACAAGTAGTTCACTTCTATCCCTTTCATTCCTTTGCTGCTTCTTTCTTTTTCTGGTGGTCGTTGAGCCTTTTTTTTAGGCGGAGGGGTTGGGTGGCATCTATGTGGGAGATATGAAAATGCGGTTTTGTCATGTAGGACGCTCAATAAAAGGCGTTCAGTCTCCAAAAAAAAAAAAAAAAAAAACACACTTTTTGACACCCTCACAATACAACTTGTATATGTTATAGATATATATTATTGTTATATAGAATTATATCTCGAATTATTTATATAAAATATTTTTATATTATTTAATATTTGAAGATTAGTTTTTTATTTTCCATGGGGAGAAATGGTTGAGTGGACGAAAGCATCGGATTGCTAATCCTTTGTAAGGTTCATTCGTACTGAGGGTTCGAATCCTTTTATTTCTGTTTCCGTTAATGACTTAATAGCTGATTTATCTTTCATTTTTTTAAAAAAAGTTACAAATTATATATAATTACAAATATCAAATAGAATTTTTTTTCTATCTTTTATGTGATTTTTCATCTATTTAAACAAATTCAAGAGTTGACATCTTTTTAGGCTGAGCAGTGTGTGTAGAAACCCAAGTCTCTTTACCTGAGAAGACGCATCAAAGCCATCACAGCATGAAGTTATGCCAAGCGAAATGACATAACTTTGCAGCCCTTGCCTTTAGGAAAATCAAAGCAGGCAGTGACGGTGTAAGCCAAGCCTGAGATACTAGCTGTCTTGTCTTGTCAGTTTGTTTTGCTGCTTTCAATTTCTGATTTTGATATTGCATAATTCGACTTGCATTTGGTGAAATGTCTTTCTTCTCAGTGACGTCTTTATCAAATTGCAAAATCTCTATGATTCCTACATTTTCGTACTATGCTAATTCTTGATAATACTTACTGTTGTAAACAGGGTTGTAATAACTCTGATTTTTGCCCGTTCGAAGTTTTCAAGGTGATTACGGCTTCTCCTTAAGATCCGTTGTTCAAACATTTGAGAACCCATCTCTCAACCCATCTCTCAACTATTGAGTTCTCTTGATTTACATTTCAGGAGAAGATACTACAACCTCATCTGAAAGAAGATTACGATGCTATCTGCACGGTAAAGAAGCAACACGCCCAAAAGCCGGCAGCCAGTAAGTTGTCATCTGCGCCTTCAGGGAGTGACAGTATGGAGCTGCAGAAGCATGAATTATAGAGAGTCCACCCTCGTAGCTTCTCAAGAAGAAGGGTTTCTGTTCAAATATTCAATTGACCATTAATCCTCAGCAATGCCCTTTTATCACGAGCCATCCGATAACAATAGAAGTTCATTTTTTCCAGTTCACCACTCTGTTCGTTAGAAGTCTGTTTTCTCAAATTTCAATATACTGCACTTGTTATTGGTGGGGCTATTGAAATCTGTACTCTCCCATGGACTAGTGTACAGTGTGATCCGTGGGAAATGGTGGATTTAGTTTTTAACAAATTGTAACACCGCTGTCCTGGTCTTGTGTGAATACTCATCCTGGAATTTGAGAATGTTAAACAGAGTGTTATAGGAAGATTGGATACATCCTCCGACAATGTACTCCACTCTCTCTCTCTCTCTCTCTCTCTCTCTCTCTCTCGATGTGCATGCGTTCCTGGATGCACCACTCGTCCTTTATATGGATATGACAATACATACCAACTTGGAGTGCATCCACTCTATTCCCAGCAAAAAGATAGGATTCAAATCCATCCGTAAGACTCACGTTTGAATTCAATCAAATTCGAACAAGATTTGCCAATTCAAATGTGACATCCAGGTAGTGTTTGGCGGGGAAATAAATGATTTTTCTAAAAAAATAATATTCTTATTTTTTGTTGTTTGGTATAACAAAGGATGGAAAATTATTTTTTAAGGAAAATTGTTTCCAATCCACTAGAGGAAAATACTTCCTTCCTTACCTTTTCTTCATTTTACTCTTTTGATGATGTAATCAGCGGAAATTTAAGAGCAAAATTCGACTTTAATAGTTTGGATCAAACTTGATTACTCAATAAGATAGATTGTTCAAATCCATATTTTGAGCTCAATATTACTTCATTTGATCAATATTTATCTCTGCCATGACAATTCGATCGATTTTTCTTGTCCCTTAAATAATCCAATTGACATGTTTTGAACTACAACAATTTCAATAGTATCGATTGAAACTTGATTGTCGGATGAGAAAGATTAAAATAAGCTTAAATCTATATTTTAAGCGTAACGTTCCTTCATTTGGTCAACATTTATTTCCATTACGACAACTAAGTCGATATTTTCACAACTTAAACAATTCAATTAATATTTACTAAAATAATTTGAACTATTTAGATCAAAATTTAATTATCTGATATAAAATATTAAAAGAAGCTCACATCTGAATTTTAAGCTCAATAATCTCTCATTTGATCAACATTTATCTCTACTATGACATTTGATCGCCATTTTTTACCACCTAAAGAATTCAATTTATATTTCATTTTCCTCTGATAAAACATTATTTATCTTACACCAAATGACGAAAAATGTGATATGAAATTAATCTTTTTGAAAAAACATTTTCCATGAAAATGATCTTCAGAAAAAACAATTTCCTCCTAACAAAACACTACCCAAAATTTTTTCAGCCGTTAGTGTCTTCTTTGAAATAGTTTGTAACTTTGAATTAATCTTGACTTTTTGAGATTGAGTTGATATTATTACACTTCTAAATTCATAATGTTTATGCTTCGCAGAAAACTTCAATATATGAGCCAAATGGGATGGGGAGGTGATCATACTTTTTATGCTTGACACCAACCATCACTTCACATTCAGGGAAATCGACGGAGTCTGAGCTGCCATCAAACTAGACCAAGGAAAATTTCAGGGACAAGTATGTCTACATTTTTCGAATTTCTGTATTTACTTCTCATCTCATCTAACAGCAAGAGAGGAATCATCTGTGCAATCAGATCAGTTTTCAACATCAGTGTCATCAGCAGAAACAAAATTCAATTGGCAACCGCAATGATCGCCTCTAATCTGAAATAATAATATGACACATTCAGCAAACAAAGAGAAGACGTTAGCGGATACAGGACTTGATCCAATATGTCGCCTACAAGGTCAGCCCCAGCTGTTCAACTGCACGGTTGGGGAATTTGCCATAGCTATGATACTTGATGCTCGAGAAATACATGATGATTTAGTCCTGGCAGTCTTGTTCGTACGTCAGCTTCTTAGCAAAACATGAATTTTCCTCTGTGCAAGGGACTCAGCGGCAATTTTCAGCCATGGAAGGATCAGTTGTAGCGGGAAGTCAATTTCCAGTCATGAAAGGGTCGTTAGTACCACCCAACTGCTCCATTTTTCAGATACATACTTCTGCAGGCGTTTGAATTTTGAACAATAAGATAGTTATCCCTTCCATGCATCACATACAGGATTATGCAGCTGAAACTGGTTAACGTCAATTTAAAAATCAAATTCAAACCAAATCGATAACCCTTGATTCCTGCCTAGGCAAGATGTTAGGAGGTCAAATGCCAGCAGTCTTAATTGCTTAATTGCAGAGAAGTGGTTCCCGTTGGAGCCCAAATTTTTTGGAGCCCAAATTTTATAAGTGTTTATTAGTTACTACACAGAAGAAGATAATACTTCCCTGACCCATTTCTTACCTGGGTGCAGGGGTCTAAACTACAAGGGGTCTAAACTACTAGATGAAGTTATACTTTTGGAGGATGCCAACGCACAGAACAAGATCTCATGGCAAGGCAAAATTCAAATAGTAAAAAGGACTAGCTCACTGGGGAGGAGATTTCACCAAAGTCTCTCTGGTAGCAAAGATCTTGCAGGGTAAGGTGGCTGGCTACATTTAAATCTCCTCAAACCCCGCTGAAGCGGGATCCACACTGGGCATTGATGTTGATGTTGGCAGTGTTACATGGTTTCCAAAAGTTAAAGTTATGATGATCCGACACCCGGGGAGGGGGGGACAAATAACTAATGAGTGCACTGTCCGCTCCTGAGATGGGATTCCGACTGAAAAATTCATTAATGAGGTTCTCATGCTAGGTCAAAAAGTAAAAGTCAAAGGAAACAAATCAAATGGAAAGACTAGAGAGTGTATACTATGCCAAATTAATTTGTCTGGAAATTACAGTAGTCAAGGGAACACTCAGACAAGAAAATAATAGGCAGGGGAGCTCTATGGGTCGTAAACCCTGGATGTCAGTCTATTCACTTAATTATTCAGATGAACATTGAGATTTGAGATCATACCAAAATTTCCAGAGGAGACCTAAACCTTCACTATGTGCGCATCAGCCAGAGAAGATACAAGGTCCTCACGGGACTGCGATCTTCTGCTTTGGAGACCCATCTGACTCCTGAGGGGACTCCAGCCAGAACCCATGCCATTGTTGTCAAATTGCAGTTGTCCTAAACTACCTGACGAAAAACTATGCGAAACACTGCCGGCACCTGGATACAAAGGAGAATCGGTGAGTTGAATGTTGCTTGTGCCTGACCAAGATCCTGGGCCGAATGGCCTCTCCTGATCATTGGCAGTTGTTGGACTCAATGGCATCTTTACCCTGCTATCCCCTGCATAAATACGGTATTTGAAAACATTTTAGGTAAGACTAACAACAAAGCAGAACAAATAAGACAAAGAAAACTACTGAAGCTTAAAGATACATGTAAGCAAGCAATTCCCATAGCTCAGTCCATTCCATCTCACTTGGAAGGAGTCCGTTCACTAGTCCCCGCCCCCCTCGGCGCGAGCGACTTACCCTTACCTTTAAAAGAGAAAATGAAGTTCAGACAAATATTGCTACAGAAGAAACAGGGGGAAAAGTATCTTCATCAAACTGCCTTTTTTTCTGTGGGGGGTTGGGGGGAGTTTTCTGTAGTGACTGATAGTTCTTGTTCATTACAAGTGCAAACAGAAGCAAACATGTCATCTTACCAGAACTCATGGGGCTCCAACGCTGGAACCTGAAAGGAGACGGAATACTGAGAACGGTCGAAGTGCCCCCATTATGCCTAAAAACAGGAAGATATGATCTGCGGAAGTATCTCGGCAGCCAATTCCCAACACATGACAGTGCCCAAACCAATAAAAACGATGATATCAACAAGATGGCAAAAAGAATGACAGGATCTATCTTCACTTCGAAAAGTTCAAAAGTGCGATGCTCTTTCTTAGCTGCAAATGCCTTGCCAGCTTCTACAAGGGCAACCCCTTGTGTCCAGGTGGTCCCACCTGAACCAATTGTGATCTGACTTTCAGTTATGTGCAAGCCCTCCCTCAACAACATAACTATGTAGGGTGCCCTAAAGCAATACTGTTCTATGAAAGGCTGTGGTGGGACGCTTTTATAGGCAACTTCCCAAGTTTTATCACAAAACTGATGCCCCTTCTCCAACACGTCATCAAATGTTGCTTCTGAAGTCAAGTTGAAAAACCGAAAGACAACAAAGAAACCAGACATGGCATAAAAATGACCATAAGGATGGGGAAGGTCTTCGGAAAGAGCACAAGGGTGCACATCACAATCAATTCCAGGACTAAGATCTGACCACTCAGACAAATTGACAGCAATCTTTGCTAGAGCGCTACATTCAGTCCAGTTTGGGGAACCAATAAGCCAAACAGGCACTCCAGGCTTTCCTCCTTTTTTGACACCTTTCTTTCCAAAATGAGGGGTCTCAGCCTCTTCGTTCATGGCAGCACACTGTGAGCAGATGTATTGACTTTTATACCCAGTGTTCAAGCAAGGATGCATAACTTCTATGTTTCCATGAGCTAAATCTTCCCTACTAGCCTTTGGCATCCCTTTGAGAAGATGAACTACAGATTTGTCAAAGGCGTCATTTAACCCATATCCTGAGAGAGAGTAGGCACTGAGATGATGACTAACAGGACCAATGCTCAGGTTTAAGTTGGTTTTGTTGTGAACAGGCTCCTTGCTTTCAAAAGTTACTTGAAGTGATGAACCACCCAAATCAAGTGCACCAAATGTAGCCTTCTTTGGAACGGACCCTAAAACTTTTGTTTCATAATTTAAAGCTATCCATCCATAATACGCTTCCTCCATGCCGCTAATAGTCTTGACCCATTCCCTTTGACATACAAAAGGAGAGCTTTTCAAAATAGACCATACATGATTGAGAAGCCACTCCGAGTGCGGTGTTGGCAATCTACGAACCCCAGCAGTAGCATAAAGGAAAAGAGAAGTAGTTTTATGCGAACTCTTTGGGATCTGCTTCTCTGCCCATCGAAGAAGTGGCTTTATAGCAGCCTTAAGACCAGTTGAGTTGCGTACCAATTTATCAAGTCCAGGTTCAGTCTCCATACGGTTATAGGCACGTCCACTCTGGCCCTTTGGTTTTCTGTATCCTCCTGAATATGATTTCAATACAATGGGCAGATTACTATTTTTCGTGTGAGCAACAGAAGCCTCATATATGTATATCCTTGTCCCAGTACTTCCACAATCAAGCACAACATAATAATTGGAAGCTCCACCAGACCACAAAGAATGAAGAAATGGACCGAGTAAAAAAGCAAAGAGACCAAACATAACTAAGCAAAGGAAGCTCATCAGTATTCTAGTCCACTTCTTTCGTAAAAATGGAGTATTTGGGGGCACTTTGTCCTTGGAAAAACTAGGGCTGGAAATATCTCTACGAGAAGGAAGAGGAGGCTTGGAATGGACAACATCATTTCCACCATTGAGATCGCCGCCTTCAGGATCCAATTGGCGATATTGAGAAAGATCTTGTAAGGATGAAGATAACCGCAAGTTGTTCATCTGCCCAGGACTACCAAAACTAAATCCATGTCCAGAACCCTTTGGAGGCGACAAGCCTGCTGCCATGTAAGGGATAGAGGAAGAGTGCCGCATTGATGAATGTTTGGTGGCTGAATAGATGATCTCTGCAATTTTGTCAAACATCATGTCTCAAAATTTTGGAAAAGCCATTGTACATCTAAACATGGTATGTCTCAAGTGCACCAGCTTGCAAACTGTACGTTCTGGCTTTCCAGACAATGGATAACCAATCCACTGGATAAGGCACCAGAATGCAAAATCCTGTGAAAAAGATGATACCAAAAAACATGGTTCATAAAGATATATCCAAGCTTCCCACATCCTCAAATTTGAGAGTAATCATTTGCTAGTTAAGTCAAGCACCCCATGCATCTAATAGCAGACGACCACACGAGGGCAAAGAGGCTGTAGGGAATTAAGACTTAGCAACAATCAATCTCAGAGCTAACAGAAGCTAAGGATATCAAGCAATCCATTCTTGCTGGCAATTTATTCAGTTTATATCCACAACTTATTCGAACAGAACTTATGCCTTTGATAGCAAGGAAAATGGAAAATCATGTCTCATTATCTAGGGAAACTGTCTTCAGATCCCAAATAAGCCTATTCTAACCATTTTTAGGTCCTTTCATGGCCAATCCTCATTCCAAACATACCTCCAACCCCACATCCACCTGCCAAAGAAATTTTGCAGAAAAAAATATGAAATACACAAGACGAAAAGAAAATTTTAGGCAGAGACCAAAACCGATAAATTACTGATTCCCATTGGACCCAAGATTATGAAATTCACATAAAATCAGGGCAAAACACTTCCATAGAAAATCTAACAATGTGTCATTCATATAACAGTTTATCTCTTCTACCCTATCAAAAAGCAATACTTTGCAAAAATTCTGAGGTGGGATATTTGTCAATCCAGTCCACAAATCAGTTTGTCGCAAAGGGATAAACAATGAACAGAATCAAACAACTAAACCATCAAAATAAATTACAGAAGCTTGCTTATAGTCCAACACCCAACCCCTTCTCAAACAAAATCAAATAGGGTATCCAAGAAACTGCTAAACTGATCCCAAATCTACAACGTAAGTCCAAACCAACCTCTTGAAGAAGCCGATTCTGCAACGTTGGGAGCAGATCAAAGCAAGACCTTTCTGGGTTTTCCCTTTCTTTGTCCTACCTATCTCAAACTGCGAAAAATGTGATGAATTTGGGCAGAAAAAAGTGCCGAGAGTAAGAGAAAGAGAAAGAGAAAGAGTTCGGTAGGCAAGAAATAGTGAAGTGATGAAATGGGCAGAAAGAAAGAGTTGGACAGTTGTTCTTCTTCTAACCCCCTCTCTCTAATCTCTCTCTGGAGCAGCCCGGCCGCTGGGTTTCAGAGGTGTGATCTGATCTCCGGGTATCAGGAGGATCCAACGGAAGCAACCCAGAATTTCTCGCCCTTTATTTTGTTTATTTATTTTTTTTCCTTGATGGGGGTTGGGGGATGGAGTGGTATTGTGTGAACGTGTGAAATTGAAGTCAAATTAATGGAATCGTGAGCCTAATTCAAGTACTTCTTGGATCATGTAAGGGGAATATTAGTGAAATTGATCAACAGAGAGTAGTACAGCACATGGGAATGGAGAAAAATGAAATTAAGTTGACATTATAGTTTATTTGAGTCTTTTGATTCACCGTTAATTAAATTAAATATTACCGACTCATAAAAAACAGAGTTATTTATTATGTTTGACATATATAAAAATTCAGCGTGTGACCTTAGAACTGCAAAAAAATTATTCATAAAAGGGTAATTTTACGTAATTTATAAACAATGATATATTTTCACTATTCAATCAGATCAATTTTTTTTCAATCTAATATAGGATAATATAAATTTTACTCTAAAGTAAGATATTTAAGAGATATTTTGCAATAAGATATTTATATTTTCATTTATGAAAATGCTAAACTTGAATTTGAAATTAAATAGTTATTCAATGCTAATAACAGTGTCATCCTAATGCTAGCATTCTTGTACATGTAATTATATCATGAAAACATTTTGGTAGCACAAACGCCAATAATCCAGTCGTATAGGGGATACCTATCTCTGTATGTAACATGGGTTACATTAATGTGGCAATTACCAATTTGCATCGATTTATATCAATGGATTTGATTTTCTTTTTTTTTTTTTGGTGTAGAAGAGGTAGAAAATCTATTAAGTTATAATGGCTCTTGGAAACTAACCTCTTACACTGTCTGCAAGTATGAGATCGGACATATCACTAAAGAGGATCATTAAACATGATGAAGTTGCAACTTAGAGTACTTACGTTAGCAAAGGCATCTACCATATAATTTGCTTCTCAATAACAGTGAAACATCACTATTTTCCAATCCGACGAGCAAATTAAATGTTCGCATTGTTGAATGAAGGCTTCATGTCCAGCATTGCACAACATAGTTCCTCTTAGCATCTCTGCCACAACAAGTGAATCGACATTTGATAAAATCCTCTTGTACACTTTTGATTTTGCCATGATCAAACCCCTTCGTGAAGCTCTGCTCCCCAACCTCTGAAAACTCCCCCTCCTCCCACCATACCTGGGTTAATATTCTTCGATGCGTCATTAGTATCTAAAGCAATCCACTTTGCTGAACTGAACCCACAAGAACCTCCTTCTTACATTCCTTGACCACCATAGTCTTTACTGTTTCTTCAAACCTAGTAAAATGAAAACTCAATTTATCTGAACGAATTTCAATTTATCGACAAAGGCAGATAGCATTCCTCCAGCACCATATTCACCAAAGAATAACCATGAATTTCATGGTGCACATCATAACCCGAGTGCTTAATATTGCATTGGATCCACTCATGGAGGGCAAGAACGTGGGCAGCATCTTCAGCACTAGGGTTTGAGGTCAACCCCCTCTTCATGACTTTACTTATTAGGGTGGAGCCTGCTATTTAAAATCCCATACCTTATTGTAATTGATTTTAGTTTAACATCGATTGTGATGTCTTTTACTCAAAAATTTGTCCTAAAAATTTCATACCATAATATTTTTTTTGTAATGTTAAAGTATACAAAGAGATGTTTGACAAGCAACAAAACCTATCCACACTAATACCATACATCGCAATACACAATTAAACTATAAAATACTAATATGTTCATATACTGATGATAGGCCATGGAGGTGTAGTAATGTCGTATAATATGGCCTACAAAGACAATAGTAGATTTCAAAATTTTAAAAAGATATAAATCAACTAGAATTTAATAGCATATTTTCTTTATAAATTGAAACAAGATCTAAAATTTGAAGAAATCTATGTGACTTTAAATTCTTAATAAATTACTATAAATTGAATTACCCTTAATATGTCACTTCATTGCCTTTGGTCCCAAACCCTATGAAAGTAGAACTCATATTAGAAGTTGTGGTTGTTCATTGCCTTTAGTCAATCTAAAAGCATTCTTCATTATATAAGATGTCATTATCTAACAATTTTTTAATTTTGTTCTTTTTTTTTTTTTGTGTGGAAGGGGAGACTCAAGTTGATGTTTGAACCTACTGCTTCCTTCCTCCCCTTTCTCCATGGTATTCTATTAAATTTTGTAATAATTGGATTCTTTGTCTTTTCACTGGATGTTGTAAAACCTACACAATCAAAGTCATTATCTTGAATTTTCTGAATCTTCAAAAACAAGAGATTTTCACCTTGTTACCCCTTCCTTTCATGGAATATATAACTAATGCCATATAAACACACATACAAAAAAGGAAAAAAAAACTTTACGTATAAAATACACAAAAATTGAATCCTTGCAACACGATTGAAGTACAATATATTTATTTATTTATTTTTACCAATATGTTGAGATTATTTTTTTCACATATACACAATATAACATCGAGAATATATCAGCATTTGAAACTGCAATGATCCAATTAGCCATTACTCAAATTACAGTATGTGACACTATTGCTAGATTACAGTCAATTAGTCATAACTTTGACCTATTAAATGAGTTGTTTCCAAAGAGAGCAAGTAATAATAATCCACAATTCCCCACCAATGGCCACCATGATGGAAAGAACAGTTCAACCAAGGTGGACCTAACCCGGTCAATCTCCAATGAAAATGGTTTGTTCAATAACAGCATAAATTTAAGACACTGGACATGGTCAATACCAAATGCTGCTTCATTTTTGTTTTTAAAAAAAAAAAGAAAAAAAAAAGAGCAAGTCGGTGGGGGAGCATATGTGCCTTTCGCCAATGTCAGGTAGAAAGGAGAAGAATATTGGACAAGTGTTGTAAAATTTTACACATTTGTTTATTCTTATTCTTTTTTATCTTTAATCTTTTTGTTTAATTGGAGTCGAAGTAATTATCTTGCTCGTAAAACTTTTAGTGTGCATTTTATTGTATATTTACAATAATCGATTGTGAGATACAGAAACAAGTATTAAACTATTTAAATAAACTTAAAATTGACAAATGTAATATATTAATGTTATGGCTCGTTCGATTCCATGTAATCAAAGTGATATTGTAATCAGAATGGTAATGATAATTCCATTATCATATTTGGTTATCATTAAGGAATGTAATCAAAATTACAGTGTAATCGCATTGGCCTCAATCTATGCAAATGCAATTACTTGACTTTTTCTAAACTATTGTGATTATATATCTTTGAATCAAAATCTGTATAACAATAAATTGTTATATTCAAAGACTCTCTCTCTTCTCTTAGTTGTCTCTTCTCTACTTTTCATCTCTTGGTACACCACCACGTTTTTAAAGGCTTGAAACCCCCTTCACCCCCTTCTCTCCTCTCTATATTAGATAAAGTTTAACCCAAACTATTATTATACTATTATACCTACATTTTTGTATGTTTTAGACATCATTTTTCTTTCTCTCTCTCACCCCATCATCATCATCATCATCATCATCGTCATCATCATCATTTCTCTCTATTTGTTAAACTTGAAGACTATTAGACTATAGTAAATTAGAGGAAATGGAGTGAAGTCGTTCTGGGAGTGTGCAAAACTAGTTAATCGGAGTTTCGGTTAACCGATTTTTCGGTTCAAAAAAATTTCGAACCGTAACCGAATCGAAAATTTCAGTCAACCGAAAATTTTGATTCTTCCAAAATCCGAACCGTAACCGAACTGAAAATTTTGGTTAACTGGTTTTTCGGTTCAATTACCGGTTAACCGTTTAAAATAATAAAAAACTTATACTTTTTTACCTAAATTTTTTATTTTGTTACGTTTAAATTCTTTTTATAAAAATTAAACTTTCGTTACCATTTATAAATAATAAAAAATTGCACTTTCTTACCTAAATTTTTTATTTTTTGTGTATATTTTTTTAAAAAAATTATTTTCAGTTCGATTAACTGCCGGTTAACCGAATTTTCAAATAGCTCGAACCGTAACCGAACCGAACACCTAAAAAAAAAATTCGGTTCGGTTAACCGAACTGATTTTTTTGAAAAATTTGTTCGGTTAATCGGTTGTTCGGTTCGATTTTTTAGGTTCTTCAGGGTCGGATTTTTTTGCACACCCCTAGTTCTGATCATGTGAAGTATTATAATTATGATGATAATATAGCGAATGATAATTATCAAAAAGTTGCAAATAATTAAAGTAAGCGCAATAAAATGCAAATTGGATTGTGAGTACTTCATGCCACGTGTAAAATGAGTACTATTTGTAAATGAATTCATCCCATCACAATTGTAAAAACTGTGTAACTAAACATTATAATATAATTATTATTCCATTTCATTACATTGAAAATTGCATTACATGGTTAATTCAATTACATACTGATTACATTACTTCCAACCAACGCCACATTATAGTCTATTTCTTGACATTGGGAAAACACTGGATGACTAAATTTGATTTGCTCATGGGTCAATATGATTTGCTCGTGGATCAATAAGATTTCTTTCTGCCTGTCTCTATTTGGCATAATCAGCTAATTGGTAGTTTAGAGGTCTCCATCAATTCAACTAACATTGAGGCACCATTAATCTAACAAAAGGACTTACACTCCCTTTTGTAATGCTTTATCCTTTCACTGAGCCATTTTCAAGTATATATAGTAATGGCAGTCACGGAGACTATAGGGTAACTCCCACAATCTTAGTTGTACATATGAAATTGTTTGATTCCGACCGTAATAGCATTGGAATTGAATATTTTTGCATTATTAAAATTTTCTATCAATTAGTCGCAAAATTTTATTGAAGGCCAAGTTTGGATGGTCGAAATTCCACTCTTTATTCAATGGAAGACATAAAAGAAACACCAAAAAGAAAATAGAAAGGGAAAACGTGTTCTGCAAGCAGCCATGAACATCGATCTTTGCATATTGTCGAAGCCTTCCTAACCTCCATACTTTCTAGCAACATATAGCAGGATTTATCGCCGGTGCCCGGTAACATCCTATGAGGTGACTCATTTTTCCGATGCATTTAGCATCATAATACAACTGGATTTTTTGCTGGCTTTGTGGTGCTATCTCCGGACAATCAGATCCAACCCAAATATATATTTCTTCAAATCGACATTCAAATATGGGCAATCAAATCCCAACCCCTATCATTCATCTTGTTCAAGTCTTCAAGAACATCAACAACGCATCTTCTTACTCCAATTTCTTCAAATCAACCTAGAAAACACTCAACTCTTCATCATTCAAATTGTCGACTCTTTTCTCAAATTCTGATAATCTTCTTTGAAGAGACCTTTTGAACAAGGTTAGCTCTGTGATAATGCAACAATTCCAGTGCTTCACAAATGTGCTCACTTGTCCGCACTAGCAAACCCATCTCCTTTAACAAACTCATAGTTGAAATTCTGTCAAAGCACTCAGGTAATGCCTATAATTCAATAAATTGTTATATATATTGTTGACCAATGTAACGGTCACAGTAATGACCCACATTAAGTGAGAGGTTACAGAATGTTAATTGTGTATCAATCATTCTTATTAACTCCTTATCGCTAGTTTAGAAGCTTAGTGCCGCTATTTAAGGGGATCAGATCAGGCATTGCAAGATACAACAATTGAGGAAGCCATTCCCTAGAATAGGATCCACTCTCTGCTCCTTTCACGTTAATCCAACCATCATTTGGGATTTGGGTTTGGGGTGTGTCTTTCCAGTGACTCTAGTAGCCACCCACTCGTGGGTAGAAAACTGCATCAGATCCAGACCAATTCCACAATGAGGTGAGCCCTTATTTACCTATAGTGGTATCAGAGCTTAGATTGTCTCTTTCTAACCTCGATAGACTCATTCTAGACTTATTCTTGGTTATTAGTATGATTTTTGAAATTATGCTAGTGTGCTAAGTCTATTCTGTGTGCTATGTATGTTAATATATTTTCATTGAATTAAACAAAACCAACCCGACCCCCTCGATCCTAAATTGTGTCTGTTTGACTCCTATCTTGACTCTCCATAGACATTCCCTACCTTGGACTCTCGAAACCCTAATGAACTCAACCCTTGACCTCTGATTGTCGCCGCTGTAGTCCAGATCACCAACCCTTTCAATGAACCTTTGAAGGCATGCCAACCCCATGAACCTAAAATCAAAAAAAAAAAAGGGAAAAAGGGTTGAAGTAGGAAAAAAGGCTGTAACTACTTGGAGGGTGGCGAGTATGGGTCACGTGCGGCCGATGAAGACAACTATAGTTGTTTTCTTCTTCCAAAGCCTACCACGCTCGCTGATCTATGCCTTTCCTGTGGAAAACCAAGTGAAAAACCCAACATAGTGGCATGTGTAGCCCACGCGCCGTCGCCCTGAGTGGCGCGTTGTGTGAGTGGACAGCGACAATCGACTCCTCGACGGCCGATCTACTCGCTGGCAGTGGTGGTTTGCCAGATTGACATATAGATGAAGCCCGTGGGCTTTGTTTGAGCGGCGGTGGGGAGACGGGGTCATCATCTGGGTAGGTCTAAGCGGCGGACGGGATAGCTACCTAGCGTGCCTCACTAGCAGAGGCCATGGCTGCCCAGTAGCACAAAGAACCATGGTAGGGGGCATGAGGGGTGGTTGCGTCGAATGAGTCAGAGACAGAGAGGTCTCGAGCCGAGGAAGAGAGAGAAGTCTTGAGCAAGTGTAGAGCTGGAGAGAGAGTCTTGAGAGTTTTGGGCATGTGAGGGTTAGTCTGAGAGGTTATTAAGAAGGGGGGTTTGGGGATAGTTGTGATTGATATCTCACAATGAATTTTTTTAAATTTATTCACTTTTTGTTCGATTTTATGATGACTCCTATTATAGTTACGAGATTAAATTTTTTGGTTAAATTTGACATCATTTGGATATGAATACAAGTCCGTATTATATGACGCATGTAGCTAGTTCTATAATTGGGTTTAAATCTGTGAATTTGTTTTGCTTAGATTAAATGAAGATGTTCTATTATATAATATGTTTAATATGAATAGGTCTAGTATTACATGTAAACTTGTAATGTTATATAAACCCGTTTTATATGATATTTGGAACAATTTGAAATTATTGTTAATTAGTCTTAATTTTGCATTGCCTAATTGAAGAGAAGGGTTGGGATATATGAATTCATTCTGTTTAATGGAATATAGATTAGTTTTATATAATCTTTATGTAAGTTTGTTTTACATAAATTTGATAAATATCTATTTGATATTCATATGTGTGTTAATTCGTTTTGCATGGTAATGGTCTATATAATGTGTTTTATGAAAATATTTTAATTAAATTATTTAAATTTCTAGTTCATGTTTGTATTAGATGATTATGAGCTTAGCGAAATTTTCGATAATATGATATGAATAATGGAATTTTAATAATTTAATTATTTTAAAAATGTACCTAAAGTCCACCGTTCATACTTGTGGATATGACATCGAACAATGCAATGATTGAAGAAGTGTCCACCAACCAAAACCTAGTTGACACTAACTATGATATCTGAAATTGAAAGATTCAGTATCTGCTAAAAGAGAAAAATTTGCAGAAACACTTGACGGTTACTAAGTCTCCACCATCAGACAAAGACAAAGATGGCAAACCCATTAATACTACTGCTGTGCAAATGCCTTTTGGCATACCAACACTGATCTAAGAAGGATCGTAGAGCATGCTTTATAATATTGTACTGCATAGACGACGATCTAATCAAAGAGTTTGAGGTCTGTCCCATTGTTAAGGACATTTGGGGTAAACTTAAGATTTGGTTCGAGCAGACATCCGCAACAAGGCTTTATACCTTGCACCTAAAGTGGATGTGGTATGAGATGGATACCGCTCGTACTATGGCCGAACATTTACGAACTATGAGTGCAATAGTGTGGGATCTTACGGCCGCGAGGCGAGACATCTAAGAGGAAGAATAAGTCCTAAATGTGATTTAGGCTCTTCCTAGTGAACCTGAACATTGGAAAAATGTGAAGCTTGTCATGACTCATTCTAAAGCACTTGAGGACCCTCACAGAGATCCATAGTCACTTGAAATGGAAGAAGAACGCCTAAAAATGTTAAATTCTTCTAATATGGCTCTTGTTGCTAAAGGAAATAAAATCAAAGGCAATAAGAACAGTCAGGGTATGCAATATAAGAAAGGTTCTCACCCCCTCCAAAAGAATAGGCCTAAGGGTGGTGTTGCCAACAAGCAAAAGGCTAAAGGCAATAGAGAGAAAAATATATCACGAGTGAAGTGCTATAATTGTGGTAATAAAGACCATTATGCTCGGGATAGTCCAGAGCCTTGCAAGATATCTTTCTCCAGTGTTTTCTTTTGAATTGTATGTCTGTAACCATGCATTAGTTGCTAATTCTTTTCTTAAGTGGATTGCAGATACGGGAGCAAGCAAACATATATTTCGGGATTGAGTTGGCTATTGTGGACTTTCACCACTACTGAATGGGTTCATAAATTATCGTACTGGGGAGCAACAGTGAAGAAGATGTTCTCGGTGTTGGAATATACAAGCTTAGATTACGTGGATGAGATACGTTGTTTCTCCACGATGCTCTCTATGCGCCTGGAATGCGAACTTGCCTTTTGTCTTTAGTTTCTTTAATGAAGTTAGAATTCTTTTTTAATTCTCATACTGATGGTTTGGACATTTTGTATGGTGGCAATGTATTTGGCCATGCTACTTTGAAAAATGATTTTCTTGTTCTTGATTTGGATGATTGCTATAATAATTCATCTTCTGTCTTTCTCTCATATTTTGATTCTGATTTTGATTCAATTAAATGACATGCTAAACTTGGTCATATTAGCCAGGATAGAATGAGTACACAGCTCAAGAAGGTCTATTAGACTGACTCACTAAGGTTAAATTATCAAGGTGTGAGTTATGCCTAACTGGCAAGATGGCTGCGGAACCATTTGGTAAGACTTCTAAGGCTTCGACTCAGACCTATGAATGTTAAAGCACATCATAGGACTATCTATTTCTCCTCACTTTTATAGATGACTATTTAAGATATAGGTATATGTACCCATTATCTCATGACTATGAGGCACTCGATGTGTTCAAATATTTGTACAGGTAGAGACTCAATTGGAACAATGAGTTAAGACTCTTCGAACTGATCGTGGTCGTGAATATCTCTCATATATTCTTAAAGAGTTTTGTAAGGAAAATAGTATGCAAAGATAACTTGTGAATCCTGACATTCCACATCAAAATGGTGTGGTAGAGCGAAGGAATCAAACGTTGCTTGACATGGTTAGGTCAACGATGGCACACGCCAACCTTCTAATCAGTTTTTGGGGGATGCTTTGCTCATGATAGCTTATATTCTTAACCGTGTTCTAAGTAAATGTATACCTACCATTCCGTATGAGTTATGGCATGGAAGAAAGTCCTTTTTGGATCATTTACACCCGTGGTATTTGACTGGTTATGTACACAGCCCAATACATAAATATGGGAAACTTGGTCTAAGGGCCACCAAAATGGTATTCATAAGGTATTCTAAACATTCCAAAGAATACGTTATGTTTAGTGAACGCCCTGATAATGGTGTGACAGAAGTTGATTTCCATAATGTTGAGTTCTTTGAGGATGAGTTCCCAAGTGTTAGCGAAATAAAAAAGGATTTAAAGTTGTATGAGTTACAACAAGATACTCTACTATCTCTCGGTAAAGGGGAGAATTTATATACTCACACTCACCATGCCACCGAGGTAGTACTATTCCAGTTTCTAAAAGAAAATGAAAATTTATTTATACAGGAGAATCAGCCTAAGAATGAGGTTCATCCTCAGTCTCCAAATCTTGAAAATGAGGTTAGTCCACTTATTCAGAATCCCACACCTCAGAGGGATAGTGGGAGTGGTTTCTCTACCCATTGAGGACTCTACACCTCTTAGAGAAAGGGAAAGAAATTTTCCAGTAAGTCAGACCAATGAAGGTCCAAGACTACGGAGAAGTAAATGTGGAAGAATTCTTCGATGATATTTTCAAATTGAAGAGAAAATATTTCTATGCACTCCTTTGGAAATAGATGAACCTACCTCTTTTTAAGAAACTATTTATTCACCAAACCATACAGAGTGAATGGATTCCATGAGGAATGAAATGGAGCCTATGGCAAGAAATAAGGTCTCGAAACAAGTTGATCTTCCTCCCCAATGAAAATCGATTGGAAGCAAGTGGGTTTTCAAGATAAAACATCGAGCTGATGTATCAATCGACAAGTTTAAGGCCCATTAGTGGTGAAGGAGTTTGCCCAGGTTAAGGGGCAAACTACAAAGAGTCTTTTTTTCCTGTGGTTAGAATTGCCTCCATTCGCCGACTTCTAGCCCGGGTTGCCCATTTGGTCATAGAATTGCTTCAAATGGAAGTAAAGAATGCTTTTCTTAATGGAAGCCTTGAAGAAGAGATCCACATGGATCAACCTATTGGTTTTGTATCAAAAGGACAAAGTATGTCGTCTTAAAAGATCTATTTGTGGTCTTAAGCCGTCTTCCAGAGCATCATATTTCAAATTCCATAAAGTTATTATTTCTTTTAAATTAATCATGATTTCTGAAGAACACACTGTGTCTGTCAATAAAACTGTAGAGGGAATTATATTTCTTACTTTGTTTTGATGACATACTACTAGCTGTAAACAACATGAAAATTATCAAAACCACAAAGCAGTGGTCATCCTCTGTCTTTGATATGAAGGATAAGGGTGAGGCTAGGTATGTTCTAGGCATAGAAATAACTAGAAACTGTTCCAAGAAACTTCGTGATTTAAGTCAGGAAGCATACATTAATAAAATATTAGAACATTTTCAAATGCATTATTCTAAACCCATAGATACTCCAGTTGAAAAGAGGCTAACCTTGAGTCTTGACCAATGCCATAAAACAAATAAAGAAAAAGAGAAAATGAGCAATGTCCCCTATGGAAGTGCAGTAGAAAGCTTAATGTATGTCATGTTGTGTACATGACTAGACATTTGCTTTATGGGTTAGTTTGGTAAGTCATTACCAAGGTAACCCAGGACCTGCTCAAGTTGTCAAGAGAATCTTTTGCTACTTACATGGTACAAATGACTTGGTCCTTTGCTATTAAAATGGGGACCTTAAGTTAGGGGGATACTCTGATGCTGATTGGGGTGGTGACCCGAATGAATCCAGGTCACCCTTAGGATATGTATTCACTCTTGGCAAAGGAGTCATATCTTGGTGCAGCAAGAAATAAGACTGCATAGCACTTTTAATTGTGGAAGTAGAGTATGTTGCTTGCTGTCTTGCCGCTTAGGATGCCATATGGCTGAGGAGTTTTCTCTGAGATCTCAATCTCACACCGAGAGTTGATTAACCTGTAGAAATTATGTCCGACAATACTGCTGCTATTCAGTTTGCTAAAGATCCGAAGTTCCATAGAAAAAATAAGCATATCAAGAGGCGTTATCATTTTATTGGAGATGCCATAAAAAAGAAAGAAGTTGTCATTAAGTATATATCTACTACTAAGATGATAACAAATCCTTTAACTAAGCCTATTCCTAGAGACGCTTTCAAAGCTCATGTGATGAGCTTAAGTCTGCGTAGGGTTTAGTTTTTAGGTATATCTAAAAGTATGATCGATCTGTTTTTCTTACATTAGGTATTTATGAAATAAAGATTAATGTTTTTTTTTCAAAAATTCATAAATATGCAATTACGTAATAAGGCACATTGAAATGTCACCAGACTTCTGATTGACCTAGTCACACAGGCAATCGTCCTGTCACTTAAGTAGTGGGTAGGATGAGACTTAACAATAGTAACACTAGGTGTGTGTAATATTGAATTATCATTATACTTGCATTCTATGAATGATAAGTTATTATATCTAGTAATCGCCTCAGTAAGTCTAAAATGAGACTTTTGAAAGTCGAATATGAAATACCAGAACAACAACAACAACTACTACTACTCCTCCTCCCAGTATAGGTCCCGCTTTCACGAGGCCTGGAGAGATCCAGATGTAGGCAATCTTATCTCTATAGATATCCCTATCCGTAGAGCAGCTGATTTCAAGAGACTCACAAAACAAAATTTTGTGAAAATATTTTATAGAAGAAGGGTTTTATAAAAGCATATAATGATGAAATAAACTAACGATGCGTAGCAAGGAATAAACTAATGAATACTAATAAATCAAGTGACCGTAACTATGTAAACATAAGTACAGCATAGCAGAGGAAGGTATTATACCTTAACAAGTAGAGGTAAGCAAACAATGTCTCTTCCCAGATGTATGTACCACCTGCATACGAACACGATATTCGAAAAAATCACAATGAAACCTACCCCACTGTAACCGGAAGACAACTATAAGGCCAACTCTCTGAGATCTAAGATCTTAATCCTATCCCGCCATAGTCTTCTATCCTGAGCCATGTCCTCCGTTAATCCTACAACCTTCAGTCCTTTCTAATCACCTCATCCAACCTCTTCTTTGGTCGTCCCTTCGCTCTTTTGCCGTCGGGAATGTTAATCCTCTCACATCTCTTCACTGGAGCATCCACACTTCTTTTTTTCATATGGCCAAACCATCTGAGTATTATTTCTCTCATCTTATCTTCAATGGGAGCCTCTTTAACTAAGTCTCTGATTACTTCATTCCTAATTCTATCCATTCTTCTATAACTATACATCCACTTAATCATCCTCATCTCTGCTACCATCAATCTTTGAACTTGAGTCTTTTTTATCGGCCAACACTCCGATCCATACAGTACGGCAGGTCTAACTACCATTTGATAAACTTTGCCTTTTAATCCTATAGGCATCCTCTTATCACACAGCACACCTGAAGCATACTTTCATTTTTATCAGCCCATTTTTATGCGCTGGTTAATGACTTCGTCAATATCCCCATTCTGTTGAATGATCGAGCCTAGATATTTAAACTTCTCAACCTTTGGTATCGTCGTCCCCTCAATTGTGACTTCTCCCCCTGCATCTTCCCTTCTACTGAAACTGCAATTTAAGTATTCAGTTTTCAATCGACTTACTCTAAAACCTCTAGAATACAGTAAATGCCTCCATTGCTCTAACTTGTCATTAACTCCCTCTCTGATCTCATCAATAAAAACAATGTCATCTACGAATAACATACACCATGGTAACTCATATTGAATCTCTTTTGTAAGTCCGTCCATAACTAGAGTGAAAAGAAAAGGGCTTAGAGCGAAACCCTGATGCAGGCCCACCCTAACGTTGAAGTCATTGGTAACCCCTCTTGGCGTCCTAACATTCGTCCTACCTCCCTCGTACATATCCTTAATAACTCGAATAAACACAGATAACACTCCCTCCTTTTCCAAGCATCTCCATAACATTTCATGTGGAACTCTATCATATGCTTTTTCTAGGTCAATGAATACCATATGAAGATCTACCTTTCTATCTCTGTACAATCCCGTGAGCCTTTGAAGGAGGTAAATTGCCTCTATGGTCGACCTACCAGGCATAAAACTAAATTGGTTCTCTGATATCAAAATATGCTTCCGTAACCTTTTCTCAATCACCCTCCCCCATAACTTCATAGTGTGATTGAGTAACTTTATACCCCTCTAATTATTATAATCCTGAATATTACTTTTATTCTTGTACAATAGGATAACTGTACTAAACCTCCATTCTCTGGGCATCTTAGCGGTCCCAAAAATAACATTGAAAAGCTCTGTTAGCTAATCTAATCCGTCTTCACCCAAACACTTCCACACTTCCACCGGAATCTGGTCTGGTCCCTCTACCTTCCCATTGGTCATCTTCTATAGGGTCTCCTTAATCTCGGCCTTGCTTATTGGTTCCCACAATTGAGGATCAAGTCTCCTCTCACTACTCTCTTGTTCCCTACCTTGAAGATCTTCCATCACTTCACCATTGAGGAGTTTGTAAAAGCACCTTTGCTATCTCTCCTTGATTTCTGCATCCTCATATAGCACCTTATAATTTTCATCTTTAATGCACCTCCCGACACCTAAATCCCTTGTTCTTCTTTCCCTAACCCTTGCCAGTTTAAAAACTTCCTTCTCACCTTCCTTGGTCTCCAGTTTTTGATATAACCTATCATAAGCCATGTTCTTAGCTGCAGCAACAGCTTTTTTGGCTACCTTTTTTGTTGCCTTATATCCAACTCTGCGAATCCCTTTCTCTTTCTCCGTTTCACTGTTTACGAAAGCAGCGTATGCCTCTTTTTTCTCCTTGACTTTCTCCTTTACCTCCTTGAATATGAAATACCATGATTTCATATTGAAGTCTTATAGCCGAATCTTGAGTGCCGAGATTAACATTAGATATGTTGATCTAGTGGCTCAGGTTGGTATTTAAGGTAAAAACCAGACTTATGATTCGCATGGCGTAAAAGAGTGGCATGCCCAACTTAGTGGGAGCTATGCCATAACACTCTTTCATACTGTGTGCGCTGGATGTTGACATATTTGATGAGTGACAAGTGAATTCCCTTTTCTTGTCACTGTATGACCTCCAATGTCAATACTCTTTGACTTAGAGTTATGATATGAAGTCAAAGCTTGATCTTGCTACCTTAATGTGTTTTCAGGGGCTAAGGTTTATACGGTCTAGCGGGACACATTAGGCAAGCAATTAAGCTAAGATCAATTATTTTAATTGTCTAAGGAAGAATTATTTTGCCATCATCATATCAAGCCCGAGTGATTATATTCAACACATAATCATTTGATATATCGATAAACATAAAAAGACAGTGTATGCCGTTGGTGACGTTTTAAATTATTTGGGGTACGGTTTTTCATTTAAAAGTGCTGCGTAAGTTAGATGGTAATTTGATATAACACTACTAGTTTGTTTTTGGTCGCACGCTCCATTCTTATTATGAGGTATGAAGAGATTTGTTGCTAGAGAGATGTGTAATTTATGGTTTATGTGATCGAGTGGGAATTGTTGACTAATGTAACGGTCACAGTAATGATCCACATTAAGTGGACAGTTATAGAATGTTAATTGCATATCAATCATTCCTATTAACTCCTTATTGTCAGTTTAGAAACTTAGTGCTACTGTTTAAGGGGATCAGAATAGGGATCGCAAGACACAATAATTGAGCAAGCCATTCCTTAGAACAGTATCCACTCTTTGCTCCCTCTCTTATGATAATCCAGCCATCATCTGGATTTGGATTTGGGGCGTGTTTTTTTACTGACTCTAGTAGCCACCAGATCGTGAGTAGAAAATTGCAGTTAGATGACAAGGTGAGCCCTTATTTACCTACAACTAGCAATAATTAAAAAAAATCAAAGACATTTAATTTGTAACCCTTGATAATAATAAAAAAAAAGGTACCAAAAAATCTAAAAAACATAGGGCAAGGCACAACAAATGTATTTAAATCGAATCAAAGTAAGCCCGCTATCACTAATGTACCTATGAACCATATGAGCTATATAAAGCCTTATATATGCAACTATCAGTCTGCCAAGTTGACAAAATTTTTGAGAGTATATAATTGATAATTTAGTTTTTTTGGTTGTATTTTTTTTGCATTATTTATAGATAGAAATGTAAATGGATGTACCATGCAAAGAATAAAAGAAAACTTGGCTATGTATTATAATATTGACTCAAAAACATGATAGCTAAAATATGTGGCTTAAATTGTATTTATAGACAGAGGAGTTTCTGATTCTTTGTACGTGGTGAATCAATAATATGACTATACCTACACTATGCATTGGCCTGTTGTGTATGAATTTCTTGTAAATCAAATACATTCTCATGTACGTCATAACTTTTAGGAATTCTATTACTTAATGCAATCTCTCTCTGTGTTTTTTTCTGGGGGGAAAAACTCACCCTTCAGCTACAAAAGGGGCAGGGCTAGAGAGGTGGCGACATGAACGGTGCTTGCGTCGACAAAGGCTGTGGCACCTCTTTTGGCCTTTTCATCTTGTATTGTTTCTCTATTTTTCTTTTGACTCCGCATTTTTTAATTGGAAATTTTCAATTTTCGTTGGACTCTCCACTGAATTGGTTTAAGTCCTTGATTCATGTGCCCATTGTTCTCTCTCCTTCTCTTTCATTTGATCATCACTCATCCGAGGTAATTTCTCAATCTCATTATCTGTTTTTTTTTTTTTTTAAAATTAAACCAACATTATTATGTTTTTAATTTTTGATTTCAATTTTTCTTTGTTGGGTTTGATTTTGCTTTAGCTTAATGTGAATGTTTTGGATTTAAATCCATCTTGTTATAAAATAGATAGGGTTACTATCCCAGCTCTGTTTTCTCTCTCTTCAATCTTCTTTTCTTATGGCCAGTCATTGATTTGGGGTTCTGAGGCCCTGTTCTTTTCGTGAGTCAATTCTAAAATACTAACTTCAATCCATTTCAATCCACTTCAACCTACTTCAACCGACTTCAACCTACTTCAACCTACTTCCACTATTTTAACCAAATTCAATTTATCACATAAAAAAAATTCAAATTACTTCAACTTACTTCAACCCACTTTAACTTACTTTAACCTACCTCAACCTATTTATCCTTTTACCCACTCCAATTTACCTACGAAAAGAACAGGCCCTGAGTATGCTTTCCGGGTTTCGGCAGTCTCGGCGTCCTTTGTTTGGAGGGGGAAAAAAGTTTTTTTTTGGGTATTGGGATTTTACTTTTATAGCTTAATGCTTTGGCAATTTTATCTTATGCATTTCGAGATGTTGCCCAGAAATGAAAATGAAGAGCTTATACAGTACAACAAGTGCACAGTAGTGCACAGCAATGCAATGTAGAATAGGATAGATAGTTGAGTTTGTTAGTCCTGTAACAGAATTAGTTACTTAAGTCTTCAGTTAGTTAGAGTTGGTTAGCTAGTCATTGATTCTTTGATGTATATATATACACATCCTGTAGTATTACACAGCGGAGTAAGAAGACAACATATTTTTTCCCTTTCCTCTGTTCTTGCATTTCCTTCATTCACATGGTATCAGAGCATTTAGGTATAAGCTCCTGAAATTCATCATTTCTTGATTCTTCGTTGATCAAATACCTTGATCCTGATTCTGTTGACCTCATTGCTACCTAAACAGATTGATCAGTCTTGCTGATTAGTCTGATCATTTCAATCTAAATTGTGATCATATCCTCGATAATTTTTCGATCAAGCTTCTCTTGATCTTGATTCTTTCGAATTAATTGATCTTGATCTTCGACCAATGACGTCTGAAACATTGCACGAAGATCCCTTTTTACTATCAGGAGCTGATCATCCTGGATTACAGCTCACTAACAAACTATTTGATGGTGAGAATTTCCCTGGCTGGAGTAGGTCTGCTCGCATGGCGCTTGGGGCCAGATTGAAGCTAGGGTTCATCGATGGATCCTGTTCAAAACCTGATGCAAATTCCATTGATTTGCAGAAATGGCTACGTTGTGACTACATGGTGCGTTGCTGGTTGTTGAATTCCATAGTTCCTACAATCGCTGAGAGCTTAATGTATGTTTCATCAGCTAAAGAACTATGGAGCGAGCTTGCTGAGAGATTTGGTGAGGCTCAAGGTCCTTTGATATACCAACTCAATAGAGATTTGGTGATGTTATCACAAGGAAACGAACCAGTTTCCATTTACTATTCCAAGATGAAAAAATATTGGGACGAGTTACAGGAGGTTGATGATATTCCTCGATGCACCTGTGCAGCATCTAAAGCATGTACATGCAACCTTCTCAAGAAAATCTTAGACCTGGACTCAAGGAATAAGTTGTTTCAGTTCTTGATGGGCCTAAATTCCAACTACGATGCTGTTCGAGATCAAATTTTGGCCATGGATCCTCTTCCTACTGTCAACAGAGCATATTATGTCATTCAACAACAAGAGAAGCAGAAGAAGCTGAAGGACAGTTTGCAGATCAACCCTGAAATTGAATCTGCTCATGCTGTTTACAAACAAAAACCTAATAACAATGATAGGAAGGACACCAGGAAGTCCAAGAATGACAAATATTGCAATTATTGTAAGACTAAAGGTCATACTATTGATCAATGCTTCAAGAAGAATGGTTATCCAGATTGGTACAAGGAGAAATATGGGCATAAAATGGTTGCTCAGGTTGCTGTTCCAGAATCCTCTCCCACAATCACTAATCTGGACAATCCTCTAGATACCTTGGAAGATCAATCTGCAGAACAAAGCAATAATACGGCCTTGATAAATGCTGTTTGCCAAGAAGTACTGAAAGCTCTCAAGGGCAAATCTGGAGGATCTGGTATTGGTGCTTTTGCAGGTAATTCTTTGGTTGCCTCATCTTTTATGCACTATGATGGTTTTAGTAATGCATTTTGGATAGTGGATACTGGAGCTTCTGATCATATGTCATCCCAGTTGCATCTATTCACTAAGAAAAGACAGTTGAAGAGACCTATTATGGTTAGACTACCAGATGGATCCACCAAACATGTGCTTATGGTTGGGGACATCACTGTCTGCTCAGAAATCATCCTCAAGGATGTTTTATATGTGAAAGACTTTAAATATAATCTGCTATCTGTCAGCAAATTGTTAGAAGATGGTAATTTGGTGGCTCTTTTCACTCATAAGGGGTTCATGTTACAGGACCTTACTACTAGCAAAATTATTGCTGCTGGATGTAAAGATTCTGGACTCTACAAACTAAAGAGCTCTGGATGCAAGGAAGAACATAGCATTTATGATTTTGTTTGTAAGACAGAGGAGCCTACAATGGCTGTGAATAATGCTGTATGTAAGGATTTGATCCTGATACATAGCAGATTAGGACATGCTTCACTATCCAAAATGACTCGATTGGTTGATTTGGCTAATATCAATATGAATAAATTCATTTGTGATTCCTGTCAAATGGCTAAATTTCATAGAATGCCTTTTCCTGCAAGCAACTCTAGAGCAAAGACTCCATTTGAACTTATTCATGCAGACCTTTGGGGTCCTTATAAAACTGCAGACACTAGTGGAGCACATTACTTTCTTACAATCCTTGATGACCACACCAGATCAACTTGGGTATATCTGCTGCAAAATAAGATGCAGGTTCCACGACAGCTACAAAATTTCATATTATATGTTCAAAATCAATTTTCTAGTCGTGTGAAAACTATTAGGACAGATAATGGTACTGAATTTTTCCAAGAGACATGCAACTCTATATTTGAGAACTTTGGTGTGGCACATCAGAGGAGTGTTGCACGAACCCCACAGCAAAATGGGAGAGTCGAAAGGAAGCACAGACATTTGGTAGAAACAGCTAGGGCCCTGAAGATTCATGCAAACCTTCCCACCAAATTTTGGGGATCTTGCATTCTTGCTGCAGCATACATCATTAATAGACTACCTTCTTCAGTCTTGAACTGGGAGTCTCCATTTAGTTGTCTCTATGGCACTACACCAGATATTTCCCATTTAAGGACCATTGGGTGTTTATGCTATACCTTAAACTTGAAGCCGATTCATGACAAATTTGCCCCAAAAGGCAGAAGATGCATTCTTCTAGGCTACCCTACAGGGCAAAAGGCCTACAAATTATATGACCTGGACAATCATACTGTTTTCATTAGCAGGGATGTTCACTTTGAAGAAAGTATTTTTCCCTTCAAGGGCCAGCACCTACCTGAGCACATATTGCCTAAGTTTACACCAGTATGCACTGATTCATTGGATAATCTACCATTTGATTCAATACCTCCTAATACATCTTCTTCCACATCAGATGAGGTCCCCACTCCACCTCCATCTCAAAACATGACACAAAAGATCACCCCAGCTCATCAGCCTTCATCTGATGAACTCATAACTACATCTTCTAATCATGAAGTGTCTCAAACTGCACCACTGAGAAGGACTAGCAGGTCAGTAAAACCCCCTAAGTGGTTGACTGATTTTGCATGTACTGCATCAACTAGTCAAACTTCTACCTTATATCCCTTACTTCACTTGGGAGATTTATCACATCTTCAACCAGAGTACATTGCCTCTCTCTGTAATGTGTTTACATTACAAGAACCACACACTTATACTCAAGCCATTCAAAATCCCCAATGGATTGAGGCCATGGATCAAGAAATTGCAGCCTTAGAAGCTAATGATACCTGGGAAATCACAGAACTACCTCCTGGCAAAAAGGCTATCAGCTCAAAATGGGTGTACAAGATCAAGTTTAAACCTGATGGAACTGTTGAGAGGTATAAAGCTAGATTTGTTGTTAGGGGATTTGATCAAGTCCCTGATGAAGATTACACTGATACATTCTCACCAGTGGCCAAATTACCTACTGTGAGAACTTTCATTGCCTTAGCCACTAGTAAGGGTTGGCCTCTCCACCAACTTGATATTAACAATGCATTTCTTCATGGCTTTTTGGATGAAGAAGTCTACATTCTACCACCTGCAGGATATACTAAAGCTGAAGGTAAGGTATGCAGACTGAAAAGATCTTTATATGGGCTTAAGCAAGCTTCTCGACAGTGGAATAAGGAGTTCACCTCTTTTCTACTGAAACAAGGATTTGTACAATCCAAGCAAGACTATTCTTTGTTCACTAAGGGCAGTGGTTCTAACTTCACTGCTGTACTGGTATATATAGATGATGTTTTGATCACTGGTGGAAGCAATACAGATATTCAGCTGCTCAAGAAAGCCTTAGATCAGGCATTCACTATAAAGGACTTGGGATGCATGAGATACTTTCTTGGTATAGAGGTAGCTAGATCATCAGCTGGTACTCTCCTAAACCAAAGAAAGTATATCCTTGATATTCTCAAAGATGCTGGCATGACTGCTTGTAAACCTGCAGATTTTCCTCTTCCAACTAATCTCAGGTTGACAATTGATCAAGGGGGGTAGTTATCACATCCTGAAGTGTATAGACATCTAGTTGGCAGATTACTGTACCTAAACATCACTAGACCAGATATATCTTACGCTGTACAGCACCTGAGTCAGTTTCTTAGCCAACCAAGGCATCCTCACATGCAAGCTGCTTTGCATTTACTCAGATATCTCAAAGGAAGTATTGGGGTTGGCCTGTTTTATCCTGCAAACAGCACTTTGTGCCTTAAAGCATACACAGATGCTGATTGGGCCAGATGCATGTCCAGTAGAAAATCTTTAACTGGGTATTGTCTTTTCCTAGGGGATAGTTTGGTTTCTTGGAAAACCAAGAAACAAAAAACTGTATCCAAATCATCAGCAGAATCCGAGTATAGAGCTATGTCTGAAACAACCAGTGAGATTGAATGGATGATTGGACTCCTACGAGATCTTCAGGTACCCTTACAGTTGCCCCTCACACTTTACTGCGATAATAAGGCAGCACAATATATTGCTGCAAACCCTGTTTTCCACAATCGAACGAAGCATCTTGATATAGACTGTCATTATATCAGAGACAAGATAAAGGAGGGCCTCATTCAAACTGCTCACATCAGTTCTCATGATCAATTGGCTGACATTATGACAAAGCCACTGCCTACACAGCAACATCATGCTTTAGCTCTCAAGTTGGGCCTTGTTTTTCCCTCCAAGTCCAACTTGAGGGGGGGATGAAGAGTTTATACAGTACAACAAGTGCACAACAGTGCACAGCAATGCAATGTACAATAGGATAGATAGTTGAGTTTGTTAGTCCTGTAACAGAATTAGTTACTTAAGTCTTCAGTTAGTTAGAGTTGGTTAGCTAGTCATTGATTCTTTGATGTATATATATACACATCCTGTAGTATTACACAGCGGAGTAAGAAGACAACATATTTTTTCCCTTTCCTCTGTTCTTACATTTCCTTCATTCACAGAAAATTACATATTAATAAAATAGCTCGAGTGCCATCCAAGGACCCGCTTTGTGCAAGACGAATATTTTGGACATGGTTTTATCCTCTCCTGTGATTATCTTTTCCTATTTGTTGTTATTAAATGTTTTAGGATACTCATTTTGTGGGCTTTCTTGCTTACTTGCTGAAAGAAGCATTATCGAGTTTTCACCTTTAGTTGATTCTTAGGTTACTCATCTGACATTTTGGGTTTACTATTCCTAATAAAGCTACCCTTTGCACCATGTTATGTTCAGTTTGAAGAATATTTTTTTGTTAAGCTCCATGTATTTACATTTGGTGTCGGATAATAACTGCCATTTTAGCTTCAGGGTTCTCACTAAGTCTCCTCGCATGATCGTTCAGTTTAGGGTGTGGGATATCCTGGCTTGGAGGTATGGTGACTTTATGCGTCTGAAGTTGTGTTGCTTTGTGCTTATTGTAGTGGTGTGAATTTGTAGATTTACTGATCACTGTGTCGCGGTTTTCTGTTAAGTTATGTGATTTGATGCGGGTTTCTGGTTGTCTATCAAATGAATCATCATTTTCCATATCCTTCCCTATATATAAGCACGCGAAATATGACTTGCAACTTAATAGAAATAGTCTTATCTTGCTGCTATTAGTATACATGTTGTCTTTATGCATGATTGTTGCGTTCTGTTTTCAACACCAGTTTCCATCTCTCGCTCAGAGGAGGAAGGAAGTTCCTAGAAAGTCTATCTATTCAATTGCGACTGAGCCATTGTGAGAGCAAGCTGAGGATTCGAAAATGGAAACTCCAAAAGAAATTTTCCTAAAGGATTACAAGAAGCCCGATTACTATTGATGTTGTACTTGCTTTTCTTTCTTCCGTGTGTTTGCGTATGTGCACCTATGTGATCCATTATATGGAGGTTTATGCTGTGTGACAAAATCATTGATCTCCCTGCAAGCAAATTTGAAATTTTTGTTGGATGAAGATCACACCCATGTCTTTCCGAAGGTCTTCCCTAGAGTTGAGCGTAGGATGGTAACTGTCTTTACTCCGCTTATGAGTATTTTAGCTTAAATGTTGAATGTTCATATCCAGCTTCTATGTCGTCTTGATCATGTTCTTCCTCATCCCTCTCTCTCGTCTTGGATGGTCGAGATCTCAAGTTTTTCTTTATCAAACTCACAGCTAAATGTATGTGATATTCCTTTATTTTGAAGTGCTGAGTTCATCATCTTACTTCATTGCAATGCTTTATGTGTACTTTTTATCCATGCATTGTTGGCTGTCACACTCCTATTATTGACAAGGTGTGTATAATTCGTATTAGGTGGTCTTGACAGTACACACATGGTGGTTACATTGCACTTTGATCGTGAGGGGGAGGATTTCATGTGGATTCACATCTTTTACTGTTGCATCCGCATCCAGTGGCACCTTCACATTGGAATATGAGATATAACCTGAAAACCATAAATCATTGGAAGAAAGGAGTCATTCTAGCATATGAATAATGTCTTTTTGCAGTTTATGCTGTGTGGTTCACATTACATTTGAGTTATTCTTTGACACCTAGTTTGTGTAGGTCATCTAAAAATTTTTTTACAAATGAAGCAAAGGGTTTCTGTAAGACAACTTTCTATTAGGTTTGCTTATGGACAATAATGGAACCCAGCTCCTCTCTACATATTATGCCGGCTTAGTTTGCTTATGCAAAATAGTAGAGATCACTTTATTTGTGTTTGAAGTATGTAATAATGCATGTTAGACTAATATTCTACTCTTATCCTGAGCGACTCCTTTAGTGGAATTGTTTAAGAAGCTTGTTGGCACCTTGAAGGTATTGGGTTGATGGGCTGCATCAGGTTATGCATAATTCATGGTTTGATACACTGAAGCAGGCATTAAAACATTTCAACATTTTACCCCCATGTGGGTTAGCCCTTTTCGGCTTTTGTAACAAATAAGATTTAATTAAGAACTACTTTTGGTGTCCTCTCTCCTGTCTCGTCTATATCTTGTTGTGGCATTTATGTATGTACTTTGTCATTCTTTTACATAAGCATTAGAATTTTAATTGTTATACAAAGTCTGTTGCACAATTATGTAAATGACAATAATCATACGTGTAATTTCATATGATATATAATAATGATATATCCATTGTCAATTAATATTTCAAAGACGTAATAACAAATTCTCCACAAGTGTCAGCAGCTAAGTGACAATAATAATATATGCAATACATTATAAATACGAACTTACCTACAGGCAAGTCCACAACCGCGCGACTTTTCACCCTAATGATTGTAAGAATCTCCCTACACTTTTCTTCGCTTATTCTTTTCTCTCAATTATTAGGAATTTAGTAATCATTGAAGTGGTAGAAGCCTCTATTGAAACAATCATGTGTAAGGTTTTGATGATAACAACCCAAATGTACCAGTCAATATGCTATCATGCTATGCTTGAGTAGTGTGCTAAAATTGTGTGTTGAGACAGGTTGCAAACACCCTGGAGAATAGTTCGAAGAAGCGTGGAACATCAAAGTGAATATGTATGCACAACATCAAGGAGGTCAAAGGATCACAAGAGTCTTAGGGTTAATAACTAGTTGTATTCATCTAGATTCTTGTTAATATGCCAATTAAAAGATGTTGACTTAACACTCACCTTGAAGGAATTTCTTGTGCTAACTCAGAACACTGCTCAGAACAGTTTGAGCAATCAGGTCTGCAGTGTTCTGAGGGCAACATATAAAACTCTTGTCCCAAAGATTTTCAAGTGTTTTTCCACTGTCAAAATTCCTAACATATTTGGGATTGATTTTCTGATAATATTTTGTCTTACAAAGAGTCCTTCACTGAATAATATTGTTTTCCTAAAAAGATTCTATCAAAATATTTTATCTTAGCCTTTAAGATATGATTTCCAAAAAAGAGAATGCTGAGAGATTCAATTCCGTTTGGAATACTGATTATTTTTGAGTGTTATTGCTAAAATCCAAAACCTCCTATACACTTGCGGCACAAGTATTCTGTGGGTATACAATCTTTTACCTCTCAACGTTTTCATTCATGGTTTTTCAAGGATCAAAGTTGATTTTCTGTAAGAGAATTTTCTGATTGAAAAACCTTCAAGAAGTATGCTAAATTGAGTCATCTATATTGACATAATAGGGATTGTATTGTACCTTACATTCAGCTTATTTAGAAGCATTCAAAGTAAGGTGTTTTTCTATTATCCTCTGTCATCAGTGAGATTAGAGTGTGTCTAAGTCTTGGGAGATTTTGGACGTGGTGTGTGACTAGTTCTCAAGTGGAGGCTAGTTACGTGTTTGTAATGAGGGTCTCGTGGAAGACTAAGTTACGTGTGTGACGTAGTCACATGTGAGTTACATGTGTAACGAATTCGGCCCGTATTAGTAAAAGTGTTGCTGAAATCCTACTGAGGTAGGTCGTGGTTTTACACCTCAATTGGGCCAGAAGTGGTTTTTCAAGTAAAAATATTGTGTCTACTTTCATATTTCTGCATTCAGTTTTATTTTGCCTCACTCCAAACAGTTCTCACGAGTGTTCTGAAACAAACAAAAAAGTTGGAAGACGCAATTCAGCCCCCTCTTGTGTCCTTGTATGCTTATAATCTAATAAATGGTATTAGAGTAGGTTCTCATAATTAGGTTAATACCTTGAGAGATCATGAAAGAATGAGTGCACCATAAGAAATCTTAGAAGGTTAATCTGTGACCAGACCTCCATATTTCAATAGACAGCACTACAACTGATGGAAAAATCGAATGGAGAACTATATCCAAGTTGAGGATTATGAGTTGTAGATGCTCATTGTGAATGACCCTTACATTCCAGTGAAAGTCACAACTGATGAGAAGACTGTTCCTAAGGAGCCGAAGGAATTCGACTCAGACGACTTCAGGAAGATGGAGAATAATGCCAAGGCCAAGAAACTGCTGTATTTTAGACTCGGACTTGACAAGTACACTCGCATCTCAGAGTGTGAATCCGCAAAGGAGATATAGAATGCTCTTCAGATAGCTCACGAAGGAACAAATCAAGTCAAGCAATTCAGAATCGAGCTATTGGTAAGGAAGTATGAACTATTCGAGATGGGCAATAAAGAGACAGTTATGGACATGTATACTCGATTTACCCATATCACTAATGAGTTAAAATCGTTGAGAAAATCCTTTACCACTGAAGAGTTGGTAAGGAAGATCCTACAAATTTTACCTCAATCATAGGAATCAAAAGCCACTGCTATCCAAGAAGTCAGGAAGATAAATGAGATCTCCTTGGATGAGCTTATTGGGAATTTACAAACGTATGAACTAAGAAGGAATTCCCAGATGAAGAAAAAAATTAAGAAAGACCAAAGACTGGCACTAAAAGCTAGAGAAGGCGATAGCTCAGATTTTGATGAAGAAGGGATGGCCATGATCGCTCGAAAGTTCAAAAAATTCTTCCAAAAGGCCGAAAGCAAATACAAGAATGACAATACCAGCAAGGCCAAGAACATCGATCGAGATCAGTTCCCAGGATGCTTTAAGTATGGAAGGCAAGATCATGTTGTGAAGAATTGCCCCCTGCTGAAGGAAGAACAGGGGTCAAAACAGGTCCGAACCAGAGGCAAAAAGACGCAGTTAACTAATGCTGAAAAATGGTTCACCAAGATAATGATGGTAGCCTGGAGTGATACCTTAGAAGAAGAAGAGGACTCTCAAGATGGAGAGAAAGCAGTAGCTCTTATGGCCCAAAGAGAATCTGATTCAGATTCTAATTCAATCGAGAGTTTGTCCCAACTCAAGGAAGAGGTAAGTAATCTTAGCAAGAGAAAACTTGAAAAATTAGTTTTCACATTGATGGAAGAATGTGAGATAGTAAATTCTGAAAATTGCATGCTTAAAAATACCTGCTCAGGAGTAGAAAAGGATGTTAAAAGACTGAAAAGAAAGAAGCAAGAACTTGGGCATATGAATGAGGTTCTCACTTGTGAAAAACTTAAAATTGATGAAAAAGTTATTGTTTTATGTAATGAACTAGACACCCTTAAGGATCTTATGAGCAAGAGAGAGGAAGTGTTCAACACTAATCTCTCAAGGCTAGAAAGTGAGTCCTTAAATCTAAAGCTTAATGTAGAATCCCAGATGAGTGAAAATAAACAGCTTCTTGAAAAAATGCAAAAAACTGAAACTGACCTTACTGAAAACAGGTGCTGGAATAGTTCCTCAGAAGTACTAATATGGCTAAGCACTCATCATAATCGAAACAAAAAGGGATTGGGCTTTGTGAATAGGCGTGTTACTAAGCCAATGGACAGGAAATATGTTGGTCTGCCATAGAATATAATCTGTTTTCATTGTGAAAAAACTGGTCATTATCGTTATGCTTGTTCTTTGAGAAAAAGGGTCATGGAAAGAAACTCGTTATATGTTAAACAAATATGGATCAGAAAAGATGAGTTAAATTTCATGTCTAAAAAAAGAACTGGATCCAAGTGGATCTGGGTTTCCAAAACTAACACTTAGCTATTTTGCAGGCTAAAGTGAGAGGAGGCAACCAACTGTGGTACTTAGATAGTGGTTGCTTAAGGCATATGACTGGAAACAAATCAAATTTCCTCTCACTTACAGCCTTTGATGGAGGGAGAGTGGCGTTTGAAAACGGCAAGTCTGGGACGATTGTTGGTGTAGGTAAGATAGGTAAATCACTCTCCCATTCGATTGATAATGTGTACCTAGTTGATGGGTTACAACATAACTTGT
Organism: Carnegiea gigantea; assembly: GCA_029747015.1. Lineage (NCBI taxonomy): Eukaryota > Viridiplantae > Streptophyta > Magnoliopsida > Caryophyllales > Cactaceae > Carnegiea > Carnegiea gigantea. Next base: position 192,104 of record JAKOGI010001354.1, read on the forward strand.
TAAGTGTGTCCCAATTATGTGATAAAGGTAATCATGTTGGATTTACTTCGGATCAATGCTTGATTACCAATATCAAATCTGGAGAGGTTGTGTTGAGAGGGAAGCGACACAACAATGTGTATAAAGCATGTGTTCTTTCACTTCTCCAAAATCATTTGACTTGTTTGAGTGTTCTTGATGATGATGTTATGTTTTGGCATAAGAGACTAGGTCATGTCAGTCTCTCCTTGCTAAATAAACTTGTTTCTAAAGACCTAATAGTTGGTTTACCTTCCATCAAATATAATGATGACAAGGTATGCGACGCTTGTGCGAAAGGAAAGCATACTAGAATCTCTTTCAAACCAAAGAAGTATGTTACCACTTCCTGACCTCTTGAGCTACTATATGTTGATTTATATGGTCCTATGAGGATCACAAGTAGGGGCAGGAAGAGGTATGTGTTTGTTATAGTGGATGATTACTCTCGTTTCACCTGGACTTTATTTCTAGCATCAAAAGATAAATCAAGAAAACTGAAAAGAGAATAGGACACTCATTGATAAGTCTCAGGTCTGACTATGGAAAAGAATTCGAAAATTCAAGTTTCATTGACTATTGCAATGAACATGGTATTGATCATAATTTTTCTGCCCCCACAACACCCCAACAGAACGGGGTGGTGGAGCGTAAAAATCGTACTCTGGAAGACATAACTAGGACTATGCTTGCTGTTAGTGGTCTTCCCAGACATTTTTGGGCAGAGGCATTGAACATAGCATGTTACATTATAAATAGATGCATAATCAGACCCCTTCTTAATAAGACTCCTTATGAACTTCTCAAAGGGCAAAAACCCAATATTAGGCACCTAAGAGTCTTTGGTTACAAATGTTATGTGCACAATAATAGGAAGGAACCCTTGGGAAAATTTGACGCTAGAAGTGATGAAGCCATATTCTTAGGATACTCCTCACTTAGTAAAGCTTACAAAGTGTTCAACAAAAGGACTCTAAGTGTTGAGGAAAGTGTGCATATATTATTTGATGAAACTAACTCCTTGGTTGAGAATGATGCACAGGATGAAGATTTCGAATTTGGCCTTGTAAGAAAAGACATTGGTAAGACTCATGAAAGTGAACCACACTCCGGAGCTGATAATATGGAAAGTGGGTAGGAAGTAGACCAATCAGGGGGAAGCACTGTCAACCCTGATATGAACCAAAACCAGCTCACTCAACCTCAGTACCCTCATACTGATCTGAGAACAAGCTTCAGACCTGATTTCGAACTTGTTTCTTCAAGCCGCCAGGAGAGAGTGAAAAGCGGATCTGTGGATCTTTTTACTTCACAACCCTGGAAGCACCAGAGCTCACACCCCCTTGACCGAATTATATCTGATATTAATACAGGGGTGCAAACCAGATCTAAACTCAGAAATTTTTGTACTTTTTATGCCTTTTTATCTAACATTGAGCCTAAGAATGTTCATGAAACCCTTGTAGATTCTGACTGGGTTATAGCCATCCAAGAGGAGCTTCATCAGTTTGAAAGAAACAAGGTTTGACACCTTGAATTACGGCTTAAAGACAGATCAATAATTGGAACCAAGTGGGTGTTTAAGAACAAGTTGGATGAGTTCGGAACTGTCATTCGGAACAAGGTCAGGCTGGTGGTCCAAGGTTACAATCAAGAAGAAATGATCGATTATGAGGAAACATTTGCACTTGTAGCAAGGATAAAGGCTATTCGCATCTTGATAGCCTTTGCAGCACACATGGAGATCAAGTTGTACCAAATGGATGTCAAGAGTGCATTTCTCAATGGATATCTTAAAGAAGAGGTATATATAAAACAACCCCCTGGTTTTGAAAATTATGATTTTCCTAACCATGTGTTCAAACTTGACAAAGTACTTTGTGGTTTAAAACAAGCTCCTAGAGTTTGGTATGAACGGTTGTCAAGTTTCTTAATTGATAATAATTTTCAAAGAGGCAAGGTTGATAATACCTTGTTTCTCAAATCTAAGGGGGAACATTTGTTGATTGTATAGGTATATGTCAATGATATTATATTTGGTGCAACCAACAATGATTTATGTGATGAATTTTCAAATTTGATGGGGAGTGAGTTTGAGATGAGCATGATAGGCGAGCTTAATTTTTTCTTAGGCTTGCAAATTAAGCAAACCTCAAGCGGAACTATGATACATCAACAAAAATATGTCAAGGAACTACTTAAGCGGTTTAGAATGGAATAGGCTAAGCCCATGGACACTCCCATCTCTCCTTCAACTAGGTTGATGATGGATGATGGAAGTTCTTCAGTTAATGAGAAATCATATAGGGGCATGATAGGGTCACTCCTAACCTAACCGCCAGTAGACCTGACATTGTTTTCATTGTTGGTTTGTGTGCCCGTTTTCAGTCAAATCCAAAAGAAACATATTTGAAAGCTGCAAAATGAATTTTTAGATATTTGAAACACACCTCTGATTTAGCACTATGGTATCTATGAGGATGCAACTTTGACCTCATTGGGTATGCAGGTACTGATTATGCTGGATTTCTAGTTGACAGAAAAAGCACCTCATGTATGGCTACTTTTCTTAGACCCTGTTTGGTCTCTTGGTCTACAAAGAAACAGCACACAGCTGCCATGTCCATAGCAGAAGCTGAGTATGCAGCGGCTGCTTCTTGTTGTGCTCAATTGCTGTGGATACGGCAACAACTTGAGGACTTTGGTGTTGACATGGGATGCATTCCCATATTCTGTGATAACACAAGTGCAGTTAATATTGCCAAGAACCCATGTCAACATAAAAAGACTAAGCATATTGACATTCATCATCACTTTTTAAGAGACAATGTAGAAAAGGGCCTGATTTCAATGAATTTTTGTGCCACTGACAAACAAATTGCTGATATTTTTTCCAAGGCACTGACTAGAGAACAGTTTGAGAGGAATAGACTTGAATTAAGTATGATTAAGAAAACGTGAGAGTACTTCATCAACTCCTAATGATTGACTAGTAAGGTTTTGAGACCAAATAAATTGATTCAATGGATGCATTCAATTTTCTGTGCTGTTATTAGCATATATGTGGAATGTGACATGCTGACAGTCGTTGAGGTCTAATGTTATTGCCCTTACTGTCCTTTGTTACCGGACATATAGCAGTCAGAACAGGCGCTAAGAACAGATCTGACCATTGTTTGTATCATGTGCTAATCAAGTTATCATAATTTAAAGTGTATTGAAATTCGATTTATTACGCCTAATCTATAATCTGCAGCTTTGCCGAAGGTGTAATAATATCTTTCATGAAAAATCCTCTCTCTCTCCAAAAACCGGCGGCCGAAAAGATCATTACAGATCTTTACTTTATTTTTCGGTCAATTCATTTCAAATCTTCTCTATCTTCTCAAACCACCTTCCCTCCTTCCCTCAAGAACCCGACCTTCCTCTTCTTCCTAAAACCCATTAAACCATAACCTCTTCCTCTACTAGCTCTTCCAATGGCATGCACCCATGGCAGCGGCGCATCCTCCGGTCGCAAGCCACATCAGCCAAGCTCACTTCAGGCCAAGAAATCAAGAAAAGGGGGAGAAAAATTACTAGATATACTCACGGTGCCACCAACATCGCCGGCAGAAGTTACCTCTGTGCCCACTTATGGTATTTCTCTCTTCATCTTTTAGTTCTTGAAAAGTATCTATTTGAGACAAGTAGGAATCAATCTTGATGATATACCCCCTGTCAAACCGGTCTTGGAATGGGAATTGGTATTATATGAACCCGGTATGACTGAGTCAAAATCAACTGAAAAGATTGAGGAGTCTGTGTTTGTTGAAGATTGGGTTGAGGAGCCCTTCTTGAATGATGCTCCCGTGTGTGATGTCGATGAGGATGAACCCCTTATACGGTTCAAGTGGACCGTAAAAATAACCCACCAAACATCAACCAAACCGGCTATGAAGCGCCAAATAAAGACCACAACCACTCCCAATGTGCCTCTCACCATATCTATACGGCGGCCTCGAACTCGAAGTTCAGGTCTTGCCATCTCACCGAGCCTACCCGAGGACAAGATTGAAAGGTTTATAAGGAAACCCAAACCAACTCCTCAAACTACCAAACCACTCCTCAAAACACCTGTTAACCAACAGCCAAAACACCTCCAACACCTGTTTCCACCAAGAAACCTGCACTGAAACGAGGATCTCCAGAACAGGCATTCGATCTGGGTGAAGAAAGTGATGAACCACAGAAAAAGAAAGCTAGAAAAACCATGACACTGGGGGAAAGGTACAGACACTTTCTTTAGAAAACTGTGATTAGAGGAAAATGATTAAGGTATCATACTTTCAGGAACAGGGGTTGGGAGTGTTCTTAGAAAAATTGAAGGCCCAGGGTTGGTTAGATTTGTTTACAAATACTAAACGGGGCTATTCTGTACCTGAATTGGCTGAATTCTATGCCAATTGTGTTGTCACTAGTGGGATAGTGACAAGCTCAGTTAATGGCCGTCAGCTATGCTTTGATACTGATAGCTTAGGAGATTGGCTTGGGCTGTCATCCAAGGGGTTTGATGTGTATGTGCGTGAGGATAAGAGTGTACCAGGTGATGAACGACTGTTGGAATTGACCCGAAAGCTAGCCCAACAACCTAATTTGACTGCTCCCCGGTCTGTGCGAAAGGGGGAAAATGATGCCTTTGCATAGGCTATTGTTCTGGTTTGTGATTAAGAATGTGATTCCCTGGGGTCAGGGACGCAATCTTGCGGACCCCATGGATATGTGTTATACAGACCTACTAGATCAGGGGGAGCAAATTAATCTACCCACCATCATGATTAATCACATTGCACGTATTGCAAACACCCCTAAGAGTCATGATATAGGCTATAGCTTCCTTCTGACTTCAGTTTTTGAGACACTTGGGATTCCCTTGCAAAAGAGAGTGGGATTTCAAGTCACAGACGAGATAGGGAGCAACACTTTGCTTGGGTGTGGGTTCACAGTAAAGAAGAGTGATGGTACACTGTCTGAATAAGGACCCAAAACATCCTTTGACCCTGGTCCCAGTTCTGTTCCCAGTGAGGCTGCCTCTTCCAGCACATCCACGGTTGAGGTACTAGTACAGGACTAGCTCCATTTGAAGGAGGAGATTGCTGAAGTGAAGCACGCCCTCAGTGAAGAAAAGGCTTTGAATGCACAGCGTCATGAGAATATTCTACGTGCTTTTTCTACCCTCACTGTCAAATTTGCTCCTCCTTCTCCTTCCCCCTGATTCACCCCTGTTCTTAGCCCTGATCCTTGTCTTGTTTTCAACAAAACTATTGTCTTCTTTGTTCGGATAAACTTGATTTTGCTTGTGATTGACAATGGTTATATCTGATTTTAGATGGGTTTGGTTTATGCTATGCCTTTACCTGCTAATGCTGTTGTGTGTTTGTGCGTAATTGGGATGGCCAATATCATTATGTATCATATACTTGACTTGTATCGCTGTTATTTTCCCTCACCCGTGGTGGTGGGTGCATCTCTACTGAATTTATGCAGATAGTTCTCTCGACCTTTACGATGATGTCAAAAGGGGGAAGATAAGCATGGCCATGCTTTGATTGGTCTGCCTATTTTAAGCTGATTCTTACTCTTGCTTTCTCTCGTGTGTGCATTGGACTCCTTAAATTACTATTTTGGCACCAATGTTTTTGCCCTTTACTTTGTCGCACTTTGATGGTCGCTTGGTTTGTCATCATCAAAAAGGGGGAATTTGTTGAAACAATCATGTGTAAGGTTTTGATGATAACAACCCAAATGTACTAGTTAATATGCTATTATGCTATGCTTGATTGGTGTGCTAAAATTGTGTGTTGAGAGAGGTTGCAAATACCCTGGAGAACAGTTCGAAGAAGCATGGAACATCAAAATGAATATGTATGCACGACATCAAGGAGGTCAAAGGATCACAAGAGTCTTAGGGTTAATTACTGATTGTATTCATCTAGATTCTTGTTAATATACCAATTAGAAGATGTTGACTTAACATTCACCTTGAAGGAATTTCTTGCGCTAACTCAGAATACTGCTCAAAATAGTTTGAGCAATCAGGTCTGTGGTATTCTGAGGGCAACGTATAAAACTCTTGTCCCAGAGATTTTCAAGTGTTTTTCTACTGTCAAAATTCCTAACATATTTGGGATTGATTTTCTGATAATATTTTGTCTTACAAAGAGTCCTTCACTGAATAATATTGTTTTCCTAAAAAGATTCTATCAAAAGATTTTATCTTAGCCTTTAAGATATGATTTCCAAAAAAGATAATGTTGAGAGATTCAATTCCGTTTGGAATACTGATTATTTTTGAGAGTTATTGCTAAAATCCAAAACCTCCATGTACTTGCGGCACAAGTATTCCGTGGGTATATAATCTCTTGCTTCTCAACGTATTCATTCACGGTTTTTCAAGGAGCAAAATCGAGTTTTCTGTGAGAAAATTTTCTAATTGAAAAACCTTAAAGAAGAATGCTAAATTGAGTGATCTATATTGACATAATAGGGATTGTATTGTACCTTACATTCAGCCTGTTTAGAAGCATTCAAAGTAAGGTGTTTTTCTATTCTCCTCTATCATTAGTGAGATTAGAGTGTGTCCAAGTCTTGGGAGACTTTGGACGTGGTGTGTGATTAGTTCTCAAGTGGAGGCTAGTTACGTGTTTGTAATGAGGGTCTCGGAGAAGACTAAGTTACGTGTGTGACGTAGTCACTTGTGAGTTACATGTGTAACGAATTCGGCCCGTGTTAGTAAAAGTGTTACTGAAATTCTACTGAGGTAGCTTGTAGTTTTTACACCTCAATTGGGCCAGAGGTGGTTTTCTACGTAAAAATATTGTATCTACTTTCATATTTTCGCATTCAGTTTTATTTTGCCTCACTCCAAACATTTCTCACGAGTGTTCTTAAACAAACGAAAAAGTTGGAAGACACAATTCACCCCTCTCTTGTGTCCTTGTGCGCTTATAATCTAACAGTCTCAAAGTTAGATAAAAGTCTAGCCCACAAAATATGGTAGATAATAGCCCGCAAAGGCCCATATTTACACACCCGTAGCTCTTATTGCGGTAATGCGGTATACTTCATTTTTTTCCCCTTTAAGGTATTTTTCATTTTACCCCCGTTTTGGATGTAGTTATAGCGGTCAATATGAATAATATTTGAAACTCAAAATTTTAATATTCATCATTATAGCTTTAATTAGTTTCTTTTGATGCACATAGATTTAATTAATATTTCTTTAACCGATATAGTTTTAATTAGTTAAATTGACTTATGTTAGTGACTATGAAGTTAATATTAGAGATTTGTGATCTAAATCTAGACATCTTTCGTGTCTAATTTTTCAATTATAAAATTTAAGTAGTATTTCTATTTTCTTTCACTAATTCATACCCTTTGTAAGGTTTTGACTATGAGTTTTTACTTCGTGCATGTATTCTTTGTCAAGCATGTTTCATATGTTATTTATGAAATATAAATCTAACCAATCTACAAGTTTCACCACATAAAACATTTTGTAGTTTCTTCTAAAAGCCGTGAATGACATTTTCTTTTTCTTTTTTTTTACATAAACCATGAAAATTTTAAATATGATGATGTCTTATTACTTGCTCGCACTCTAAACCTCTCATGTTTGACGCTCCAATATGAAAAACCTGAAGAACTTGATAATGCGTTTGCCGGGAGTCGAACCCGGATCTATTGCTTGGAAGGCAATTATCCTAACCGTTGGACTACAAACGCTAAGTGTAGCAGAACCCGAGCTTTGTATAGCTGACGAGTTGAAATTGGCTCTCGTAACCTATCAACGTAATTGATAATTTATATGCACATGGACTAGTTTTAATATTCTATTTCTGAGTCTTCCAAATCACGCAAAAATGATGAGTTTTAAATTAGTAATCCACTTTACTACCAAGATAATGATTGGTTTGACAACGATCACAATGTACCATGTTAAGAATTTGATGTTCTCCTTTTTATTTATTTATTTATTTGTGAATAAAAATGATCATTATAATAGCATGCTGTAATATACCCGTGAAATGTTTCAAGCATTTGAGATGAAAAGCTCACACAAGAAACAAAATGCAATATTGAAATTCAAATTCTATGACATTGAAAAAGGATATTTTAATTATTAAAGAACTTTTTCATTCTCATTAAAAAATTCTCTCCGTTGTACATTCTATATTAGAATAGACAAGAAGAGGTTTCGTATCATCTAAACTACAAGTCTGCGGGCCACAAAAGTACACAAGAAAAAAAGGGAGTTTACACAATTGCATAAATATGCAAGAGAAACATAACCATCCTCCTCCTATGAATCCCTAATCCATACTTTTTGATCTAAATACTGTACTTCCAGTATTAAAGGAATTGCATCTGTAGCAAGTCTTATATGAAACAGTCTCACGTAAGGTATATTATGACATTGATGCTTCTTTTTTGGTGATTTTTAATAATAATTGAGGTAACTAATAGCTAATTTAGCGGTGACTATACTATAAGTTAACCATAGATAAACCATTAGTTACTTACGAATTAAAAAGTCAGTGGAAAATTGATCATTATTCACTGCAAAGTCTTTAAAACGTCACCTTTGAATGATTTAGTCTCAAAATAACTCTCATATGAAACGATCTCACCTAAAAGTTTGTGCTTTCTTTAACTATGTGACGACTAAGTTAGATTGGTGTTTCACGTTCAGTACTTCGAATATCCTATTACAGGGTTTGATGTATGCTAATTTGGAGAATTTCCTGTTTAAAAAAAGAAAAATTAAGTGTTTTGTTATTGTGTGTATCTCCATTTGACTTAAAGATGCGTATCGTATTGAGGATGAATCGGATTTATTGGAATAATAATTAGGGGCTATTCTTTTCATTGGTGAACAAGAGTTGATAAATGGATGAAGTTGATAACAATTGGTAGCAGTGGGTAACAGTTGTAAGGAGTTGGTATTTTTTTGGTAATGATTGGTAGGAGTTGGTTATAGTTGAGAAAGATTGAAAAAAGTTGGTAGAAGTCGGAAGAAGTTGATAAGAAATGTAAAGAAGTAGGATTTTTTTTGTAAAAAACTTTGAAAGACATTAGTAAGAGTTAATAGAAACCGGTAGAATTGGATAAAATTTAGTTATTGGGAGAAATTGCTTAGAGTTGGAAATGAATGAATTTTTTTTTGGTAAGAGTTATAGAGCTTGGTAAGAGTTGGTAGAACATGGTAAAAGTGGATTTTCAAAAGAAAAGAACAGGCCCTTAGTTGGTGATTTGGATCTAGTCTAATATAAATTCCCCCCAGCTTTTAGTTTTTTTATAAAAAAAACTTACGATATTTTTTAGTTTCATACTCGTTGCAATTTGTATTTATGGGACACTTCAGGATACTTCAGTTGCATTCGGCAACAACTTTTTGAGTAACGTTTAGTATTTTGATTACATCAACACCCTAATAAGTTAATTTTTAGTGAAAACTAGCATTTCAAGTACCGTTTAATGTTTCAAGCAGCATTTTTTGAAAAGCTAATGAAATTACCCTTTGTTCAAAAGTAGAGTTTCATATTTATTGACCAAAAAATACCCTTTGAAAATTTTATCATTGAAAAATATTTATATCATTTTATGTTAATTTACATTAATCAACTAACCTAACACCTAAATTTACCGAACATACTTTCTTCAACCGCTTATCCAAATAGCTATTCGCTAACAGTTAAATTGGAACCGCTATCCCTACCTAAACAATTATTCGCTACCTGAACCACTATATGCTATTTAAACAGCTAAATGTGCTGAACAAGGCTGCATGTAAGTTTCGGATTAGAGTTTGGAATTAAGACGAGAATCTATCCAAACTTACAACTGGTATAACATGACATATAATTTGAGCAACATATTTTGTCCAACGCTATTTGTTTGAAAAAAACAAAAACTTGCGTTGGGTTCCTTTTGTTTGGACTAATTAATTTCACAAAATTATGAGTTCGAAAAATATTTTACAGATTTCTCCTCTGATTGGTGCAATAATTTATAGGATCATATTTGCTATGACTTGACTTATTCATGGAAAACTTACCTGAAATATTAAAATGACACAACTACGCTTATTTTAAATAAAGTTATGCCAAGACAATACAAAGAGTCTTTTTTATTAGTTAACTATAGATAAAAGGAACTCTCTTTTTTTTCTCCAACTCTTTTCTTTTTTAATTTTTTTGCTTTTCCTAACATGCTAACTTGGAGGGATTTCATTGAAAACACAGGTAGCTCTGTAATTTTAATGTTTTTAGCCAGACCAAGTCAAGTTTATCTCAAAATTTAGTACTGTAAATTTATGCACTAATTACAGGATGTGCTCATAAATTATTTTTTTATGGCATAGGTTCTAGATTTTAATCAACTGAAACCCAGTAGATTCGAATGTAAATTACCTTCCCCAGTCCTAATCTTGTTTCCTTGCCTTCCAAGAAACAGCATGTTGTGTCCAAATCCTCTACGGAAGCTGAATATCGAGCTTGTTGGAAAATAAGGAGATATCTTAGCGCGGAAGCGTAGGATCTTGTTGCTCGGTGATTACCCACGCAGTATTGAACTAGGACTGACGGTGGCTATTAGAGTCACCGTAGTTGTCACACCCCAAACCCGAACCCGAATAACGGTGAGGCTATCGTGAGAGGAGAGGAGAGAGAGTAAGGCCTGTTGTTTTTGATTTTGTGCTACCGATGCCGAATTAGGTCAGTAAAACCTCTTATATATAGCAGCACACATCTTGTAACCAACAACGAGTAGTTAATGGAAACGATTAGTACCTAATTAACTATTCTGTAACTACTCACTTAATGTGGGCTATTAATATGATCATTACACTTGGTCAACAGTTCCCCCTCAATCACCCCTTGATCACATAAACCACAAATTACATATTTCTCTCCCAAGTAACATAACACTTTCACAAATTACAATACCCCAATCATTCTGAATACCACTAGTGGCATACATAGTCCCTTTATGCCATATGATATATTATATGCTTATATACTCAATATAATCGCCCGGGCTGATACGGTGATGATGGATAGATTTTTTCTTAAATACTCATGAAATTTCATCTTAGCTTAACTGCTTTCCTAACATATTCTCGTTGAACCATATACATCATGGCCCTTAAGTAACACGTTAAGGTAGCATCATCAAGTTTCGACTTCATATCATAGCTTTAAATCTAAGGGTCATCCTCATGAGGTCACACAGTGAGAAGAGATAGAGAAGTCAATTGTCACTCCACGATAGGTCATCTTATAAGTACACACACACACACACTATGAGATGTGTGTCATGGCATGGCTTCCACTCAACTAGGTACGTCACTCTTTATACCATGTGAATTGTCAGTCTAGATTTTCATCCAAAAAATCTGACCTGAGGCACTAGATCAGAACACTGAATGTTAATCTAAACACTCAAGATTCAGCTTTTATGGCTTTAACATGAAATCTTATTTCATACTCGACTCCTTTTAGGCTTATCTTAGACTCACTAAGGCGACTATATTCATTTTACTCATACACTTCCGGTGTGAGTAATCAATATTGCACACCTAGTGCCAATATGATCAGTCTCATCTTGCCTGCTACTCAGGCGTCAGGATGACTGCTTGTGTGGCTATACCAATAAGAAGCCTGTGATATTTCAGTATACCTAACATGCAATAATAAATCATAAGCATTTTGCTTATTTGCAAAAGAAATATGTCCATCACATAACAGATACATCTAAGCACAAAACCTTATGAATTCATAGATTCAACTAATGAGCTTTGAACGCATCACTAGGAACGGATTTAGTCAAGGGAACATAATCACATTGTTAGTGTATATATACCTAATGGCAATGCTTTTTGTCTCCATGACATGGCTCTCCCACCTAGGGTGAAAGCATGTCCTGAGGTTGACTTAGACTCATCCAGGTCACCAACCCAATTGACATTCGAGAATCCTCTCAACTTAAGGTCGCCTTTTGGATAGCAAAAGACTAAGTCAGTTGGACCATAAAGGTAGCGCTTGACTCTCTTGACGGATTGCCAATCAGCAAGTCTTGGGTTACTTTGATAACGACTTACCAATCTAACCACAAAGCAATGTCAGGCCATGTACATAACATGACTTACATTAAGCTTCCTACGACACTAGTGTTAGCGACATTGTTCATTATCTCCATTTCATCATCTATTTTAGGACATTGATAATGACTCAAGGTTAGACCCTTCTCAACAGGAGTATCTACGGGTTTGGAATTAAACATCCAAAATTGTTCCAAGACCTTTTTAATGTATGGACCTTGGGACGATTTTCGATTATTTTCATTCCTAGGACATACCTAGCTTTATCCATGTCCTTTATCTCAAAGACATAGGCTAGCCACTTTTTAGTAGCTTCAATCAACTCCAAGTTGTTCCCAGCTAATAGTATGTCATTAACGTACAGGGTAAGAAACATAATTCCCCATGTTGATCTTTTGGCACATATACACAATGGTCTTCTGAAACCATAGATAAGCCCTACTAAGTTATGGCTTTATGGAATCTCAAGTACCAAGATCTAGAAGATTGCATAAGATCATATATGGACTTTTAAGATGACTCACCTTGTCCTCTTGTCCTTTTGATACAAAACCAATGGATTGGTTCATATAAATCTCTTCCACAAAATTACCATTAAGGAAAGCAGTCTTTACGTCCACTTTGAACAACTCAAAGTCCAAATAGGCAACAAAGGTTAGGAGTAGTCGGGCCTGAACTTATCAATCAGACCATCTACCCGATGTTTTATCTTGAAAACTTATTTATTTTCGATAGGCTTGTATCGGGGTAGAGGATCAATGAGTTCTCAAACATTTTCTTACCATTGAGTCTATCTCAGCCCTCATGGCATTCATTCACTCTTTGTAATTTGGTGATATCATCAAGGAATTCTTCTAAGCCCACTCTTTTAGATCCTGGGACCTTTATTATTTGTCTGCCTTGGTGATAAATTCCTCCCCTTTTCTCTAAGAGGTATGGAATCAGGAATCCCTCTCCCTTTCTCTAAGATGTATGTGACCTTGAGCACGGAGAGAAAATTACTTTCACTATCCATTGGAGGTGGGATCCTGAACGCGTGGACTAACTGCATGTTCAGGAATATGAGATTGAGAATAAACCTTATTCTCAGGCTGATTCTCCTCAATATTTGGAGATTAAGGATGAATCTCATTCTTCTTAACAGATAAACTTTCACCATTCATATCAAATAAGGAAAGTGTACCATCCTTGGTGACTTAGTGAAAATTCAAATCCCCCCCTGACCAGAGATTGTTGAAGGTCTTGTTGTAACTCATATAAATTGAGGTCCTTTTTAAATTTCACCAAAAGTTTGGGAACTTATCTTCAAGAAAATTGACACTACGGGAATTCATTTCATGAAGAAGACATGGTTCGAAGAGTTCGAATATTTAGTTTTAATTGAGTCCTACTTCTGCTATAAAGTATATGAACACATCAAGTACCTAATAGCGATGAGATAATATGTACACTTACCTACATCACGAATATATCGCTCCATGATGTGCTTTCTCATTCACGAGCCCATAGATGTCTGGAGTAAATGAATCACTAAGGGATTCGATGCTCTCAAAGCCTTACTAGAAGACTTTATAGTTGCTTTGCTAGCTAAATGTGACTCACACATAGACAACTTAACCCTCATGAGTCGGTCTTAATAGATCATATTTAGTTAGCTTGCTAAGCATTCCCCCAAAATAGAGTCGAAAATGAGGCAAAGATGGAAGATGTTTGATATCATCCAAAACATTGAAAACACCTTTTAATGTGATATGGCTAAACAAATTGCTATTGTATATAATATCTAAGACATCTAGATGAAAACAAATCTCATAAACAAAAGACACAAGGGAACATCGCACCCCAGGTGCATAGAGAGCGTCGTGAAGAAGTAACACATTCTTTTCATGGAGATATATCCTTATTTTAAGGACACATTCTTCACGGTTGTTACCAAAAATGACAATTTGTGAACCCTTCGTGTAGCAATGAAAGTTCACAAAATCAACTCGATCCTGAACTATGTGCTTGGTAGTCCCATGTCTACAATCCACTAGGGATTATAGTTGGCAACTGATGCTTGCAAGCACACATATTATTTAGGGTCTACTGTGAAAGAAAGTACTTCATTCGGCTCAGGATAATGCCGAGCGCAGGGTCCCTTATTTCGTAGTTATAGCACTTCACATGTGCTCTATACGTCTCTTTATTTCTCTTAGCCTTTTTTCTTTTTGCAATACCAACCATAGGTTCAAAACCTTAAGAGGAAATGAATCTGGATGAACTTGATGCTAAGCTAATCCCATATGTTCTCAACAGTGAGATAATTTTCAATCCCCCCACCAGATCGTCATTGATGCAATACCACAAAGTATAGCATGTTGATTGACCCACTCTTGAACCATTTTTGATATGCCTTTACGTTTTTTCGGTACTGCTCACTAGCAGTACCATCTTTGCCATTCTAGGAGACATAGAACCTGACGAGTGTTCTAACACTTCACGCTCATTCAGAAGAAATTGAATCTTCTAATACTTTGTGTCATAGTCAGCGCTATCAAGCTTTTCATTGGTAAGTAAATTACCAACCATATTTTAATTTTCATATCTAGAAGTATATATTTAAAAGATGGACATTAGGCATATTTTAAAATAATTAAATTATCAAAAACTCCATCATTCATATCGTATGATCGAAAATTTTGCCAAGCTCATAGTCATCACATACAGACACAAATTAGAAGTTTCTATAATTTAATTATCACATTTTTCCACAAAACAAAACTTATGGAGAGCATACGTGTTAAACTAATTAGCACTCCAGAAATATCACAAAAATATATATAGTTTAATCACGTAAAATAAATTTACATGAAGTTCAATCATTACCTAAAATGAATTTATATAACTACAAATATGTCATTTAAAACTCTATCAATGACATATCAACCATAAAATTCTTATTATTATATAAACGTATAATAAAATGAAACAATATTGCAAAACACATTCGAATAATAATATGTTACAAAAGAAGTTCATAAAAGCCCAAAGAGCATTATATTAAACACATTTATTTAATTATAGATAACATGAAACTTACTCACAAATTGTAAAACACATTCATAATTTTATGAATTTAGATTTTATGAAACGAATTCATATTCATTAATTTGGCCAAGGGAAAAGTGCTAAAATAATTAGCAAATTTACAACAATTCATGTAGTTTATATATATATATATATATATATATATATATATATATATATATATATATATATATATATATATATATATATATATATATCACATTTATATAATATCAGTAATTGATGATTGACATGAAACATATTCATGTAATAAAATATTATATAAAGCATATTTATATGACATGAATTGTAACATAAAATATATCTAATATTTAATTACAAGTAATTATATAGAACACATCCATATAATATTAAAATTTTGAACGTAATGAGTTCAAAGTAAAATTCACAAATTATATAAAATGTATTCATATAATATTGTAAATTTAAATTTCATGAAACAAATTCATGAAATGATCAAATACCCTTTATATCAACATAATGGGATGAAACGTGTTCATATGAAACTTCAACACAGCATGAAACATCTTTATAAAATAAAGCAAGGGCAGATCAATTAACCTTTTCAGAACTACTCATGTATTCGCATATATATAAAGTGTATTTATATAATATTAAAAAAAATATCATGTAACAAAACTTGTGAAACATATTCATTTGTTGTTCGCAATAACTATATAAAACACATTTGTATAGTTGCTGCGAATTTGTAACATAGAAGCATAACATGTTGCGTGAATACATATTTTGTATAAAACACATTTATACAATATAACTTATAGCATGAAAGATGTTCCCACCTTAATCGCAAATTATTAATAACAAATACTTAGGCAATATTGCGAATTTATATTTCATGCACCGAATTCAAAAAATAATTACCACCATACATATATTATAAAACATATTTATGATATTGTGATAATAAAATTTGACAAAATTAAGTCATTAAGTACTTCTTATACAGATAAAACCAAGGCAAATTTATCAAATAAAACAAATCTTGTAAACACTATTTAAGAGAGGCCTGAATTAAAAACATTGCCCCGGATAAAAGGGCAGGCCCAAACGGGTAAGTCGAGCCTTTACCAAACACTTATCTTTGACCCTCTCATTTCCTCCCCCGTTCTCTATCCTCTTCGGTTGCGCCTTAGTGGTCTGGAGAAATGGAGGCCTAGAACTCGTCTCTCTGTGCCACCACCGACCTCCACTAAACCGCTAAAAGGACCACGACCCTCGACTGACATACCGTTTCATGGTAGCCCTCCACCATGGGATGAGACCACCACCCTCCATCACCACAAGAAAATCACCAATCCTCGCATCAATGGCCTTTTCGACTCAAATCGCCGTCTCCACGGAGTAGATCGGCTGAATTCGAGTCAATGGATCACATCTAGGCATGCCACGCGCCACCCTACAGACGGTGGGTGTGCACCCGCGCGGGCTCTTCGCTTTGATTCGGGGTTTTCTCATCGGCGACGTGCAGATTGTTTAGAGGGGATAGGAGGAAGGAGACCGTCAAACATGGCCTTCGTCGGCAGCGCGTGGCTCACACACGCCACCCTTCCTTGGCTGTTCTGATGGGAGAGTCGACCGACTTTCCTCTCTTTATACCTCTTTCAAAATTCCTTTTTTTTAATTGTTATTATTTGGGTACATGTGTGTGAGGTCGAGGCGCTGACCACTACGGCCGCTAGCGCAGTTGCTTCTCCAACCACAGAAGCGAAGGCAGAGAGGTGTTAGCCAATTTTAGGGTTAGGGAAAAAGGTAATGGATTCAATTTGTGTTTAGGGTTTAGGGCAGAGACACGACTGTATTCATGTTGCCATAGGCCACTAAAGCCCACCTGGGACAACTGCCACCGCTGCCACCTACTGGTGGCGTAAAGGGTGGAGAGACGTAGAGAGACAAGTACTCGTTAGGCTTCTGGTTTCAGTCAGATGGTCATTCTTAGGTTTAGGTTCTGAATTACATATAGCACACAACTGTTTATTAGTTCAATTTAACATAACTACACTTAGTAATACACACAATCATGCTTTTAAGATTCAGTTAGCACAATTGGAAGACAGCCTTAAAGAATATGTCTCTCATGGTGATGTTATTGTTCGCTATGTTCCCATTCAGCTATAATTTGTTGATATTTTTACTAAATCTCTTCCTGTAACAAAACTTTTGCTTCTCAAGTCCAATCTGTCGGTGCATACATCCCTATAGATTGAGGGGGGTGAGAAGAGAACCCTAAGAACATAGTTATAAGTTTGTATTATTTCTACTAATATAAATATACACACAATGGCTCCTGGTTGGTAGAGCTACACTCGTTCTAAATTGTGTCATACAATCCATCTATTCAATAGCTAATCTCTTCCCTCTCCCCCCTTTTCCCGCTTATTTCTTTTCTGTTTTTAATGTTCTCAAGGTTTTTACTCCTAGCATAAGTCAGAATAATGGTCAAAGCGATTTTGTCAATTCGATGTATGTTGGATACAACTTGCAAACTGCAAGTAAGCTCGTTGCCACCTTGAAGGTAGTGGGTTGATGGGTTGCGTCAGGTCATGCATAATTCATGACGTGGTACAACGAAGCAGGCATCAAGACATTTCAACATTTTACCTTCCGAGGTTAGCCCTTTTCAGCTTTTGTAACAAGCAAAGAGATAACCTTTTGGATTTAGCAATTATTCAAGTGCCACAAGTTCCGAAGTCAGATAAAAGTTTCCCACACAATATGGCAGATAATAGCCCACAAAGGCCCATATTTACGCATCCCCAGCTCTGATTGTGGCAAGGCAACAGACTTCATTTTTTTTCCCCTTCAAAGTATTTTTCATTTTACCCCCTTTTTGGATTTAGTTATAGCGGTCAGTATGAATAATATTTGATACTCATAATTTTAATATTTATCATTATACCTTTAATTATTTTCTTTTGATGTACATAGATTTAATTAACATTTTTTTAATCCGATATGTTTTTAATTAGTTAAATTGACTTATGTCAGGGACTACTATGAAGCTAATATTAGCGCTTTGTCATCTAGGTCTAGACGTCTTTCGTGTCTAGTTTTTCAATTATAATAATATGACTATTATGAAGTTAATATTAGAGATTTTTTATCTAGGTCTAGACGTCTTTCGTGTCTAGATTTTCAATTTAAAAAATTTAAGTAGTATTTCTATTTTCTTCTAATAATTCATACCTTTGAAAGGTTTTGATCTTGAGTTTTACTTTGTGCCTGTATTCTCTATCCAACATCTTTCATATGTTATTTATGAAGAGTAATGATATGTGTCTTGCCACAAGACATCCTTAAATGCCTTGTCTCATCCTAAATTAACGTATTTAATAATTTAAAATCACCAATTTCTCAATGATTACACTTAATTCTAAATGAGTAAGCTTAATTATGCGTCTGCTATGCCGATGAAGTATTATATGACACCATAGTTGGATTAACTCTATTCGCGAAGGCATATGATACGCGTATTTCAGAAATATAGTAAATTATAGACAAAAAGATGATTTTACATTATTTATAAGTTGTAATATACTTCTATTATTCGATTATACCATTTTTTTAAATTTAAAAACATTGTAATTCGATTTTTACGCTAAAACTAGACACTTAAGCAGTGTCTTGTAGTAAGACATTTATCATTTTGCATTTATGAAATATGTCTAACCAATCTCCAAGTTTCGCCACATAAAACATTTTTAAGTTTTTTCCTATAAACCATGAATTACAAGTTTTTTTTTTTTTTAAACATAAACCATGAAAATTTTAAATATATTGATGTCTTGCGCTCGAACTCTAAACCTCTCATGTTTGAACGCTTCAATATCAAAAAACCGAAAAAGATGATAATGCGTTTGCAAAGAGTCAAACCTGGGTCTATTGCTTAGAAGGCAATTATCCTAACCGTTGGACTACAAATGCTAAGTACACTATCCGAGCTTTGTACTACTAATCAATTCTTAAACTTTTAGCCCCATTTGGTCCTTAGAAAATTTAGTGGAAAGAAAAGTTGAAGAAAAAAATGTGAAGAAAAAAAGTAAAGAGAAAATGAGTTTTTTCGCTTATTTGGATTGAGGAAAAAATACAAGAATTTGGATGAAAAATTTTAATGTTGATGAACCATGCTTGAATCATGTTGATATCATCTAAATAATGTTAGGTTAAAGGAAGTTGAGAATTTTACTCAAACTTTCCTCACAATTTTATGAGGAAAATTTTATCACTTGTTTCTAAATGTTTTTCCACTTAACTTTTCTTCATATTTTTTTCCTTTGTGATTTTCTCTAAACCAAATACAAGGAAAAAAAAAAGTAACTTTCCTTTATTTTTTTTTCACCAAATTTTTCAAGGTCTAAACGGAGCCTTGACTCTTGTAGTCTATCAATGTAATTGGTAATTTATATGCACAAGTATGGACTAGTTTTCATATTCTTTTCTAAGTCCTCCAAATCACGCAAAAATGATGAGTTGTAAATTAGTAATTCGCTTTAGTACCAAGATAATTATCGGTTTGACAATGTAGTATGTTAAGTATTTGTTGTTCTCCTATTTATTTATTTATTTATTTATTTATTTATTTATGTATGCATGAATAAGAATAATTATTATAATAGCATGATGTAATATACCAGTGAAATGCTTCAAGCACACAAAATGTAGTATTGAAATTCAAATTCTATAACAATGAAAACTGATATTTTAATTATTAAAGATATCCCTTGTAAATTCTATATTACCATAGATAAGAATAGATTTGTGTCATCTAAATTACAAGTATGTGGGCCACGAAAGTACACGAGAAAAAAAAGGAGTTTACATAATTGCATAAATATGCATGATAAGCATAACCATCCTCCTCTTCTGAATCCCTAATCTATACTTTTTGATCTGGATATTGTACTTCAAATATTCAAGGCATTACATATGTAGTAAGTCCCATATGAAACAGTCTCACATAAAGTATATTATAGCACTGATGTTTTTATGGTGACTTTTAATAATAATTGTGGTGACTAATTGTTTATTTATGGCAACTATACTACAAGTTAACTGTAAATGAACTATTGGTTACTTATGAATTGAAAATTCAGTTGAAAATTTATCGTTATTCATTGCAAAGTCTTTGAAAAGTCATCTTTGAAAGATTTCATATCACAATAATTCTTATGTAAAAAGACCTCATCTAAGAATTTGTGTTTTCTTTAATTATGTGACGACTAAGTTATATTGGTATTTTACGTTCACTACTTCGAATATCATATAATTGAGTATGACCTATGCTAAATTGGCAAATTCCCTGTTTAAAAAAAGAAAAATTTAGTGTGTTTGTTATTCGATGTATCTTCATTTGACTTAAAGATGCGTATGGTGCTGACAATGAATCGGGTTTATTGGAATAATAAGGGGTTATTTTTTTTCATTGGTAAAAAAGAGTTGGTAAATTGATGAAGTTCGTAAAAATTAGTACCAGTGAGTAACAGTTGCAAGGAGTTG
Source organism: Carnegiea gigantea (assembly GCA_029747015.1). NCBI lineage: Eukaryota > Viridiplantae > Streptophyta > Magnoliopsida > Caryophyllales > Cactaceae > Carnegiea > Carnegiea gigantea. Next base: position 212,868 of record JAKOGI010001354.1, read on the forward strand.
ATATTTTGTTGGTATAATTGATAGGAGTTGATTAAGGTTGGGAAAGGTTGGAAGACGTTTGTAGAAGTCAGAAGATGTTGGTGAGAAATATAAAGAAGTGAGATTTCATTGTAAGAAATTTTGAAAGACATTAGTAAGAGTTTATAGAAGTTGGTAGAATTGGATCAAAATTAAATAGAGTTGGAAAAAATTGTTTAGAGTTGGGAATGATTGAAATTTCTCTATAAGAGTTGGTAGGGATTGATAAGAGTCGATAAAACATGGTAGAAGTGGATTTACAAACAAAAAGAACAGGCCCTTAGATGGTGATTTTGGATACAGTCTAACATACTCCTCTCCTACCCCAGCTTTCGGGGGGGAAAAAACTTATGATAATTTTTTAGTTTTATACTCATTGCAATTTGTATTTATGGCATACTTAGGTCGCATTTGGCAACAACTTTTTGAATAACATTTAGTATTTTGACCAAATCAATGCACTAATAAGTTAATTTTTAGTATTTGGACTAATATTTCAAGTACCGGTTTAACGTTTCAAACAGCATTTTTTCGAAAGTTCATGATATTAGCTTTTGGTATTACAAAGTAGTGTTTGATATTTATTGGCCAAAAAATGTCATTTGAAAATTTTATCATTGAAAATTATCTATATCATTTTATGTCAAGTTACATTAATCAATTAGCCAATTACTAAATTTACCAAACATATTTGCTTCAACCGCTTATTCAAACAGCTATTCGGTAACAGCTAAATTGGAACCGCTATCCGCTATCTAAACTATTCACCATCTAAACCACTATCTCATATTCAAACAGCTAAATGTGCTTAACAAGGCCGCATGTAAGTTTCGGATTAGAGTTTGGAATCAAGACGAGAATCTATGTAGACTTACAAGTGTCATAACATGACATGTAATTTGAGTAATATATTTTGTCCAATAATATTTGTTTGGGAAAAAAATTTGCATTTGGCTCCCCGTTGTTTGGGCTAATTAATTTCAGAAATTTATAAGTTTTGGAAAATAATTTATAGATTTATCCTCTAATTGTTGTAATAATTCATAGGATCATATTCGTTATAACTTGACTTATTCTTGCAAAGCTAACCTGAAACAATAAAATGACACAACTACACTTATTTTAAATAAAGTTACGCCAAGACAACACGAAGAGTCTTTTTTATTAGGTAAGTATAGATAAAAGTAACTCTCTTTTTTTCCCCCCAACTCTTTTATGTTTTTATTTTTTGCATTTGCTCACATGCTACCTTTGAGGGATTTCATTGAAAACAAGGGTAGTTGTGTAATTTTAATTTTTTTAGCCAGGTCAAGTCAAATTTATCTCAACATTTGGTACTGTAAATTCTTACACTAACTATAGGATGCGCTCATAATTTTTTTTTTTTAATGGCATAGGTTCCAAATTTGAATCAACTGAAACCGAACAGATCCGAATGAAAACTATCTTCCCCGATCCTAATGTTGTTTCCTTGCCTTTCAAGAAATAACATGCTATGTCCAAACCCTCCATTAAAGTTGAACATCGAGATGTTGTCTATACTGTTATTGAGACTCTATGGATTCACCACTTGCTAACTAAGTTGGGTATCCTAACTGAACCCGTCAAGGCTCTCTGCAGTGGCGGAGCCAGGATTCTAAGTAAGGGGGGCGAGATTAATAATACACATAACATAAATTTTAACAGTTCTAAAAATAAAGTCTGTAGCTAATACATTCAAGAAAGTTGTCCTCGACGAGATCTCATGTTTTGAAAGTAAAGCAAGATATCGTCGTTCGATAGACTTTTAAAAAGATCAATCTCAAAATAAATTTAACACAAATAAACAAACAATAACCAATAAATTACTTAATTCTAATTCCTAAATCCTCAATCAAGAAAGGCAAAACTCTAATTTTTTAATGATATGTAAATATCTAAATTAACCACTTATTCAACACAAATTCAATAATAATTAGTAATTAAACTAAACATAAACGAGCAAAGCAATTGCAAACAAAATTAGTTCAACTTTAAATCTTCAACTAAGAAGACAATTAGGTAAAAATTCTCATTTTTTAATTCATGAATCATGAGTAATTCACTAAGTTAATCAATTATTTAAAATGAATCTAACTAAAATTAGTAAAATAAACATAATTATTTACAAAATAACAAAACTAAAAACAAAAATTGAGAATTTTTGGGAGTCACCTCAAATTAGGATTTGGGAATTAGGAGGACTGGAGGTGGCGGCACAAGTGCCGGCGGCCGGCAGCACTAGTGGCGGCGAGCCGGCGACTGGGCAGAGAGTGAGAGAGAGAGAGTGCATCGTAGGTTAGTGGATGGCTCAGCACTTCAGCGTCACTGCGTGAGTGAGGGCAGAAGAGTCGACTGAGAGCTGCGAAAATTTTCAAACAAAAATTGGAAAAATTAAAAGGCACTTCCAAAAAAAAAATACAAAAAAGGTGGAGCAAAGAGTCAAACCATGGACCTCTCACACAAAGCAAGTGGCAATCACCACCCTGCTATGCGCTCCTATGATGTGTGCTTATGAACTAATTGATATATATCTATTTTTTTTGTCCATAAAAATATTCCACATGTAATTTTTTTCCCCAAAAAGTTGGGGGGTCAATTGACCCCCTTGCCCCAACATGGCTCCGCCCATGGTTCCCTGTGATAATATTTTGGCCACCTACATTGTTACCTGCCCTGTTCTCCATGGTCGCAGCAAGCATATACAGGTGGACTATCATTTTGTTCGAGAACGTGTCTCTCATGGTGATTTTATTATTCACTATGTTCCCATTCAACGACAGTTTGCTGATATTTTTGCTAAATCTCTTCCTGTAACAAAACTTTTGTTTCTCAAGTCCAATCCGTCAGTGCATACACCCCTATAGATTGAGGGGGGTGATAAAAGAACCCTAAGAACAAAGTTATAAGTTTGTATTATTCCTACTAATATAAATATACACACATTGGCTCCTAGTTGGTAGAGCCGCATTCCTCCTAAATTCTGTTACACAATCCATCTATTCAACAGCTAATCTCTTCCCTCTCCCCCCCTTTTCCTGCTTATTTCTTTTCTTTTTTTAATGTTCTCATGGTTTTTACTCCTAGCATAATTCAGAACGATGGTCAAAGAGATTTTGGTAAATTCAATCTATGTTTTATACAACTTGCAAACTGTAAAGAAGCTTGTTGGCACCTTGAAGGCATTGGGCAGATGGGTCGCGTTAGGTTATGCATAATTCGTGACGTGGTACACTGAAGCAGGCATCGAGACATTTCAACATTTTACCCTCCAAGGTTAGCCCTTTTCAGCTTTTCTAACAAGCAAAGACATAAACGTTTGGATTTAGGACAAGTGCCACAAGTCCCACAGTCATAAAAATTTGGCCCACACAATATGGCAGATAATAGCCCACAAAGGCCATATTTATGCATCCCCAACTCTTATTGTGGCAATTTGGCATACTTTATTTTTTTTCCCCTTTAAAGTATTTTTCATTTTACCCCCTTTTTAGATGTAGTTACAGAGGTTAGTATGAATAATATTTGAAACTCAAAATTTTAATATTCATCATTATAGCTTTAATTAGTTTCTTTGATGCACATAGATTTAATTAACATTTTTTTTAACCTGATATAGTTTTAGTTAGTTTAATTGACTTATGTTTGTGAGTATTATGAAGTTAATAGCAGAGATTTGTGATCTAATTCTACACGTCTTTCGTATCTAGTTTTTCAATTTAAAGAAGTTTAGTATTTCTATTTTCTTCCAATAATTCATACCCCTTATATGGTTTTGACTATGAGTTTTTACTTTGTGCATGTATTCTTTATCAAGCATGTTTCCCATGTTATTTATGAAATATGTCTAACCAATCTACAAGTTTCACCACATAAGACATTTTGTAGTTTTTTGTAAAAGCCGTGAATGACAATTTTTTGTCTATTTACATAAACCATGAAAATTTTAAATATAATGATGTCTTGTTACCTGCTCGAACTCAAAACCTCCCATAGTCCCATGTTTGACGGTCCAATATCGAAAAACTGAAACACATGATAATGCATTTGCTGGGAGTCAAATCCAGGTCTATTGCTTGGAAGGCAATTATCCCAACCGTTAGACTACAAACGCTAATTTAAGTGGGACTGCTGACCTTTTAAAATTTACTCTTGTATTGTCCGTCAATGTAATTGGTAATTTATATGCACAAGTATGGACTAGTTTTCATATTCTATTTCTAAGTCTTCCAAATCCCGCAAAAATGATGAGTTTTAAATTAGTAATCCACTTTAGTACCAAGATAATGATTGGTTTGACAATGTAGCATGTTAAGAATTTGTTGTTCTCCTTTTTATTTATTTATTTATTTATTTATTTATTTATGTGTGAACAAGAACTATCATTACAAATTATAATAGCGTGCCGTAATAAACTAGTGAAATGCTTCAGGCATTTGAGATGAAAAGCTCACGCAAGAAACAAAATGTAGTATTGAAATTCAAATTCTGTACTACTGAAAATGGATATTTTAATTATCAAAGAACTTTTTAGTTCCTGTAAAAAAATTTATCCCTTGTAAATTCTATATTAGAATACACAAGAAGAGATTTTTATCATCTAAATTACAAGTATGTGGACTGTAAAAATACACAAGAAAAAAAGGGAGTTTACATAATTGCATAAAAATGCAAGATGAGCATAATTATCCTCCTCCTATGAATCCCTAATCCATAAATTTTGATTTAAATACCGTACTTCAAGTATTTAAGGAATTATATCTGTAATAAATCTTATATGAGACCATTTTACATGTGGTATATCATGACATTGATGCTTTTTTTTGGACGATTTTTAATAATAATTGAGGTGACTAATAGTCTATCTAGCGATGACTATTTGACAATAACATTTTAAGTACAGTTTAGTGTTTGACTTAATTAAAACAATACTTAGTTTAACTCTTCGATCAGGACTCAAGACCAAAAATTTAACTCTTCGATAGTTTAGCGCTTCACACCAAAAAGTAGCGTTCAACTTAGAGCGTCCTCAGCCGTGTGGAACGCGTGAGACTTTGTGGGCCTTGCGTGTCACACGTGTGCTGGGGAACCTCTGCCGGCCAGAGGGAAACTAAGGGGGGGAATGCGGGCCTCCACGCCTGCCCGTTCCTCCCCCCATTCCACCTTTTTTTTAATTTTTTTATTGATTTTCTTTTTTTCCTTAATAAAAAATATTATTTTGATATTTGAAAAAAATTATATTATAAGGTGGTCCATATGAAATATTTTATTATATAATTTAAGTTAGAGTTCCATTGGTTGGAAAAATGATCAAATGTAAGTTTTAAAAATATGAAACTTTTGATGATGTGACATGCCTAAGTTCCAATTTTTGAAACTCAGGTTAGAAATGCTCTTAGCTTTTACGAACCGTTGGCTGTATTAACGTTTCATTCTGATGAGGTAGCGTTTGATTTTGCAATTCCAACTAATTCGTTTTGCTTGATAAATATTGTATGTATTTTACGCAAATGCCTTAATGTTTTATTTCTCAATTACTTGCATGAACACATTGGCTGATGATAGATGAATGACATGTCATTGTCTGGCCTTGCCTGTTAAGCGAGTTCTTCTCTGGCTGGGGTTAATACTACATACTAGTACAAATTGTGTTTAGTAGTAGTAGTAGTAGTAGTAATAATAATAATAATAATAATAATAATAATAATAATAATAATAATAATAATAATAATAATAATAATGATAATAGTAGTAGTAATAATAGTAGTATAGTAGTAGGGGTAGTAGCATCAGTGCATAAATAGGAATAATTGTTAGAGCATTCCCAGCCGTGAGCCAATTTTTTGGCTCACGGGTGGGGGCCTACCATTGCCACATCAACCTTCTTTTCAACTTTTTATCTTACAATCCTCACTCTCTCCAATGCAAGGCTCACTATTTTGGCTCACCAAATAAAATAATACCAATAGACCCTACACCTTATCATAATTAATTGGTTTATTATTTTTATTTGGGTTTATTAATTTTAGAAAAAATAATGTGCACATAATAATTTGGTAATACAACTAATACAACAATTTTTTTTAAAAAATACAGCTTCTTTTCAAAAGCCCAATAAATAAATAAAGAAATAAAAATAGTTAAACTATTTTTTTTGAAAAAAAATTATAACTGACTTCTAAAAACTCAAAAAAATTAAACAAATAAAAATTGTAACAAAAAAGCAAACCAATAAAAATTTTAAAAAACCAAAATTTACAAACACAAGAAAAATAAAAACAAAAACAAAGAGAAAAACAAAAAAAAAAGAAAAATTGGGCTGAGGGCCGCTCGTGATGGTGAGCCTCTGGCTGGGCCTTGGCGTGCGGGCCCATGGCTGCAGGCCCACGAGCTGGCCGCCTGCCCACCACGTCACATGTCAGGGCCCGCGGGAGTTGCGTTGGGTTTGCTTTTAACAAGAACAAAAAGAAATAGTACTAATGTCCTTTTTCATCATTTTATATTCATCAGTTAATAGAATAGCTAATCTTATCGAACACTTTTTATTCAAACAGCTAGTCAAATAACCAGCTAGTAAACAGCTGCTACCTGCTACTCAAGCAATTATTTGCTGTCCAAACTGCTAATTTTGCCGAATAAGGCCTAAAAATTACCCATAAATGAACTATTAGTCACCTATGAATTAAAAGGTCATTGCAAAATATATTGTTAGTCATTGCAAAGTTTTTAAAAAGTCACATTTGAAAGATTTTATCTCATAATAACTCTTATGTGAAATAATATTGCACAAAAAAATTATATTTTGTTTAACTATGTGATCGATGACTACTTCAAGTATCCTATAATTGAGTTTGATCTACGCTATTTGGGCGAATTCCCTTAAAAAAAAAAAAAAATTAGGGTTTTGTTATTGTGTGCATCTCCGTTTAGCTTAGAGATGGGTTGACGGTGAATTGGATTTGCTGGAAGAACCAGATGGTGATTTTGAATCTAGTCAAATACACCCTGTTCGCCCCGCCCCAAAACTTTCTCCGGGGGGAGGGGTGTTTTTTGGTTTCATACTCATTGCAATTTGTATTCATAGGATAGTTTTGGTAAATCGGATTTGTTGGAAGAATAAGATGGTGATTTTGCATGTAAGTGTCGTATTAGAGTGTGGAATTAAAACGACAATCTATCTGGACTTACAAGTGGCATATATAACATGGCATATATACACATACTTGTGTTCCTTTTGTTCAGGCTAATTAATTTCTAGAATTTATGAGTTTCAAAAATAATTTACAGATTTATTATCTGATTGGTGTACCAATTTATAGGATCACATTTTTTATAGCTTGACTTGTTCTTGCAAAAAGCTTGCCAGAAACATTAAAATGACACAACTATGCTTACTCTAAATAAATTTACATCAAGACTAGAGCTGGGTAATAGGTCAGGTCGGGTCATGTTCGTATTCGTGTTCGAGTCGAACTTAAACGGGTTGAGAATTCATCGACCTGAACCTAACCCGTTTATTAAACGGGTTGAAAAATCTTGACATGTACCGATTTAATTTTTAAATGGGTTGACGCACTTAACCCGTTTAGGATAAACAGGTCGAGTTCAGCTGCCTAATTAACCATTTACACATTTAATATTTTCAACTAATATGCAGTTACAATGTTAAAAATTAAGTTTATATATCACATTAAAAGTATTACTCTCTAAAATTCTCACGATTCATCGCAGTTCACATGTTTTTTAAAAAATTTTATATTCTTAATTATCTAATTAAAAGTAAATTGATAAATGACAAGTGGAAAAATTAGTTGATTTATTTAATCCATTTAATTAAACGGGTTAAACTGGTACTTTTTCGTGCGAAGAATTTCGACCTGAATCTAACCCATTTAATTAAACGGGTTAAACATGTCGACCCATTTAATTAAACGGGTTGAAAATTTATACCCAAACCCATTTAACTTCGTGTCAATTTCAGATCGGTAATCGCCTCGGGTTAGCTTTTTCCATCTCTAATCTAGATACATACGAAAGGTCTTTTTTATTAGACAGCTGTAAATAAAACAAACTTTATTTTTCTTCCAAGTCTTTTATATTTTTGTTTTTTGCTTTTCCTCACATGCTGTCTTGAAGGGATTTCATTGAAAATAACGGCAGTTGTGTAATTTTAATGTGTATTAGCCAGCTTTATGCCAGATTAAATTAAGTTTATCTCAAAATTGGGTCTTGTAAACTTATATACTAATTATTGGATGGACTCGTAAATTATTTGTTAATCTCATAGGTTCCAGAAATGAATCAACTAAAACACAATAGATCCAAATGTAAAATTTCCCCCCCTTTTTTTTTGGGTCTCGTTTTTAGTTAAATAATGGACTGCAATTTTTGTCTGGTTTTAAAATATAAATGCGGAAGTGATTCTCTCTTGTATTAAAAATGGGTACGCAGAGGTAACTACAGCGCGTCTAGCTGAGTCGGTAGAGCGCAAGGCTCTTAACCTTGTGGTCGTGGTTTTCAAATTTAATCAAAATATTGCGATGGCAGAACAGAAAGTCGGTATGTCCGAGTGGTTAAGGAGACAGACTCGAAATCTGTTGGGCTCTGCCTGCGCAGGTTCGAATCCTGCTGCCGACGACTTCCTTGCTTGTTGACTTGAGGCCGTTTATTTTGTTCTTCTTCTTGGAGATGCTTCTGTTACTGTCAAGTTTGCTCCTGCTGAGGAAGCCTCCCATTCTTCAACAAGCTTTTAGGCTTTATAGTATTCATTTTAAATTACTTCAATGTCCATTGTTCTCGTTCTTGAAGAGGCTTCTCTTACTGTCAACTTTGTTCCTGTTGAGGAAGCCTCCCATACTTCAACAAGCTTTAGGCTTTATAGTATTCATTTGAAATAATTTCATGTAACACATTGAATTGCTTTCTATTGACCTTAACAAGGTGGTTTTTTTAAGAAAAATTCCACGATAACTGAAATTTTTTCCAGTTATTGTTGTTGATGAATCATGACCGTCAATTTTTACAAGGTGATTCCAAACTGTCAAATAGGGATAGTTGACTACTTACTTCAGACACACCAACCTTACGCTTGAATTGTGAAGCCATCACTGTCACCATGACCATTGCCACTGCAACAATGCAACCCTACCCATCTCGTTGAGTAACGATCACCATCACACTGTCGGCCGATGAATCAACCCATCTCTCTATGTCCGATTGGTGCAAATCATCATCAGCAATGGTACTCGCGGGACCTCGGTGACAGCTATGGCCATGGAGGTATATTTTTTTCCAGTTTGAGTGTCTTCTGACCCTCTTTTCATCCAAGTCTCGAGTGTCCTCCTCCCGCTCAATGGCAACCTTGACCATGATTTTGTCTCAATCGTGCTCAATGTCATTGCAATTCGTGAGGCCTAACAGCAACATTCTGGTGACCATGGTTTTATTTGTATTTATCGAGCCTTTAGTTTGCAATATTGCTGATTACTTTTCACTAGGCTTTGATTTTTAAGAATGTTTCATTTTTCAATTGTTGTTTTAGACATCCATTTGATTCTTAAGAATGGTTCAGCTACTGCAAGAATTATACATAGAGTTGGGAAGGGGGTGGTCTGGAAAATTGGGAGAATGGAATGATAGAGAGAGAAGAATGATGGGGAAAGAGATGGGGTTAATTATGGGGGACATAACTGCCAGTAGTAAGTTGATAAATGTAAATTGTGTGGTTAAGATGTCTTCGGAGTGAATCAATGGTTATCAATTTAATTTATTATTATTTTTTTTTCAATTATGGGAGAATCTTACTGTATTTTACTGCACCATTCTAGCCCTTCTAAGGCTTTGATGATTGGTAAAAAAGATGTTGAATTGCTTAATGTAATAGATCTCAGCTTAAAATGAAAAGACGTTGAATTGCTTACTGTAAAACATCTGCCTTGAAATGAAGTTCTGTGTAAAACTTGAGAGTTAAATATGTATATAATCCATAGATCTTAGGTCCTATCCTAACTTCCTAACCTAGGTCAAAATAGCTCTAATCATATTACAACACCAACAGCGACAACTTTCAGCGTGGGTCCTGCTTTCACGGGTTTGGAAAGATCTAGATGTAGGCAATCTTACCTCTACCGGCAATCCTGCCTGTAGAGAGGCTGATTCCAAGAGACCCACAAAAATCAGATTTTGTGAAAACATTTTATAGAATAAGGATTTTATGAAAACATGTTCAAGTGTTAGGTACTAAGTGGTAGTGGATGTGTTTTATGGTATTTAGCCATTAATTATAGAAGAACCGTCAATGAACCCCATAGGTCTATGTTTATTTGGAAATGACATTGATTTCTATGGTTTATTTTATGTGCAAGACCATTGTGTTTATGGACTTATAGTGATAACAAGTATTATGTTTAGTGTGTTTATGAAGTCTTCCTTTTTTTTTTTTTGATTTTATTTTGGGGCAAGAATTCTAAAAGAGATCCACGGATTTTGCAAAGAAGTTTGGACAGTTGGTATGAAGATAGGCCTTAAGGGTAGAGTTCTAAAGGAATGGATAGTTGCAATTGCTAGAGTATACTTCTTGCTAGAGTATACTTCCTGTAGTACAGTTAGGTCTAATCATAGACAATTAACCTTCAGTTTTGTAGAATTTAAGGAATAGATACCTTAGGTTAGAAAGCATGAAACTTGGGTATCAGGCGACGCCAAAGACCGAAAAAATGAATTTTAAATTTGAAAAAGAGTGAAACTTAGGCCAGAGGAAGTGTAATGCATTATACTCTGAGTAGTATACATAATGTAATTTTTGGGGTTGTAGAGTTGTTTATTTTTAGCATTAATTTTATATGCTACGTGGTAGTAGGCTTTCGGTTTGTCGGTACCAATATACATCATGGTCATGTTGGTATCATCTTGTTCTAGTTTGATATTGTTGTAGGAGAACTAATGCAAATTGTGGGGCAATGAATTAATGCATTTGAAGAAATGGATCATTATTTGGGAAGACGGTCACAGTAACTTGTCATTATGGTTGCCGTATTAAATAGCGAGTTAGTCGGCGCAGAACGAAATCGTGATGAGATCAAGTAGTTACACAACCCCCTTTTTTTTTGATTGGGGGAACCCTTATCATGTACAATAAGTTATTATGAGATAATTTTATGTAAGAATTAGCGTAGCTGGTGATTATTGTGTCGTTTGTTTTCTTGGTAGGATTTTTTTGGGTACGAAATCATATTATAATTTTGTAATCTACTTGTCGTACGAGGAGGGGGTAGGGGATCCGAAAGCGTGGAATCTGGAAAGCGAGCTTGGCTTTCCCACCATTTTTGTCTCCTTTGCTTCAGGGCTAATTGCGACTCTCTTTGTCTCACTAGTATGGACCGCGCAACATAGACCTTTGAAAATTTTCAAAAAAACCATGCGAAGAAAATAAAAACTAATTCAATTAAGTGACATGTATTAATTCACAGATAAGTTGAAATTAACTACCATTAAACAGTTTTTAATCATTATTTACATTTTCATCCCCCAGAGCTTTTGAAAAACCTTTATAAGATGTATCTTATGTTGAAATTAAAATTATAAAAAAAATTTAAAAGCTTGCTAGAAAAATATATAACTGACAGCAAATTAAATAATGAAACTCTGTTGAAAAATTATTGAGTATTAGTTTATGCATAAAGAATAAGTTGATGAGAGATTAGCACTTACTCAATGGAATGGTAGAAAGAGTAAATCTATTTTTGTAATCAGATACATAAAAAAGATAATACGCAACAATATTAGAAAAGCAACTAAAAAAAGTATTGTAAAACTATGAGAAGTAAATTTATTCGTTGAAGATTACAACAATTCTTTCTTTCAATTCCTAATTTAGATAACGATTTGGAATTGGGGTTTCATTTGAAACTTAATTTTTGCCTATTTTTCTATTTCTTAGCCTTTCATGTGTGGTCAATCAAAAGATCTCGCAACATTCACACTACTTGGTTTTTCTTTTTCTGCAAATACCACATATTACACAAACCATGATGGAGCGACCTTCCAAGAAACATGAGAAGTAAAGCTAATATCTAAAATTGTGTAGATGAACATTTGTTGGGCATATCTTTAACAATCACTTCTAGACTTAGACCTGATAAAACTGACTCGAGATCCAAAACACGAACTGAACGACCCAGACCCATACCCGCCCCGACACCCGAAATATGCTCACCCGAAAGTGGACCCGAAATCCGAATTGACCCGAACTGAACCATACTGGACCCGAAATTTTCTATAAAGTTGCTTGTTTGGGCATAACGAACGTATTTGACCAAAAATTGATTGACCCAAAATCGACTCGAGCCAAACCGTACCCGGTCCAAATCGAAACGACTCAAAATATCACTTAACCCGAACATACCCGACCCGTACCCGAACCAAATGACCCATTTACCAGGTCTATCTAGACTGATTGACTTAAATCTAATCATAACTACAATAAATTTAATCATAACTACTTTGTCTCACCAAATAAAATAATACCTATGAACCCTACATTTAACCACAAAATAATACCTATAAATCCACTCCATAACATATAACTTTATTTTTAAAAATTAAAAAAATATTAAAAAATAATTTAAAAAAACAAAACAAACCTCGCAAGTGGGCTCTGGGCTCCGAGGCTCCCCGTGAGGCGTGAGGTGTGAGACTCCTGCTGCAATTCTTCCCTCGCCTCACCGGTCTCTCTCTCCCCCTTTTCCTCCTCGCGCCAACCGCTGGCTTTGGTCTCGGAAACCATCATCACTCACCATCGAAAAGACCTCCTAGGACATCTTGTTTATTAGCTTCCAATATAGTTGAACGAAGGTTCATCCAACCAGCAGTTTGTGGGCAAAATTCCTTCTAACCTCACCTGATTTAGGGAGATAGATACAGTAACTACTGTCCTAAGGATCTTCATTACTATGATCATCAATCTTGAGGATGGGATCTGCGGGTTCAGCTAGAATAAGCTTTTAATTATCACTGTCCAACAGTGTCAACCTTGTTTGTTTCCTCCTTACTGTTTCAATCCCATGGAGAAAAGCTCCAAGCCTTTGTCATGAGCCTTGGAAGCCTCCAGATTCCCCCAAGGTGGCATCAAACATCTTTCGTTCAGTCCTTCCCCAGTGTTATGAAAACCGGCCCGGACCAGTCCAACCGGGATTGGTGGCCCCGCCGGTCTGAAAAGTGCTCGGGCTCAATCTATACTACTAAACCAGAAAAAATAAGTCAGAATCGGTCAACCTGGCTGACCCATCAGATCCGAGGTAGCTGTGGTCAAACTGGATTTTCCCAGCCGAGGTGGTCTTTATTTTCTTTTTTGTTCCCGAGTTCTCCATTGGAAACCATAGCCACACTAAAAGATCATAGAGAGGGAGGCGCAAAAGGATTCAGGAGGAAGGTTTGCAGATGGCAGATAGAGAGGGGGGGGGGGGCATGAGGCTCTAGGAGTTGAGCGTGCAGTTTGCGAGGAAGATGCTATAGCAAACCCAGTGGTAAACCAATTTTTTTGGCTCATCGGAGGGGGCCTACTGCCGCCATATCAGCCTTCTCTTTAATTTTTTATCTCACAATCCTCACTATCTCTAGTGAAAGACTCACAACTTTACCTTATCAAATAAAATAATGCTCATGGGCTCACTTTATAATACACAACTTTATTTTTTTGAATCAAAAAAAGTAAAACTAATAAAAAATATTTTAAAAAATAAAAAAATGCCCAAGAGTTGGCTCCTATCACCGAAGCTGCCCGCGAGTGACTCCCGACGAGTGACCCACTGTAGCAGCTCCCTCACCCCTCCCCGTTTCTCTCTCCTAATTTTTCCCTCATGAGGCCACCGTTGGAGATGGCCTTAGAGCATTCGCATCGAGTCATTTTTTTGGCTCACAAGTGCGGGTTTAACTCTACTGCATCAGTTTGTGAGCTAATTTTTTGGCTCACAATCCTCCCTTTTTCCAATGCAAGGCTTACCGAATAAAATAATACTCATGAACCTACTCTACAATACACACTTTTATTTTTAGAATTTTAAAAAAAAAAAACTAACTAAAAGTATTTAAAAAAATAACAAAGGAAAAAAGGCCTATGACCCGGCTCGTAGCCCGAGCCTCTCGGCGAGCCGTGAGCCAACCGATGCAGCTACTCCCCCAACTCACCTCTTCCTCTCTCCTCCTTTTTGCCTCACGAGCCAGTCGCTGGGTGAGCTCTTAGGCTACACTAGTGTTTTAGAATTTAGATCCTATAGGCCTTAAACAATAGCCCAAGATTTTAAACGAAATGGTATCACATTCTATGGCCCCAGCCCACACAATAGTTAATTACATTGCAATGCCTACTCTAATGTTACTCACTTTGTCTTCTTCCAATAATTTTCTCATTGTCATGTTTTGTGTATTATTAATATTAATATAAAAAAAATTTGATATAAGAAAATATATAGAAAACTTTTCCAAGGGTCTACAGGATTTGACCAGCCTCATCTGGTCTAACTATTAACCAGATTAACCGATTTAACACTGGCATACCAGTTCAACCATTTGATTCATTGACCTTTTTTTTTAGCCGGATCAGTTTTCTTAACATTGTTTCCCCATTTAGAGTGAAACCACATTTCACTTGGACTTCAGACAAATCTTTCAAAAACTTGACACTTCTAATTAGAAGTTAGGTGAACTCAAGACTCACCTCCTATTTGCTTTTTAACCAATTACAAAGAGGAAGAGCTCAGTAATCAAAAGGAATTAAGCCAATCATTTCATACATATGAAGTAGTCCAAAAAAACAAAAGAAATCTTGTGATTGTTGGCAAAAAAATAGCTAGAGTTCAACCATGAAATTAACATATCTTCGTAAAAGGTGGACTAAGGAAAAGCTCACATGGTATAAAAGCTTAATATGCTGTCAAACTATACTATTTAGACAAGTAAAAGAAAAAAACCCTTAGACTTGACCCATAATTAATTAGCATTCAAATAATTAATGAAAACATGTATATCACGGCTTCCCAATAACAAAGAACAATTTCACTCATTTGTCAAAGCAATACAATTCTAATCCTTTTCCCAAGGAAAGGCACGTCTATTACTCCAATAAAAGGAAGCCACATCTATTCCTATACATAATAACAATCTTCTTATAACTACCATTTCTTAAATTCTCATTAATTTGAGATTCTCAGTCATTAGATCAAGTCACTCCTTCAATTACAGCCCTTATATTCATTAAAAAAACAAAATTTATGCTTCACAAAAATTATTTAACTTCCACGTTCACATCTCTAACCTCTAATCCAAAAACTCACGGCATCCCCTCATCCCTGAAACTACCCACTCCCTTGTAACCCTTGGCTCTAAAACTACCCACTCCTTTAATCGAGATCTCAGTAACCACTAACTCTTACCATAAGGAGTAATGATTGTAAGTTTGATATATCTGCCTCTCTTTCTCACTCCATGTTATCACCCGTCCAGTTTCCCTGCCATCACCATGGTTAAAATTGTTGGACATGGTAGGAAATATGTTCAACCTAAAATTATTACATTTTTATACCCTTTATTACTTAATATTTACTCAAAATAAAATATTAAATTAGGATTTTAATATGTTTTTATTTATTTTGTAGGAGTAATGAAATCTGAATAAATTGAGTATTAAAGAATTTAGAAGAAGCACTATAGATCGAGAAATAAAAAGAAGAGAAGGAGGACAGCCCAATGGCCCACACCCACGAGCCCAATCGCAAGGTCCAGTGGACCAGCTCTCCCATCTCCCTCTCTTTTCTTCTCTCTTTCGGGCCAACCAGCCACTTCGGTCCTCTCCCCCAGCCCAGACATGCCTCCCTCTTTATTTGCCTTTTCTCTGGCCCAGTCTCGTTACCCAGCTCTCTCTCTCCCATTTCATTTAGGGGGCGTGCTTGGCACGTGACTAGCAGTCCCCTCCCCATTTTCTTCTTTTTCCCCATCTGCTTGCTTTGTTCTTCCTTGCCCAGAAACAGCGAACAGGGCCACGAACAGAGCAGCCTGTGACCTCTTGCCTTCGTCTTCCCATCCATTACTCATCCTCTCTCTCTCCTCCTTCATGCTCCATAATCACAACCATCATTGAGCCATCCGTTACCGATGCCTTTCATCTTCTTCTTCATACCCAGTGAACGGTTACAGAGGAACCGAACATGGGGCCTTTCGCCTCCTTCATCCTCCACCATACCCGCACTCCTACTCCTATTCTTCTTTTCTCTCCTCGATCAATCCTCACATAAATTCTTCCAACCGTTACCTTGCATCAATCATCAGTGTGGCAGTTACAAGTTAGAGGAGTTTAACTAAAGGTTAAGGAGATTTATCAAGAAAAGAGGGGCGGCGTTTTCTTTTTAATGGAAGCCAAGGAACAAAGCAAGTAGGAGGAGGGTTCAATTCTTTTCGGTTTAGCGTAGTTTCAAAGATTAATGTACTTTGGTCATCAGTTAGTAGAAGATTGAGGTCACAATTTAGTTTTCATAATTTGGTTCGAATTACCCAAGTTCTGGTTTTCCCTTGCTGAATCCCTTCTCTTTGTGTCATCATCCCCTGTTTTGTTTCTCTGAATCCACGGGTGAATGGGAATTCAGAATAAGACTTTTACGGCTAAGTGTTGCTGGCTCACCTTCTTTTCAGTTTGTTGCTCCTTTCCTTGGTTGGTGCCTTTCTAATGTGTCTGTTAGTGTTTGGTACTTGGTTCTATGGCTTTATCTTAATAGTTTAGTTTTATATTTAACTTAAATATTTGGTAATTAGCTCAACTTAATTTGTATTAATTTTGATCCTGGGTTAACGTATACGACTTAGTAATTCAATTTCACATCCATCTCTGAGGATGATATCCGCAAATGTTACAACGATAAACCGTGCGCTTGCGGGAAATTACAACAAGTTTTTGGCGCCGTTACCGGGGATGGCGTTGTAAAATTTGGTTGCATAGTTATCTGAATCGGTTGGGTCATTTTCATTTTGCTTGTTTTTGATTGAGTGTTTGGTTAATGTTAGTCTGTTAATTTCATTCCAATTTTTAGTATTAGTTTCATTCGTGGTTTAGTGTTAGTAAGTTCATTTAGATTATTTTTTATTTTTGAATTGAGTGGAGCTTTAGCTCTTGGTTCAGATTAGTTTCGTTTTGATTTTTATTTACGACTGAGATAATACAATACAAATCCATTTGGTTTTTGTGCAGAAAAAAAAAAAGAAGGAAAAAAAAAACAGTGTAGTTTTTTTTCTAATTATTTTCAGCTTTTGTTTGAATTTTTTTTGGCTTAGTTCTGGTTTGATTTTGCTAGTTTTGATATTTTTCTCGATTCAGCATGATTTTTAGAGGCTATGTGAATTTTCCTGGAATTTTTGGGACTATTTGAATTTTTTTGTGAATTTTGGACTGAATACTATGTCTGCATTTTCCTGCACTGTTCGGGAACAGAAAAAATTCAGAAAAAAATTATATTTATGTCCCTTGTGACTGTATATTTAGTTCCGATTTTAGGAGTCTTATTTTTTGTTTTAATTTTATTTTTAGAATTGGGTTGTTTTGATATTATTTATTTTCTCCTTTTTTTGTTTAGTTTGTTTGTCGTTGTGTTTTTTGTTTTAGATTTGATCATAATCTGTTTGTGGATTATTTTTAACTTTGATTCACTCCTTTGTTTTGAAATCAAAAATCAAAAAAAAGAAAAATGCAAAAATAAGATCAAAAAAAAAAAAAATGTTGTACAAGCTTTGTGTTTGTGCTTCTCTCTGGCTTTTAGTGTTAGGACACTTCTTGATTGAGTCTTTTGTGTTTTGTTTTTCTTTTGGTAACATAGTTTTATTTTTATTAGTTTATTTTATTTCTTTCATTATTTGAGTCTCTTGTTTTTGTTTTAGTGCCTAATTTGTTCATAGTGTCAAAAAAAAAAAAAATTAGAAGATCCCAAAAAACAAAAAATCTTAAAAAAAAATCTGAAAAAATTGCAAAAAAAAAGAAAAAAAAAGCATGCCAGTTTTTAATTTCTCACAATATGAGCATGAACCTTTCTGGAGTTATCTGTCTAGACTTAATGATTATCGTGCTCAGTTGAATCACAATTTTGAGAAATGAAAAATTTGTGAGGTCATTGTTTTGGATCTAAATGCTAAATTTAGGGGTGTTGTTGAGTCTATGTATCTAGGAGGTTTGTTAGGATTATTAATTAGAACTCAAGATGAGGTTTGGGATTTCTTTGAAAAATTAGTTTGGGATACTTATGAGTTTGAATAAGCCAAAATGAATTTCAAATACCCAACTAATGCTGAGTCTGCTTTTTATGCTAATCCTTACTCCCGAGGTCATTTTATAGATTCATATGACCCCTCTTATGCTTCTGTGCCTCCTGTTTTGTGTGCTTATTGTGAATCTTCCTGTCATGATGCTTATTCTTGTCCTTATTGTAACTATGTTGATGCTACTTGTGCAAGTGTTGAACAAAGGTTAAATGCCTTGACCAATAAAGTGTTAAAGACAACGAACAAGAGGATTCCTGAATATTCTCATTATTTTAATGAGAGTAGGGAGCGTTGTGGTGATTCTGACTCTAGCTTAGGATCTCCTAAACCTGCAGTTAGTCTTTATGATGACTTTAAGCCCTTTTATCAATCTAGGCCTAACTTGCATGATGTCCTGCCTTTGCCCAGCCTAGAACGGGAGAGTGACCTTTCTATGTCTCTATCCCCTAACCTTGCACCCCACACTAGCTCACATATGGATGTCATTGATGATGTCTTAGTTTTTACCAACCCACCGACCACTTTGCATGACTCTTCTGAGTTTGAAGCGGGTTGAGCCCTTGCAAGTGCTAGTGAGTTAGATATGAGCGTCACATCAGACGTTGAGCATCATGATAAGTTAGATGATATTGCTGTCCAGGAGTCATGTGAAGAAGAAGTTGAGCCCACTAGTTTAGAATTTAATGATGATATTTTTTCTGTCGAATATGAATCTTTTTCATGTAGGCTTGTTATCGATGAAAGTCTTGATGACGGTTTTTGTATTGAATATGAATCATTCTCTTTTGACCCTCTAATACCTCATGAGTCATTCTCTGTTGAATATGACTCATTCACTTTTGATGTCCATGTGGGGTTGGAAGTAGATCTGCGTGTCGAATATGAATCTTTTTCTTTTGCCCCATTCAAGCTGATCTCCTCTTTGAATCTTGCAAGTCTGACTTTGTTGAGTCTGAAACCATTGCCACTGAAAATTTGGATTTAGACCAGACTCATACACATATTGACCTTAAAGGACTTGTGGACTTAGGACCCTCTGATTTGCCTAGACCGATCATTCATAATGATTACATTTCTAGGCCAATGACCCACTTCCTAACTACTTTTGAGTATGTCTACCTCTTTTCCAATTGGGCCCACCTATTTGATAAGTTGAAATGGGCCCTTACTTGTGCTGAATTGCAATGGTGGATGTACTCTTTCTTGTTCCAACTCGTTGTTGTTTCCTGCTTCCATCTTCTTGCAAGTTGGTCTTGTTTATAGGATAACCTGCTACGTGCACTAATGGGTTTTAATTTGAATAACAACTTATGCATTGTGATGGAGTGGCTGACGCTCTATGAGCCTCTAGCTATATCAGGAGGCTTTAGCTTAGATGTACTTCAACACCTGACCTGGTACGATCGTTCCATTCCCTTCTCTTCCCTCTTCTTTTTCGTTTCTTTTCTTTCTTTTCGTTGTGTATCATTAGGATTGTGATGGTGATGGGTGATCAATCTTGAGCCGTGTTGGCTGTAATCACTCTTGGTTGTATTCAGTTTTGTGTCTCTTTGGAAGTTGTGGATATCTAGGATTGTTTTGTACTTTGTTGTGTAAGTTTTTGATTTTCTTTGATTTTTCGCTGGTTTTGTTCCGTGAGTTTGTATATATTTGTATTTTGTCTCGATTTTCGGTGTTGTTTTTTGGTGCCTTAGTTCCCACAATAAGGACATTGTGGAGTTTTGGTGTGGGAGTGAGGTGCCCATTTTTTCAAAATTTTTCGGAAATTTTAAAAAAAAAACGAAAATTGCTAAAATTCAAAAAAGATTTTTTTTTGGTTTTTTGAGAAGTTTGGTACTATTATGATCAGCTTAAATTCCCTGTACCTTGATTTTTAGCTTGTATATGAACTGATGTGCATATTAGGTCTCCATCCTCGGTGTGTCATTCTTAGCCCTAATTCTAACCCAATCTGTTTATTATCGCTATGTGATCCAATCTCTATTTCTTTCATCCTTATTGTCTTAAGGTTTTAATTTTTCATGATTGGCTCTCCCACTTATTTTTGACATAATTACTTTGATTTTTTTATTGAAAACCCCCCAAAAAAAAGAGAGAGAGAAAAATGAAAAAAAATGGAAAAGAAAAAAAAAAACTGGAAAAAAAAAGAAAGAAAGAAAGAATAGAAAAAAGGAAAACAAAAATGAAATTTGGAATGACAAGTATCCCTTTGAGGCATACACTACTAGGTGTTACCCTTTGAGGTACGTGCTACAGGGTGTTCCCTTTGAGGCAATACTGCTACTGGGAAAGCTTGCTCCCTATATTGATAAGTTAATAATGTAATTTGTGCCAGTCGAGTGAGATTGGGTTTGATTTTGGTAAGTTTAAGCCCTAAGATGGTGATACACTTGCACACGAGCACTAGGATGGATTCAAAGTTTTGATGTGCAATTGGGTGAAAAATTAGTGCTTTGCTGTCATTCATGAGGTAGAGAGTCTTGATAAGTACATTGTGTTTATATGCATGCTAAGATCTTTGCTATGTGGGTGATTTAGTTGATTAAAATATGTATATATCTTTTCACATTTTTGTACATATTAATTTTTGAAAAAACAAAAAAACCAAAAAGATTTTCGAGTTTCTATTTATGTTTTCTTTTATAGATTTTGTGGGTCTATCTTCTGCAAACCCTCACGAGACCTTCCTCGTCTACTAGGGGTGACCTAGGGATTTAAAGGGCTTGTTGCACGTACTAAGTGCAACCGTGATTCCTACGAAAGTGAGTTAGGATTTTCTTTTGTTTTTCTAGGCTATTTTCGTTTTGTTTTACTCGAGGATGAGCAAAACTTAGGTGTGGGGGTACTTGTTCAACGTGAAATTATTACATTTTTATACCCTTTATTACCTAATATTTGCTCAAAATAAAATATTAAACTAGAATTTTAATATATTTTTATTTATTTTGTAGGAGTAATGAAATCTGAATAAATTAAGTATCAAAGGATTTAGAAGAAGCACTATGGATCCAGAAATAAAGAGAAGAGAAGGAGGACAACCCAATGGCCCACACCCACAAGCCCAATTGCGAGGCCCAGCGGACTAGCTCTCCCATCTCCCTCTCTGTTCTTCTCTCTTTCAGGCCAACCAGCCACTTCGGTCCTCTCCCCCAACCTAGACATGCCTCCCTCTTTCTTTTCCTTTTCTCTGGCCCAGTCTCATTGCCCAGCTCTCTCTCTCCCATTTCATTTAAGGGGGCATGCTTGGCACGTGACTAGCAGCCTCCTCCCCATTTTCTTCTTTTTCCCCATCTGCTTACTTTGTTCTTCCTTGCCTAGAAACAGCGAACAGAGCCACGAACAGAGCAGCCCGTGACCTCTCGCCTTCGTCTTCCCATCCATTACTCATCCTCTCTCTCTCCTCCTTCATGCTCCATAATCACAACCATCATTGAGCCATCCGTTACCAATGCCTTTCCTCTTCTTCTACATACCCAGTGAACGGTTACAGAGGAACTGAACATGGGGCCTTTTGCCTCCTTCATCCTCCACCATAGCCGCACTCCTACTCCTACTCTTCTTCTGTCTCCTCGATCAATCCTCACATAAATTCTTCCAACCGTTACCTTGCATCAATCATCAGTGTGGCAGTTACAAGTTAGAGGAGTTTAACTCAAGGTTAAGGAGATTTATCAAGAAAAGAGAGGCGGCGTTTTCTTTTTAATGCAAGCCAAAGAACAGAGCAAGTAGGAGGAGGGTTCAATTCTTTTCAGTTTAGCTTAGTTTCAGAGATTAATGTACTTTGGTTATTAGTTAGTAGAAGATTGAGGTCACAATTTAGTTTTCATAATTTGGTTCGAATTACCCAAGTTCTGGTTTTGCCTTGCTGAATCCGTTTTCTTTGCGTCATCATCCCCTATTTTGTTTCTCTAAATCCACGGGTGAATGGGAATTCAGAATAAGAAGACTTTTATAGCTAAGTGTTGCTAGCTCACCTTCTTTTCAGTTTGGAGCTCCTTTCCTTGGTTGGTGCCTTTCTAATGTGTCAGTTAGTGTTTGGTACTTGGTTCTACGGCTTTATCTTAATAGTCTAGTTTTATATTTAACTTAAATATTTGGTAATTAGCTCAACTTAATTTGTACTAATTTTGATCCTGGGTTAATGTATACGACTTAGTAATTCAATTTCACATCCATTTCTGAGGATGATACCTACAAACGTTACAACGATAAACCGTGCGCTTGCGGGAAATTACAACAAAATACAACATTGAGGAAGATGGGGAAGGCCAAGTAGTGCACTGTATCGGTAAGAATTTGACGACAAGGGGTCGTCGTGCATTTCTAATTGGAGTTTTGGTCGGTTGATGGCTAGTTTCGAGGCCCAAATTAGTCCACGATAATGGTCACTCTCTAACCAAAGTAATTTTGTTGATTACCACTTGTGATGGCTCCTTTACTGATATGTAAAATCAATTTCATAGCTATGCATCGAACAAGTAGACCAGTATATGTAGAATATGTTTACAAAGTTGTGAAATATTAAGTTTTGAGATTCTTATTTACCATTGAAATCAAATCTGCCTTATGTGGTCAACGGTGTTCAACGACATGCCGCAAAGATTTAAAATGCTTGGGATCTGCGATGGAATCTTCGATGGAAAAATTGGAAAATTCCGACGGGAAATTCAATATCCGATGGAAAGTACGACATACAGATGCCCGTCGGGAATTAGCTCGTCGCAGATTACATTCCGACAGCCTCCGATAGTTTTTCTCGCGAAATAACCCGTCGAAAATTCCGTCGATCAGTTTTCAAGTCTGTAGAATTTTGGAAGGAAGAGGAGATTTTCGATGGACCAAAAAAAATTTTTGGCTCCAAAAAAAAAAATTGTATATTACTTAAATATAAAACAACCACCACAAACACACAAATAACATATATTATGGTTACCAAATACGAATTTTCATTTCTGAAAATTAAATGCACTAAATTAAAAATTATTTATGACATCCATAATTGCGGTTTGAATTACTCCTCCCATTTCTTGTGGTACTTCTTCTGAAAGTTGTCAAAAATAAAACTATTATATACTGAGGCTATAATTATAACATATGAATAATGTTGCCAATCTGATTGCCTTAATTGTTATATATACTATAATTAATTTCAATAAATATTTTTTAGAAATCAATTTAACCATACCTCAAAAAAGAATATACGTCACATACTTACCAAAACTTAATATACACAACAAATCCAACAAAAAATAAACATGCTTAACATACTCAAATCATTTACCAAAATAAAACATATTATACATGCTTACGTACTTAGAACTATTTCATTTATCACAATCAACATACATTACAAATTAAATTAAAGATTAAATTATATAATACAAATTTTATATTCACTAATGACACTAATCAATTTATATATATTACAAAAAAAAATTTAACAACAACATAATTAAACATATATATATATATATATATATATATATATATATATATATATATATATATATATTACACATACAATAGTGTAATTAAACATATATATATGTATTACATAAAAATAAATTTAATAGAACTATTTTATTTATTATAATAAACCTAATTAAGCATCAAAAACAAATTACACAATTTATTTCACACTTCATCCAAATAAACAAACCAAAAAAAAAAACAAAATACTATTAACCAAAAGATAAAATAAAAATACTTAACAAATCAAACAAAAAATTAACCATACCTCAAAAAAGAAGATTTTTCACATACTTATCAATAATTAATATACACAACAAATCGAACAAAAAATAAATATACTTAACATACTTAAACCATTCACCAAAACAAAACATATATTATACATGCTTACCTACTTACAACTATTTCATTTATCCAAATCAACATACATTACAAATTAAGTTAAAGATTAAATTATTTAGTATAAATTTTATATTCACTAATGACACAAATAAAAAAACTTATATTCATATTGAGTTCACATTTTATATTCCCGGATTCCTTAAATAAATTTTCACAAAATCTAAAATATAACAATGTAACTAAACATATATGCTAAAAAATAAATTTAACATAACTATATTATTTGTCAAAATAAACCTATTTAAGCATCAAACACAAATTAAACTATTTATTTCACACTTTATCCAAATAAACAAACCCAAATAACAATAACAAAATACTATTAACACACTTAGCAAACTTAAATTAATATATACTTAACATACCTCAAAATTGCAAAAATAAAATAAAAATTCTTAACATATCAAACAAATCATACAAAAAATTAAACATACCTCAAAAAAATACACTTCACATACTTATAAAAAATTAATATATAGCACAAATCAAACAAAAAATAAACATACTTAGCAAACTTAAATTATTCACTTCATACATGTTTATCATACTTCAACATTTTATAATAATTATATAATTATTGTAAATGTACATACTTAACATATTTTATTCCACTTATTCAAATAAATATACTTCACAAATTAAATAAAAAATTAACATAATTCACAACCATATTTTACGAAAAAATAAATTAAATAAACTATACAAATATGCTTCAAAATCAAATTTCACAAAATTTAACAACACATACCAAATTAATATATATAATTTCAAAACATAACAATTTCACTAACCTTTAAATACTCGAAAAACAAAGCGGACTACCGGGGACGGCGGCGGCGGCGGCAGCGGCACTCTTTAACCCATTCATAACAAATCAACCACCATAAAAAACTAATTAACTTAAATATTTCAATTTGAAAGAGCAAATTGACTCAAAACAAATGATTTACCGTTAAATTATAAGCAACGGCAATAATTTTTTCCGGCCACCGGAAACCATGAACGTCTTCCTCTTTCTCTCTCTTCCTTGCTCCCTCTCTTTCGCTTTGTCTCTCTTCGTCGTTGAAATGAACCCTCGAACATTTCCCTCTCTCTCACCGAATAATTTAAACCGAGATCCAAATTTGAAAAATGGGTTGGAAAATTCCGAAGGAATTTACATCGGATTCTGACGGAATCCGACAGAAACCCGTCGGAATCCCTGTCGGATTTCCTGATGGAATCGTTTTCCGTCGGAAAATCTGACATCCTCCATCGGGTACCCACGTCGTCGGTTTTTTCGTCAGAGATGAGCACCGTTTTTGTAGTGAATAAGTCATGAGGGGAGGTGAAGATATTCTATTGCCCATAATTATTAGCATATTGCATTAGTTGTATTCGAATTATGTACGAACTTATGTGCTCAATAGAATACCCCAACCAAACAGAGGTGGTTGATTTAGCACTAGAAGCGTTCATTATTCGATCCGAAACCGGACCAAACCAAAGATCGATGAAAACCGGACCAGATCGGATCGAGTAAATTCGGTCCGGTCCACGGTCCATGAGCCAATGATAACATGAAGAAGCATAATGAGCTTGACTCTTATTAACTCTTTGTTTATTTGTGCAAATTCTATTACCATCTTTCGAAAGATCTACGGTTTTACAACCTGTTTCCAGAACCAACTAGATGAACTGAAGCTTTATAACCAACCAGTTAGTCCTTTTCAAGTAAATGTGCTTCACCTACCTAACCCTTATGGTTTCACAGCAACAAATCATACACATTGTCCCGCAAGTGCCAAATTTCAACATTCCAGTGCGATCATGTGTAAACACTTTTCTTGCAGTGCTCTCTTACATTTTTTTCTGGAGCTTGGAAACTTTGTATAAAGATTTGAAACAACTCTTAGATTTTTGTCAAATGAAACGAATGTGGCCATTATATTGTATGCATGTTGATTAAAGAGTTTGTGTCCTAGCACAAGAGTCAAGGTTAGCAATTTGGGTTTCATGTCACATATGTCTTTGACTTCAATGATATGTCTTTAACTTCAATGATAAGCGTTGGTG
Source organism: Carnegiea gigantea (assembly GCA_029747015.1). Classification (NCBI taxonomy): domain Eukaryota; kingdom Viridiplantae; phylum Streptophyta; class Magnoliopsida; order Caryophyllales; family Cactaceae; genus Carnegiea; species Carnegiea gigantea. The sequence continues at coordinate 239,127 of JAKOGI010001354.1, forward strand.
GAGTAGAAAATATCTCAATAAATTCAACTCCAATGAATGAAGTAGATTTATAAGTAATTGTTATACTAATTTGTTATGCCTTAAAATTTTTTCTAGAACTAAAGAAATCGAGCCCCGCCTTTATCCACCAGTTCAATTAGGATTCTCAACTATGCAGCTAGCATGCAAAGTCACATGGAAAAACTTGACAAAGTTGTTCTAGCCCCTGGAAAGGTTTCAGTAATATGTACTTTGTTTGGTGTGATTTCATATAACTTCTATTTAGTGCTGGCAATCCTTGAAATGATGTTTAACCATTGGTTCACTTCAACAGGTACCAGTGCCCTAATCTTGTGAATCCAGCTAAATTTTTGGCTGATCTGATATTGGTTGATTATACTTCATTTGATACTATATATACGCAGCTAACAGAAAATGATAGATAATTTGGTTGAGATATTTTCCCGACAAACTAAATCTTTCATATATGCATTCTGCCTCATCAGTTGTGGTAAGTTCATGGATGAAATGAAGTTCGGGAGAAAAAGGGCCATAAAGAAGAAAGGTGGTGCTGGGGTTGGCCTAGGCGGTGCTCAGAATAATGACCGGAATAGTGGCGACGACTCTGACTCTCGAACTAAATCCAGTGAGAAAAGAGACCAACTTAATCGCTCTATAAAAAAAATGAAACGTACGTCTCAAGAGGCCATGGTTGAGGCTGAAGCCACCGAGGATGTGGATACTTATGCAATGGACCTGGGGTCCCCGTGAGTTCCTGAAACTCAGCCGGTGGGAATGGGGATATCAAACCGTGATACGCTTTAGAGAAATAACCCCAACTTGCATTTTGAGACTAGGGACAACCCTACTTGGTGCCCTAGGGAGTATGAGGATGTTTCGGAAGATGATGAACCACTAAAAACGGAAGACCCAATGTGCCATGCAATTCTATTGACTACTCAGGAAAAGAGGATGCTCCGGTAGCCTTGGCGGAATGCGCTCATAGTAAAGCTCTTTGACAAGGGAGTAGGCTACATGCAACTGAAAAAGAGACTTAAAACAAAGTGGGCGTTGACGGGAGATTTTTCCCTCATTGATATAGGATTTGATTACTATGTTACCCGCTTCACTAATTAAGAGGACTATGAGCATGTACTTATGGATGGCCCTTGGATGATTGGAGATAACTATTTGGTTATTAGAGAATGGGTTCCAAATTTTGTCCTAGAAGAGGACAAGATTACAAAGCTTATGGCGTGGGTCAAGATCCCTAAATTGGGACTCGATTTACTTTCATAAGTATTTTCCTTTGAATAAAATTGAAAGGAAAATTGGGAGGGTAATCAAGTTGGATAGTACAACTGCCAATGTAGAGAGGGGGCAATTTACGAGGTTATGCATGGGAGTCGACCTCACAAAGCCGCTCCTCTTAAGATTCAGGTTGAATGGTAGGATTTGGACGATATAATATGAAGGCCTAAAAATGATCTGTTTCACCTGTGGTAAACAGGGACATAGAGAGGACAATTGTTCACTTAACGCTCCTACAGCTAACATAAAAGATAATGTGGAGCAACCGGCTCAAACCAACCCAAATACATCCAAGCAACCAGCAGAGCAAGCGCCCTAGGGGAGCTGGATGATGGTCTGAAAACCGAGACAAAAATCCAATAAGCAAGGACCAATTGCGGCGAGAACCAACAAGACAACGTTTGGGGGGAGCACCAGAATATGGCGATGCAAGGAAATAGAGGGCGCTTGTTGCAAATAGAGTCAGACGAGACACACTCAGTGGAGTTGGAGCATAGAATGGTCGATACTGGGTCTAGATTTTGGCCCTCGCACAAGACGTACAGGAGGTAATGGAGCAACCTGACTTGCTGGAGAATCATGGCATGGAACCCAATACGGACATGCAACAGGCCAGAGAGGATGCTAGGGATATCCCTGTAGGACATGAAGAGGAGCCTCCTGAGCACAGAGCATACCAACGACATAAGGATATACCACAAGAACATTTGAGCATGTAGCAAATGCCCCACCCACTTAGGAACCAGAAGAGGATTCGTGCTCCTTTGAGAGGGATGTCCACTGATAGCCTGAATACATTGACTGGGCCCATTACCTCGACGGCCCCAACATGGAATATCACTCTAACACCCATGAACAAAAGTGGGGTTGAGAGAGGGATGATTAATACCCCTCGCGTTCCTGGCATAGGCATGTCCCCCCGACGCTTGGCCGTGGAGGGGGTGCCATGCTGGGGAGGGATAGCAGAACTACATTCAATACCAGTAACGACTGCGTGCTTGAATAGACTACCTCCGTGGTACAGGGACAGGCGTGAACCGAGAACTTAGCAAGACTGGCAGTAATTGTGAAGAATGCTGGAAGATTTGCTCAACTAGAGCGTAGTAACCCCTCGGAGGGAAGGGAGATGCTTGGGTCATATGCCCAGTAGCTTTGAGGCTATTATCTTTAGATTGTGTGTGATCATGATTAGATCATCACCTAGCAATCGTCATAACCCTAGCGGAGGAGGGAATGTGCATGGCCTAAAACTCATGGTATGGAATGTCCGAGGTGCTGGTAATCGATATTTCCTGAATGAACTCAAGGAACATCTCCGCGTGTACAAACTTCAAGTTCTGGCCCTACTCGAAACACATATTAATGGGAACAGAGCGGACGAGGTATGTCAACGAAGTGGATTTGACAGATGGCATAGCGTGGAAGCACAGGGCTTTAAAGAGGGCATTTGGCTACTATAGGATTCTCGTGAAATTATAGTTGAGGTTGTGAGGTATCAAGACCAATTTATTACGGCATGGATGTTAGGGAGGCAATCCGTGCCACGGTTGTTTACGGCAGTGTATGCGAGCCCATACTAACAGGCCAAAGAATGTTTCTGGGTAGACGTGCAATAATTTGGAACTACGGTCAATTGTACTTGAATCCTCGCAGGAGATTTCAACGACACAGTATCTCTTGAAGAGCGGAACCATGGAGGCCTTGACATGCTGAGAAGATGTGAAAAATTTAAGCATTGGATCGAAAATAATGGACTTATTGACTTGGGCTACTCTGGACCTAAGTTCACCTAGGCACGAGGGAATATCATAGAGACAAGGAAGTGTGCACATTTGGACCGAGCGCTGCGTAACCCGGCATGGAGAACACGCTTTAAGAAGGTGCGGTACAACATCTGTTGTAAAATTATTTGGACCATTCACCGCTTTTAAGGAGCACCCATGGATTCAAGCCAGTCCCTGAAAGGGCGAAACCTTTTCGTTTCTAACTGGCTTGGATATCTCATGAGGGCTTCGACCAGGAAGTTCGGAAGCTTTGGAAGGAGGACGCGCCTGTCATGCCTGCACTCTATTCCCTCTCGGTTGGGCTTAATAAATGGAATAAAGAAACCTTTGGCAATCTATTCAGGTGCAAACGAAAAATATGGGCTCGTCTCCAGGGTATGCAAAATTACTTGGGAATGGGCCGAAATGGCTATCTCATAAAGCTCGAGGCCTAGTTAAAGAAGGACTTAAGGGAAGTTCTAAACCAAATTGAGATGCTTTGGTTACAAAAGTCCTGAGCGGAGTTCATTCGGGATGGAGACCGGAATACCTGGTACTTTCATGCCAGCACGGTGATTAGGCGAAGATTTAACCGAATTGAGATGCTCCAAAATTCTGAAGGACAATGGTTGCGGATGCAACTGAGGTAAAAGACATGGTTCGCAACTATTTTCAGACTTTATTCACTGGGAGAGGACTCGATGATTGCATGTGCTACCGTTCATTGGGGGAAATTTCCAAATCTAACGGAAGAACAACATCAGATGCTTGCGGAACCGTTCACAACAGGGGATGTGTTTAAGGCATTCAAAGCTATGGCTCCGCTGAAAGCCCCAGCCCAGGCCTGGATGGTTTTTACGCCTACTTTTTCCAATGTTTTTGGGGGCTGGTGGGAGCTTCAGTCTGTGAGACAGTGGTGGGAGTACTAAGGGGCCGAGCTATGCCAGAGGGCTTAAATGAAACCTTCATTTCATTAATCCCGAAAATGAGTAATCCACAAACGGTGACCCAATTTAGACCCATTGGTCTATGCAACGTGATTTACAAGTTGATCACCAAGTGTATTGTACAAAGATTAAAGACCATTCTATCTACCTTGATCTCGTCGCTACAATCGAGCTTTGTGCCTGGCCGACAAATTGGAGATAACATCATCATTATGTAGAAAATTATGCACTCCATGTGTGGTAAAAAAGGTAAACGAGGCTAGATGGCCATAAAGATTGACTTGGAGAAGCTTATGACAAACTCCAGTGGTCATTCATTCGCAATACCCTTGAGAAAATACACCTGCCGTGACCCCTAATTAAGGTGATTATGCAGTGTGTGTCAACTTGCTCGATGAGCATCTTATGAAACGGGGAACCTACGGAGAAATTCAACCTGACACGAGGTATCCGACAAGGGGACCTGTTATCTCTGTATTTGTTCATGGAATTTATGGAGAAATTAGCCCAGTTAATTAAATTGGAGGTGAGAAACGAGACATGGCTACCATTCCCCACTAGCCACAGAGGGCCCAAAGTCTCGACCTTATTTTTTGCTGACGATGTAATGCTCTTTACAGAGGCCTCGATGGAATAAGCACATATGATTAGCCCGTGTCTTAACCACTTCTGTGAGGCATCTGGATAGAAGGTGAGCTCCTCGAAGTCTAGCATTTTCTTTTCAGCAAACACGGACCCAGCTGTTGCTGAGGGTATTTGCAGTGTGCTAAATATGATGAAGTCGGAAGATCTGGGAAGATACTTAGGGGTACCCACTTTACACAAGCGGGTCATGAAGGAGACTTACCAGGGATTTATTGATAGGATTGACAAACGATTAGCGGGCTGGAACAGCAAGTGCCTCTCATTAGCTGGGCGACTCACTTCAATTAAATCAACAATCTCGGCTATACCCGTGTATGTGATGCAAACTGCTAGAGTTCCTCGATCAGTTTGCAATGAAATTGATCGAAAAGTTCGAAGATTTTTACAGGGGGCACGGGGTCTGAAAGACGCATTCACCTTGCATCATAGGCCCTAGTCATGTGGGCTTTAGAAGAGGGTGGGCTTGGTCTTCACGCCATGAGAAATCTAAACGCTGCACTACTCATCAAACTGGGCTAGCGCATGGTCACTAAACCAACGGGAACCTGGGCTAGGGTATTGAGTTTTAAATGTTATCAAGGAAGAGACCTCCTCCACCCGCATAACAATACCCTAGCGTCAAGTGCCTCCAACGGATGGAGAGGAGTCCTTGAAAATCTCGACCACCTGCATAGGGCCGTGGCGAGGGCGGTTGGTGATGGCAAAATCACGCGCTTCTGGCTTGACCGTTGGGCAGAATCTTTGCCCCTTCTAATGTCCGCAACCAGGCATGTACCTGAGGCACTGGTGGAATGTCGGGTACGTGATCTTTGGAATGAGGGAAATGGGATGACCTTGCTGAGTATTTCCAACCTTCAATCCTTCAGCGCCTGGCCTCTTTTGAATTAATGGAGGAAGGGGTGGGGGATAACTTCTTCTGGGTTGGTGAACAAGAGGGTCGGTACTCCCTAAAGTCAGCTATCAACATTATCCAACATGACACGGAAGCTTCGGAAGGTAGTTGGAAATGGGTCTGGAAGATCAAGACTTCCCAACGTATGAAGATGCTTGCATGGCTAGTCCTACATGACAAGCTATTGACCAATGCAAACAGGGCACGACGTGGGCTAACCAGTGACCAAAGCTGTGGACTCTGTGGCAGCAACAAGGAGACGAGGGACCATGTTCTTCAAAGGTGCTCAGCAGCTCAGAGTGTCTGGAGGTTACTTGCGCAACAAGATGTACAATGCCTCTGTCCAGTTACACCTCTAAATGAATGGATTAAAGGAAATGTGCAGGGGTGCCACAAAGATAGCAATTGGAGTACTAAATTTCTTACCACTTTGTGGTACATATGGAAGTGGCGGAATGCCTATTGTTTTGATAACTTGAGTGAACTCCCAGAAGATAAGGGCCAATTCCTAACCACCAGATTTAGGGATCTTCTCAAGGCACTGGAGCTGGACAACAATCCCTGCCATCAGACGACCATTATTAGTGGCACGGAGAGATTTATATGTTGGGAGTCCCCACCCGAAGGATGGGTTATTCTGAATACGGATGGGGCTTCTAAGCGCAATTCGAGGGTTGCTGCGGGGGGGAGTCGTAAGGGGCTCTCATGGCGAGTGAATTCGCGGGTTTAGAGAAAATCTTGGAATTTACACCTCAGTTAAAGCAAAACTTAGAGCTGTGTTACAGGGCTTACGTATGATAAGAGCCCTAGGTCTATCAAAGGTATGGTTGTAAGCAGACTCAATGGTCATAGTGGGCATGTTGAGAGGTGAGAGAGTATGGAACCAAATCCATAGACGACTTATTTTATGATGTAAGGAGCTGATTGCACAGAGCACTTGGGAGATCAAGGTCGCGCACTACGACCGGGAAGCTAATCAAGTTGCTAATAGATTAGCCAACTTAGGTATAGACAAGGAAGTAAGAGTAGTTTATTATGATTCTCCGCCTAAAGAGGCTATAGATGTTGTCAATGCAGATGCTGTAGGGGTCGCTTGGCCCAAAAAATTCAAGTAATAATATTCTGATTTAGGGGCGTTGCCCCTCTTCTGCACCCAAAAAAAAAAGAAGAAAGGTGGTTGGTGGAGGCAGTTCAGACTGTTTTTTCGATGTGCATAGATGTAGGTATTTCTCCCACTTACTTTCTGTTCAGCATTTTGATTGTTCAAACTTTCATTAATGAACTATTATCATCGAGGTTAGCTGATCCTTCTAAAATGAGAATGACCTCATAATCTGTGTAACTATGACTAGATTGATGATATATAGTTATATACCCCCTTCCAAATCCTAATCCTAATCCATACCCCAAGAACCCCCATCTCCGCAGGTAGTGTGCATGTGTGCATGTGGTTAGGGTTTTTTTTTTAGGGGGAGGGGAGGGGGATGAGATGAGACAACATTACCCTGGCTACGTTGAATTGAAGAGAGGTTAGTTCCTTAGATCCTATCTTAAAAACCTTGGACTATGGACTGACAACTACTTTATGAAAAGGAACCTAAGGCAATTTAGATAGGTATTTTGTTTTAGTCAGTTAGTCCACTATAAGTTAAGTTAGAAAATTTTGGCTTTTTCAGCTGTGTCGAAAGAGAACATCCCACCCTCCTTGCTTTTCTTTTTCTAAGGGTTATGACTTGCGACTGATGGTTGGGAGGATTAAGATGAACTGATGAAGTACAACATGCCTTTCTATTGCACATGTTACATTTATTGGTTTGATGTTAATAGTTTCTAATTTCCATAAGATTCACATCATTTATTTCTGCTGGCATCCGACCATGGGTGTAATTTATGTGGTTGGTTGACAAAGCTATTTCTCATATGTTCTTAACTTCTACAATTTACATGATTTTGTGTCATCCATTTATTTCTTCTAAATGACTTTAAACATTGTATCCAAATGCAACAAAGTTTGAAAAATATTATTCGATGATGCGACTTTGTTGATGCTAAATTGTAGCCACTCAAGGTCCTTTTAACATTTTTTACTACAATTTACGAAATTGACTAAAGCTCATGTATTTGCTACAAACTATTCCATCTATGCTCAAGCATCTGTGTAAAAGTTAAGTTTGGTTGTCCTCATAGTTTTGCGAATGTGTAAGGTAAATGCCTCCCCCCCGGATTGACCCTTCCCATGAAGTCTGGTATGTAGACAGTGGAAAAGCTGGGTGTGTTAACACGGGGAAGCAGTGTCAAGGCTACTGTCATGAAGAATTCAATAATTTTTTAACTAAATTAATTTTTAATTGTATGTGTGTTTAGTTTCAACATTGGAGATGTGTATTTTCGACTTCATTTACAATTTTAAATGGATTGCAATTTTGAAGATAACTTAAATATAATGATTAAATCATTTGATACATTTCTTTTTTACTTATTGAGATTTAAGTTATATGCGCTATTTAGTTTATTTTTGTAGTTCTGTTTTACCAAATAATGACAAAGAACATGCAAGCAAACTTCATTGTGATTGATAAACTTCCAGATAAACACTGGTTCACATTCACGTGAACAATGCTTTTTTTTGTGTGAGGGTAAGTGCAAGGTGATGTGCCTTTCTTTTATGCACATGTCACGATAAATTTCCAATATAATGTATAGCTTTCTTACAACAATATAATGCAATTTCTTATTTATAGTGATGATAGGATTGCATTATGTGAAAACATCTTGATAAATGGTATTTTAAATATTGAAATCTATGAATGACGAAATATATTTAAAAATTGTTATTAATAATTAAAAGTATCATTAATTCGTCCGATATTAATTTCACAATGTTCTATGCAACAGATAGGTAAATGCTCATTCTTTTTTAAAAAAAAAAAAAGATATTACATTTTATGAGGGATAGATAAATTTTAATTCTATCAATGTTTTAATCAAATCAATACTGAAACATTAGATTTGTACATAGACATCCAAAGGAGTTTTCATTGTATAGTGTTGTTAACTAACTTATCCTGTCATTTTTAGCATGATCATAAAGTTTCATATTTACTATTTATTATCTTTATCAGAATCGGATATTATCTTTCAGTGTCATAATCCCCCTGTCACTTAACTTCTCATGTCATACTTTGATATAATGAATCAAGTTGACTATTGTGAGTGAGTATGCATTATTGTAAATAAGATTGACATAATTGGAGGAGTTAGGATATAAATTAAAATTGAAACTTTGACCATGATCTTCTAAAACCATATGTTGTTTCTATCACCCATGTATGTAATACACCAAAAATAAGGTTGTTATCTTAAGGAAATTGTTTCATTTTTATTTGCAATTTTATGCATGCCCTTGAATGTTGCAATCCACTATGAATGTCTATTTATTTTTGTTCTCCTTCCATTGTGTAGGAGTATAAATTCGAGTTATAGGCAAGAGGTCAAAAGCCTATAGCCTCAGTATAAGTTCATCAATTCCTGTATAATAATAAAGTTTAAAATACAATTTCAATGAGTTATTTTTATGTATTGTATTATTTGAAATCCAATCCAAAAAGTACAATTTTTAAAAAATACTTTTTATGATTAAGATGCTCCGCGTAAATTACAGGTCCATACTAGTGTTATTAATAGTCACTCAACCGAAAACCGAGATTGGGAAATCTGACTAATCTATCTTATCCAATTGAAAAATTATTTTTTATATTCAATGAAACAAATCCACAAATCAATTGAATCAACAAAAAGAGATGTAAAAGAATTATACACCGCACCAACTAAGAGCAGGAGCGAGAGGGACTTTGTAAAATGGGCTAGCACAAAGATTGATAAAATTTGTGAGCATTTCAAATTAAGAAACAAATAAATAATAAAATTAATTGATGAAACAATAACTTCATAAGGCCAACCTTGTGCAGTCTCAAATTCAATACCCAAGAAAAAGAAAAACCACATTAATTAAAAACAAAATTAGAAAAGGTAGGGGAAAAAAAGCAAGTTTAAGGGGCTAAGAAAGAAACGTGCTTGAAGAGAGCGATTGAAATCATTAAAATTAAGTTGAACGAAACATCGTACCTCGTGATGCTTCAAGATATCAATCCACATATAAGCCCTCCATCTGTCTCCCATGGCTTCTAAGAAAAAATAATATAACCAAACAAAGACAGCTGAGCATGCAACAGCATTAAAAACCAAGGGAAAGATAGAGAAAATAATAGTAGTGTCATTAAGAAAGATAATTTCCAAGCAGCATCGTCATTTTCAGAGCAGCCCCTGATGAGGAATGACATCAGCTCTGTGTTAAAGAAGGTGCATAAAAATGTTAGTCCCATAACCTTGGGCATTGATTATGAGTCGAGTTTCATTTCTGCAACATACCAAAAGAGAAACTTGGATGAGAAAACCATTAATATGTTTCTCATGCCAACAATAATATAATTTGTGTTAATTACCACAATAATAACAACTCCCCGTGTCGGTTCCGCTTTTGCGGAATCTAGGAAGATTCCAAAGCCTATATCATACTCCTAGGAGTACGAACTCCCACAAGCCACGTCAGCGCCACGTATTAAAAATTGTCCATATGACAAATACATGTGGTAAAAATATATATACATAGCAAGAGGGAGTACACACTCCTAAGTGTATGATATACATTACCGGAAGATTCAAATATACACAGCCTTACTTTTACAGACCTGATTATCCGTATAGAGACCGATTCTAATAAACCCGCACAAAAAGTTTTAAAAAAATATTTTAGAAGTTACAAATCAATCTGTGAAAACCCTGCATTTTTCATGACCATGTTGATTTGACAAATTAAGGGGGAGAGAGATGATGATGAATAGAGAATACCTTGGCATAAGCATCAACCAGCCCCCAAGAATGTCGTTCTTGAAGTAATTGTTGCCATCTTTCCCAAATAATATGCCAGTTTTGGCTGGACAGATTGAGTCATCATTAATAGAAATTAAAGAGGGAGGATATCGTGGAGTTTATGGAGGGTGGGCAATAGGCATTGCTCAATTGCATGTGGAGGTGCCTTTAGACCAGGTGCAACGGTAGGCTCGTGAGCCAAATTTAACCCACGAGCGAGCCACGCACTACTTCAAATAGTGAGCGACTCGAGGGACAGCTGTGAGTAGCGAGCCAGCTCGGGCTTCATCGTTTTGTGGGTTAGGTTTTACTTTTCTTTTTTGTTTTTGTAATTTCAGGGTAAAGAAGAAATAGCCATGGCCATGATGCGATAAAAACATAGAGAAGATGAATCACAAAAATGGGTGAAAGAGAAACCGGAGAAAGGAACTCACCATGGCATTGGCTCACATGCACGATTTTATTTATTTATTTTTTTTTTAATTGGAGAAAGCCATGATTGAGTGAGTCCATTGGGGGTTTCTGTGAGGAGACGGGCAGCATGGTAGGTAGGGTGGAAAAAAAAGCTGAGAAATGGACAGATGAGGCAAAGAAGAAGAAGACGAACAGATTGTTTAAGGGGGAAGGAAGGGGGATGAGAGAGAACGGCAAGAGAGAGAGGGAGGCGGTGTTTTTAATCGTAAAATAATATTTATATTACTATATTAATGACAATGTTTCTGATTTTGTAATCATAATTTAATTATTTGATTTCCTAGAAATTTTTTAAATTATTATTCACAATTTTATTTACACAAATAATAAAATAAAATAAAAGAATAATTAATTAAATATGTTTGATTGTGGGGTCTATAGATATTATTTTATGCGGTGAGTCAAAGTAATGAGCTTTGAATTGAAGAAGAGAAGACTTATAAGCCAAAAAGTTGGTTCAGAATATAATGTGGAACTAGTAGTTCCCTATTAGTTAGCTAAAAATTTAACTCACCATTACACATGCAGTTAGGGTTAGAGCATGCCCAATGGCTCTTTCGCGGGCCGAGAAACTAACGTGGCGCGCGGACGGGCGGCTCGAGGGGATGCATCGGTCGGTGCACGGCTCGGGACTCGGCGAGCGGCCGCGGGCCTTGAGCCGGCTCGTTTTGGGGCTAGGTCTTCAAATTTGTTTCTTTGGAAAGTATACAGCATATTCTAGACAAAAAGAAAATTTAAATTCCCAACAAGTCTTTTAATTTTGTATGTTTTTTATTGTAGACAGTTGCCTAACAACTCTTTTAATTTTTGAATTTAAATTTCAAATTTAAATTCTTAATTTGTAATTTAAAATTCAAATTTAAAATTCTTAATTTTGTATGTTTTTAGTTTTAGAGAATTTGAAGGTGCTTTTTTAATCAAAAAAACAAGTGAAGCAAATTACTTTTTTCATAAATCCCTTTTAATAATTGTATAATCAAATTATTATTCACAAAATATTTTTCAAAAATTATTCATCTAAATAATAAAGCAAAATAAATGACTAAAAGTAATCAAATATCTTTAGTTGTAGGGTCCATATATATTATTTTATGTGGTGAGTTAAAGTTGTAAGTCTTATATTGAAGAGAGGAAGAATTGTGAACTAAAAAATTAACTCAAAAGCTAATATAAAGGTTATAGACTCTCATCGGTGAGTCAAATTTTTGGCTCACCGTTGGTTGTACTCCTTAGTAGTCGAATCAGGAAGATATGTAAGAGATGAAGAGTGATTGAAATAATGGAGCTGAACGTTGGAAGACGTGAGAGAAAGGGGGGGAGTGACATGAAGAAGTGGAACTGTGGGAGATGCGTCGGTGGGTAGTGACTATGGCCATGTTTGGCAAAGAGCTTTTTGAAGAGCTTTTTGGCCAAAAAGAGCTTATTTGACCAAAATTAGCTTTTTGACCAAATAAAAAAGCTAATTTGGATATTTGGTGAAAGAGCTTTTTAAAAGAACTTTTTGGGTCCAAAAAACTAATTTGAAAAGGCTAATTCCATGAGTTTTTTGGAAGAGCTTTTTGAAGAATTAACTTTTTATCTCACAACTTTATCAGAAACAGCTAATTTTATCAAACAATTTTTTAACAAATAGCTAATTCAAACAGCTAATACAAATAACTAACTCAAACAGCTAACAGCTAACAGTTAATACAAATAGCTAACAGCTAACAGCTAACAGCTGTTTGCCAAATAGGGCCTATTTTTTGTGTTTCCTTTTTTCAACAAAAATAACTGTTATCAATGACTTATATTAAATACAAAAAGTATCATGGCGGTTCAGATCATTTGCAGCGCCTCCAATTGAAGTCTGTGTAGGAGTTTGAAATGATTTTGATTATGTATTATATGGATTTTATTTATATAAATTGAAAAAAAATATGCAGATTAAGAATTTAGTTAAAATGATTGTTATTGTCAATAATCCCCTTAGGTCGCTTAGAGTAAGAGCCTCAATGTTGACTTAGTATAAATGGGCACTTTTGTTATTGGGTATTAGCCATTAGAAAAACACACATTTATATTTTTACGACAATATAAATAGTTATTTATTTGTTTTTTGAAAATTTTTGTTTTTTAGAAGAGGTATAAAAGTTTTAAAAAGTCTAATAGATACAACTTTTAAAATCTATATGAAAAAAACAAAGATGTAGTTATCAATTTTATAAAGCATTTTGAACTATGAACATATGAGCAATGTAATGGTTGTTTTAATTTCTAAATATCATCAGAAGGAGAACAGTCCTTCAAAGTTAGATAACTTAACTTACAAATTAATCTTGTTATTAAATTTAAATTGGAACTACTACTCCAAAAACCTACTAACAGTTAAGTACCAAAAGACATGAAGCAACGATAAATACATTTTATGAGAGTATTTGTCCTTGAAATCAAGATAAATGAGTTATGTATATTGTGTAATTTGGTATTACTAAAAATCATAATACAAAATAAAAACTTATATAATATCATTGACATGTGAATGACACGATTGGCTCTATATGTTTGATGTATGTGTTCATATCACTATTTTCGTTTTTGAACTTTTCTCTTATTTTTGTTTCAGATAAGTGTTCGATGAATATCAATGTAGGGTCAATGTTTGAGACATAACACAAAACTTTTAGTAAGTAAACATCACAGTAAGCAATGCTTGGTTCGGTTCAATTGGGTTTAGTTCTCTCTCTCCATTAGTTTTCTTCACTCCGGGAATCTTATCTAAGTATAATTTCAAAAATATCAAATATTACTTCATTTAAGGGAATTAAGACCCTGTTCTTTTCGTTGGTAAACCCCACTTCAACCCACTTTACGAACTTCAATAAAAAAAATACCTACTGCAACCCACTTCAATTAATTTCAGTTATTTTCGAATCCCTTTTTCTCAACGAAAAGAACAGTCATGTCCTTATATTGTTAAAACTTAAAATTTTATAAATATTTTTCTTAATTTTAAAAGCTATCCATTAATTAATTTATTTATTTGAAAGTTCGGAAAACATTAGAGATATAAACAAAGACATGTCCCACTGCGATTTGCTAGATTGTGACAGTTTTCAACTTGTCATGTAAGTACATCCAGGTTTCATTTGTTTTGCGACCGTTATTCAACATCTTTAGTCTTTTTTGTAGCCTATCCCTTTTGTTGAAAAATATGAGCTGATAAATAGACAAAGTTAGTTGATATTAATAGAAGTAAATTAAAGTAGATTAAAGTAGGTACTTTTTTGTTGAAGTAGGTTGAGATTGATTGAAGTAGGTTAAATATTTTTTTTGTATAAATTATAGAAGTGAATTAAAATAGTGAGAAGTGGGTTGAAATCTGTTGAAGTGGATTGAAATAAATTGAAGTCCGTATTTTTTTATTAAAATTCGTTAAGTGGGTTGAAGTTGATTGAGATTGATAAATTTGAACTTACCAATGAAAAGAACTGGACAATATAGTGACAAGTAGCAAACTAGCAACTAAATTGGGATTAATAAAACAAAATAATTAGCAACCCAATAAGTTAGATCTATTTGCACATTTATAGCAGCTTTTGCGCAAAATTTTTAGGATCCAAACACTAATCCTATTTTAATGAGCAAATGAGTTGAGATTTAACACTATCAAGGGGCAGTCAG